>JAGFBZ010000566.1:192500-415276 GCA_018398805.1 Hirundichthys speculiger
AGAGCTAGCTATCCTCATTTAAAGAGCTAGAGCTAGTTAAGAGCTAGCTATCCTTATAGCTAGAGAGCTAGAGCTAGAGCTAAAGCTAGTTAAGGGCTAGCTATCCTTATTAAAGAGCTAGAGCTAGTTAAGAGCTAGCTATCCTCATTTAAAGAGCTAGAGCTAATTAAGGGCTAGCTATCCTTATTAAAGAGCTAGAGCTAGTTAAGAGCTAGCTATCCTCATTTAAAGAGCTAGAGCTAGTTAAGGGCTAGCTATCCTTATTAAAGAGCTAGAGCTAGTTAAGAGCTAGCTATCCTCATTTAAAGAGCTAGAGCTAGTTAAGAGTTAGCTGTCCTCATTAAAGAGCTAGAGCTAGTTATCCTCATTTAAAGAGCTAGAGCTAGTTAAAAGCTAGCTGTCCTCATTAAAGAGCTAGAGCTAGTTAAGAGCTGGCAACGTTCATCCCAAAAGTGAAACTTCATGCTTTCAAAACGAGCTTAAAGAGGGCATCACCATTCATTCAGAGACCACACAGACGAGTCCACAGGTCCAAACAAAGAGCCGATTCTGAGACCAGACAGGAAACGATGTCTATCGTTGTTGGCCCCGCCCACCTGACCCGGAAACGTGGTCAGAACTAATACGGGGATCATGCAAACGAGTAGATGACTTCTGAAGACGGATCTGGTTTGTCTGATGTCCCCAACCGCTTCCACACAAGCATCACGGAGGAATAACGTTTGGCTCCTGGGGGCCCCCTACAGTTCAGGTGTGGCCCTGCACCGTACATGCACGTCACAGTCTGATAGAGCTGGACAGAACTGGACAGAACTGGACAGAACTGGGCTGGACAGAACTGGACATAACTGGACAGAACTGGACACACTGGACAGAGAACTGACAACAAAGAACTGGACACTGGACAGGTGAAGAACAGGATCCCAGCATGGACAGTGTGGCAGTGAGGTGAGCAGTGTTGAAATCCCAGCATTCAGTGTGGCAGTGAGGTTAGCCGTAGCATTGAGGACAAATAAACTCATCTTTTTAAAGAAAAACATTGAGAAAGTCGTGATTTTATGTTTTTGTGAAATTTTAGATTTGGTGAAGAAAAATAGCTTTTTACGATAAAATCGCGATATTTACATATATCGATTTTACAACAAAAATCTGAGATGATTTGATAACTCATTTTATATCAAAAGGTTGCAACTTTGCAAAAGTCAGTATTTTACAACAAAGATTTAGAAAAAGTAAAAAAAAAAAAAAATCTTCATCTTTACAACAAAATGTGATTTTAGGACACAAAGTCGAATTTATGTGAAATTTTGCAACATAAAGTCACAATTTTATGTCAGAAAGTCGCAGTTTTCTTAAATTTGACGGGAAATTGCTTTTTACACCGAAAAGTTGAAGTTTTCAGTTTTGCAGGGCCAAAATTCTAGATTTTTGGACAGAAAGTAGCAGTTTTACAAAATTGTATTTTATATGAAGAAGTTGAGATTTTCAGGGAAAATTTGTCTCAATGACGCATCGAAAAAATTCTAAATTTGACAACAAAACACTGTTTTCTTCTAAAAAGTCTTGGATTTTTTTTTTAAAGAAAAAATCTCTGGTTGTATGAAGAAATAAATGACTGTAACTGAGAGCAGTACTGTAGATACATTTCGTCATTATTTTATGCTCGTATAAATGTTGATGAACCTGCTCGTGCAGTTGCCTTCAGTCCACGTGTTCACTCTGAATTACAGATTTTATAAAAGCTCTTCACAGAAACAACCCAGTTTTTCTCTCCCTAATTAAAAGAGACGATCCAGAAGCTCCGAATCAGAACCGGCGGTGATCCGAGGCTCTGATTTAAAGGCAGAAGCTTTCAAAGCCTCGGCGGATCAAAGCTGCAGCTTCTTTACTCCTCGGAGGCTGCAGATTAGAAAACTGGTGCGGTGGATGTTTTCTGATGAGCGCTTCAGAGGCGGTTTGAAGACGAGGCTCAAAGCCGCCGCCGCTCGGCTGTTTTGGGGTCACGCGGCTTCAGAGAGAAGCGGGTTGTTGACGGCGTTCAGGAGGCCGCCGTGACCCCGCAGCTCCGCCTCTAAACGGCTCCTCCGTCTCCGTCTGTGACCTTCCGCTCCTCCGCCGGCGGCGCCGCGGCTGAATACAGATGCAGAAACCGTGACGGAGATGTTTCCTCTGATAAAGCTGCTGACGTCAGACCGGCGCCGTTAAACGCGTTTACACCATTACAGTCACGTTTTAGCAGCTGGGGAAACATCTCAATATATTACATTAAAGTGAAAGTACTGAATGTAGGTGACTGAAAACCACAGACGTGCACGTGTTGGGGGGTGGGGGGGGGTGGGGGTGGGGGGGTGGGTGCGAAATGTTTGCTTCCTGGGGGGGGGGTGCAGCAGAAAATAATTGAGAAGCACTGATATAATATAATATACAGTGATCCCTCGCCACGTCGCGGTTTAAGTTCCGCGGTTTTAGTTATTTGCGGATTTTTTCAGAAATATATAATATAATTTAAAAAAAATTTAAATCGCGGAAACATCACAGGCGCGTTCTCTCACAGTGAAGAAATGTTGTGAGCCAGCCTGGCCCCTTTAAGAAGGTGGCCTTATGGGTAATGGTGTGGCCTTATGGGTAATGTAGTGTGTGTGTTGTGGGACGGTCCCCATTAACCGTGAAACATAAGGGATCACTGTAATACACCTATAGTAGTACTCAGTCTTTCATCCTGTAATTGTGATATTTTGTTGTAAAATCGATGGAAATTTTGACTTGCCCAACTTTCTCACTTATAATTTTGACTTTATGTTGTAAAATTGTGATTTTTTTATAATTACAACTTTCTGTCCAAAAATCACCAATTTCTTCAGTAATTTTGAATTTCATAAAACTGAGAACCTTTTGTTTTTAAAAGCAAACTGTTGTCAAATTTCATCATGCAAATTTACAAGTTTCAGACATAATGTTGTGATTCTATTATTTTAGGACATAAAGCTTTTTAACTTACTTTGTAAAATAATGACTTTTGTAAATTTCAACTTTTTGACATGAAATTCTTAATTTTATGTCCTAAAATAATTTTCACATAATTACAACTTTCTGTCCAAAAATCAAGAATTTCTGCTGTAAAATTGTAGATTTTTCTTCCATAAAATTCTGACTTTTCAGCTCAAAATAGTGAATTTCGTATCCTTGAAATCACAAATTTCAGCTTTTTGACAAAAAAAAAAATCAAGAATTTATGTTGTAATTTAATTTACCTCATATAATTATAACTTTCCGTCCAAAAATCACCAATTTCTTCAGTAATTTTGAATTTCATAAAACTGAGATACTTTTGTTGTTTTTGAAAGCAAATTGTTGCCAAATTTCTTCACACAAATTTACAAGTTTCAGACATAATGTTGTGATTCTATTAATATAGGACAAAAAGCTTTTGAACTTACTTTTTAAAATAATGACTTTTGTTAATTTCAACTTTTTGACATGAAATTCCTGAATTTATGTCCTAAAATAATTTTCACATAATTACAACTTTCTGTCCAAAAATCAAGAATTTCTGCTGTAAAATTGTAGATTTTTCTCCCATAGAAATTTACTTTTCAGCTCAAAAAAAAATTTTATAGCTCCTGAAATCACAAATTTCTAGAAATTGCAGCTTTTTGACAAAAAAAAAAATCAAGAATTTATGTTGTAAATTTTTTAACCTCATGTAATTATAACTTCTGTCCAAAACATCAAGAACATTGCTGCAAAATCAGGAATCTTGCGATATTGCAACTTTTTGTTGTAAAAAAGCAAATTTTTGTCATAAAATCCCAAATTTAGCAAAACTGAAACTTTTTGTGTTAAAATATTGAATTTATGTCTGAAACAAAATAAACAGAATTTTGCAGTCCTCCAACTTTATCTTTAAAGCACATTTTATTTGTCATAAAATAAAATCATAGTTTTGTGTCATAAAAATCAAGTTTTACAAGAACGAATTCTCCAAGGTTTTATCGTTAAAATTGCAGTTGTTGTAGAATTGCTTGTTTATGCTGTAAAAATCAGAACTTTAGGTTGTAAGTTAGCGTTAGTCGGAGGACAAAGCTGGATGTTTGATCCTGATACAAACTGATCAGAAGGTGCTGATCGGTTCAGGTCCTGTCACCTGGACAGGTGTGAGCGGATTCATGCAGCTGGAGGGGAAACTGAAACCTGAGAAGCTTTGCTGCAGTAAAACTCCTGAAAGACGTCCAGGACGGTTCCTGCCTCTTTAAAGCAGCTGAACGTCTGAAGCCACCAGAGACCAGAGCTGATTAAATTCCTCCCGTTAACTGAAGGTTAAACAGTCATTTTCTGCTCTGAGCGCTAACAGCTGCTAGCTGAGCGGGGAGCCTTTACATCAGCTGCCACTTTCATTACCTCACGTCTTCTAGAAAGACGGATGGAGACGAACAAGCTGCAGCGCCGTCGTTTCCCGCTCTGAATAAATGTACGAATGCAGCAGCCATGAATATGTCTGGACACGTATGAATCATCCGCAGCAAACCTGTCCCAGCATGCATCTGTTCCTCGTGTTTTAGGCCTCTGGATGGTACGGCGGAGCTGGTTCATTTTCTCATGTTTCTGAAAACTGGGACCAGTTCATTCACCCTCTAGTCCACTTGTATCCCTCCTAGTCCACTTGTATCCCTCCTAGTCCACTTGTATCCCTCCTAGTCCACTTGTATCCCTCCTAGTCCACTTATTTTGGCCCACATAGGCTTTCATTCATTGAATTATCCATCATCCATCCATCCATCCATCAATTAGCCATTCTTCCATCAATTATCTATCCATCTGTTCACCCATACATCCATACATTAATTATCAATCATCCCTCCATCACCCATTCATCCATCTATCCATCCATCCAACAATTATCCAACATCCATCCATCCATCCATCCAATTATTCATTTTTCCATCCATTCATCCATCAATCATCCATCCACCCATCCATCCATACATTAATTATCCATCCATCCATCTATCCACCAATCATCCATCTCTCCATCTATCCATCCATTATCCATCCACCCATACATCAATTATCCAACATCCATCCATCATCTACCCATCTATCTGTTCATCCATCTATCCCTCCATCCATCGCCCATCCATCCATCCATCCATCATCCATCGATCCATCAATTATCCAACCATCCATCCATCCATTAATTATCCAACATCCTTCCATCATCTATCCATCTATCTATCCATCAATTATCCATTCATCCATCCATCCATCTATCCCTCCATCTTTCCATCCTTCCATCCATCCCTCTATACATCCATCCGTCATTTATCTATCCCTCGATCCATCTATCCATCCATCCTTCCATCCCTCCCTCCATCATCCCTCCATCACCTCTTGTCCCTTCATCCCGTTCAGGTTCATCTGTGGCTCTAGTTTCTAAAATTTTCTAGTTGATGGTTTTATGAGAAAAAATGAGATAATTATCACTAATAATTATTATTCAATATTTTTAAACCAAAACTGGAAATATTGAGTTAAAAAGTTACGATTTTAAGACAAAAGTTCTTGATCAAACGATAAAAGCTTTGGTTTTAGAATAAATGTGAAATTGCAACATTTGCAGTTTTACAACAAAATGTTTATTTTTTATGAGAAAAAGTTGCAGTTTAGAAAAATAAAATCTGACGAGTCTGATGACTCGGATTATTGTTTGGAATAAATCAGTGTGTCATTAAAACCAGAGTTACTGTTAAATATATGATGTGATATTACAGTGATCTCTGCTAGATGGCAGGTTTTTTCTTTGTGGCATCATTAATTCATCATTGGCTGCGGTTACATGATGTTTTTTAATTAATTAAATAATTCCGAATTAAACTATTTTCCTTCGAGTTTACATGGAAATAGTAATTCCGAATTAAGGTTTACATGGAAAACATGTTTGATCGGCTTTATCCAACTCCGCTTTAGGTCTGGGGGTTGGGAAGGGTTCTGATTGGATGGGGGGGGGGGGACGTCTTTACATCTACCAGAAGAAAACAAACTTAGCTAACTCGGTTAGCAACAACATTCCACTTATTTTTGACCTGGGTGGCGTCTCTATCTGTGAAACCTCCTTCATTTAACCTGGCCGCTACAACTTTGAAAAGCTCACAATTTTTATGTTTCCTGCCATCTGTTCTTTTAATTATTTCCAGTTCCTCCAAGCTATTTATTAAATAAATCGTCTCTGCTCTTGAACAACGTTTACTGCGTGATGCCGGAATATAAGCGTCATCGCGACAGACGGGCAAGAGAACTAGCATGCGCAGAGAGACGGGAATTAATTTAAAGAGGAATGAGTGTTAAACATGACCGCGGAATTACTTTAATGCGGAATTAAAATGAGAATAAACCAGCTACTTACTTCGGAATTAAGTTAATTCGGAATTGACATTTTCATATGGAATTAAGTGTTTACATGGTAACTTTTATTCGGCTTTAACTTTAATTCTGAATTAAAGAGGAATTAAACTTCCCATGTAAACGCACCCATTAATTGATCATTAATTCATCAGTAATGAAGCCAGGACTCGTTTCCCCCCCCCCCAGGTGGTTTACGACCACCTGACTGCCTCCACCAGTCCCTTCTGCTGGGAGCTTTTATCAGTCTTCATGCAGCTCAGACCTGCTGCAGTAAATCACAGAGACGGATCCACAGATCCAGGGTTTACCTGAGAATCGGCCCGCTGTCAGTCTTCACCTGTTAGTCTGATGTAGCAGCAGCAGACTTTCACCTCTGACAGTTTAAAAACCAGACAGGTTTAAAAACCAGACAGTTTAAAAACCAGACGGTAAATCTGTCAGAAACACAGCTGAAGCTCCAGAACCTCCAAACTGGGAATAAATCACCTCGTTTCTGCTTCATAATGCTGCTTCTGTTTAAATCTATACTTAATCTGCTGATATTTCTTATTTTTATTCATGTCATAAATGTTTAAGACTTCACATGTTGTCGTTCTATGCAGGCTGTTTTCATTGCACTTTTTATTTCTGAGCAGTTTAAAGTTTAAAAGAGAGTCTGACTGACAGTCGACCATCTGGAGCATCAGGAGAGGCGGCAGTTCCTCTACCGACCACTACAGGCTGCAGTTCATCTACCGACCGCTAGAGGCTGCAGTTCCTCCACCGACCGCTAGAGGCTGCAGTTCCTCTACCGACCACTAGAGGCTGCAGTTCCTCTACCGACTACTAGAGGCTGCGGTTCCTCTACCGACCACTAGAGGCTGCGGTTCCTCTACCGACCACTAGAGGCTGCAGTTCCTCTACCGACCGCTAGAGGCTGCAGTTCCTCTACCGACCACTAGAGGCTGCAGTTCCTCTACCGACCACTAGAGGCTGCAGTTCCTCTACCGACCGCTAGAGGCTGCAGTTCCTCTACCGACCGCTAGAGGCTGCAGTTCCTCTACCACTAGAGGCTGCAGTTCCTACCGACCACTAGAGGCTGCACTGACCACTAGAGGCTGCAGTTCCTCTACCGACCGCTAGAGGCTGCAGTTCCTCTACCGACCGCTAGAGGCTGCAGTTCCTCTACCGACCGCTAGAGGCTGAAGTTCTTCTACCGACCGCTAGAGGCTGCAGTTCTTCTACCGACCGCTAGAGGCTGTAGTTCTTCTACCGACCGCTAGAGGCTGTAGTTCTTCTACCGACCGCTAGAGGCTGCAGTTCCTCTACCGACCGCTAGAGGCTGTAGTTCTTCTACCGACCGCTAGAGGCTGCAGTTCTTCTACCGACCGCTAGAGGCTGCGGTTCATCTACCGACCACTAGAGGCTGCAGTTCATCTACCGACCACTAGAGGCTGCAGTTCCTCTACCAACCACTATACTTTTTCAGTATTTTTTGTAATTTCAGCATTTTACTGTAAAATCACAAATTTTCAACGTAACAATGCAACTTTTTATCGTAATGTATCAACTATTGTAAAAAAAAAAAAACAAAAAAAAAAAAAAAACAAAAGAGCAACTTCTTGAGATAAAATTGCTGGCTGTTCTGTCCTAAAATTAAGGACTTTTCTGTAAAATTGCAAATTTCACAATATTGCAACTTTTTCATGTAAAAAGCACATTTTGGCTGAAATTTTAAACTTTAAAATTTATTTCATATAAATGCAACTTTATCTGCCATTATCACAACATTCTATCATAAAATCACAATTTTTTAACCACTTTGACCCTAAAATCTTAATTTGTTTTATGAAATTTTACTTTTAGCTTTTTTGTTGTAAAAATCCAAATTTTGTCATAAAATTTCAAATTTCACAAAATCAGGACTCTTTAACATCTAATCATTATTTTTTGTAGTAAAATCATGAAATTTACTAAATGTATGACAAAAATTCTTAGTTTTTTTGGTCTTAAAGTAGCTACTTTTGTAGAGTTGCAGGTTTTTGTTGTGAAATTACGTCCTTGTCATTCGATTTTGGAACTTTTAGTCGTAAAATATTGACTTTCACATGATTGTAACTTTTTCACATAGAATCAAGATTTTTTCGTAAAATGGTGATTTTTTTTAAAATTACAACTATTTATTGTTAAAAAAAAAAAACCAAACATTGTTGTACGAGATTTTGACTTTTTGACATAAAATTCTGATTTTATATTACAAAATTGCAAATTTCATGTAATTTCAACTTTATTTTTTAATAACATTTGGTAGTAAAATCACAAATTATGATTTTCTGTCCTAAAATCACAAATTTCTGTTGTAAATTGCTTTAAAACACTACTTTATTTTGTCACTGCAAAAAATTTTACGAAATCATGAGCGTTGGAAAAAAAAAAGACAATTTTTTTGCTGAACTGCGTGTTTTTGTTCTAACATTGTTGTCAAATCTCGGCTTGAGCTCCACCTGGACTCTACCTGTGCAGGTGTCTGTGGTTTTTATCGTAGTTTTACCACTCTGGGGTCAAATCAGTCAATCTGACTGGTAGAACAATCGTAGAAGGTTATATTTTTATGATTAGACTCATGATTTGCTATTTTTCTAGACTATATTTATGCCACGTTGGATCATTTCATGAGCCTTTTCCACTTGTTCTCTTTCTGAAACCTCCGGACAAACCGGGGAATTATTTTTCCAGAAGATTCAGCTGTTTTTGAAATATTCTTGTTGGAACGTCGCAGCAGAGGCTCTCGCTGGTCTGCAGACAGATTTCATGCGAACGCAGTTCGGGTTTGTGGTCCAAACTGTGAGGAATGCAGCATTTTTAACTGCTGACACGGCTGGAGAGGAAACGCAGAGACGCGCTGGCTCGGAGATATTTCCCCGTTAGGGAACAAACCAGGCTCCGTTAAAAACAGAGGTAGGCCGTAAAAAAGTAGCATCGCACCATAAATAGACAGAGGAATGCCGTCCGCAAGCAGGGACGAGTCCGGAGCAGCCTGGCGACTATAAATAGTCGGAGCATCACCGGGAACGTACGGATTTTTCTCTCAACACAGAGCTTGTGTGCAGAGCCGCCCGGCGGGTTTACTGAGTCAACATGAAGACTGCAGAGCCCTGATGGCTGATGGGAATGCTGTAACAGCTGTTTATGTTAGACTGAAGCCTCGAACATCAGGAGCAGCAGCTGCACAGCCGTCACGTCGCCGGTGCCACAGGAGACGCTGGTGTCCAGAAGTCCACCTGTTCCAAGAGGAACCTCCATGACTCCATAACTCCTCCGTCCACTGCTTTTAGACGCTACGGGAGACCGCTGCAGATGCCGCACCGATACACCTGTCGACCTTTACGTTCAACACAGCGTCCCGACATTTTTGGGTTGGGTTGAGTTTGAGGGTTTGGGTTGGAGGTTTTGGGTTGGCTTGTGTTTGGGGTTTTGGGTTGGAGGTTTTAGGTTGGGTTGAGTTTGGGGTTTTGGTTTGGGAGTTTTGGGTTGGGTTGAGTTGGGGATTTTGAGTTCGGGGTTTTGGGTTGGGTTGAGTTTGGGCATTTGGTTTGGGTTGAGTTGGGAGTTTTGGGTTAGGTTGAGTTGGGGATTTTGAGTTGGAGGTTTTAGGTTGGGTTGAGTTTGGGGTTTTGGTTTGGGTTGAGTTGGGAGTTTTGGGTTGGGGGTTTTGGGTTGGAGGTTTTGGGTTCGGTTGAGTTTGGGGTTTTGAGTTGGGGGTTTTGGGTTACAAACCTCAGCTGCGAACCGCTCCAGTGACAGCTGAAGGTTCGATGAAGCCACCAGGACCACATCATCACAAAATCCTGACACTTGTGTGGAGTGGGTCGTTTCATGGACACAAACACTGTCCACTAAACTTACGAACAGAAATGGTGACGATGTGGACCAAAGTCTTGATTTGTTTGTGTCGGGACTAACTGGCCTACAGCACCAGACCCAGTATCACACGCTCCCAACGCACCCATGTGACCTGGAGTTACATCTGGAGACAGGTCCACGTTAGCGTCCAGCAATGGCGTAGGTACGTCATCGGTTCAACACAGAAGCTTAAATCTGAGGAAGACCAGACTCTCTTCTCCAGAACCCCTGCAGAGACCCCGTCAGAGGAAAGTGATTCCCCTGTAAATGGAGACACCCTCCGGTCCCCTGTTTAAAAAACTGAGACCTCCACCCCGGGTCATCCAGAGGCGGTACCCTGGATGTTGAGGGATACCTAGTTCCTTATGCTCGGGTTCCTAAGTGCCAGTTTGTGCAACTGAGAGTCAGATCACCAGGGCCGTTGGTTTCAGACGCCACATCTATATGGCTCGCCCACCAAGGACTCAAAACCCCCAACCCAAAACCTCCAACTCAACCCAACCCTAAACCTTCAACTCAACCCAACCCTAAACCCCCAACTCAACCCAACCCAAAACTCCCAACTCAACCCAACCCAAAACCCCCAACCCAAAACTCAAGTCAAGGATACCTAGTTCCTTATGCTCTGGTTCCTAAGTGCCAGTTTGTGCAACTGAGAGTCAGATCACCAGGGCCGTTAGCTTCAGATGCCACATCCATTTGGCTCCTCCCACAGGTGGTGCGCCCACTTCTCATTGGCTTTAGCCTGGCTGAGCCCCAACGGTTGAAGGCACGCCCACCAGGGGCTTCCTAAACGAGTCCCCTCCCCCCAGGCCTTGCTCCAGGGTGGGACTCTTTAAACCCGGTCCTGGACCAAGGACACTGTGCTGCTTGTCTTCACTGGCTCATATGAGTCCTTTTGGATCACATCAGTCCGGCCCGTCACCAAGGACCAGTCTGTCCCTCGGAGACCCTACAGACACAAACCCTTCTACCACGGTCAGGTTTTGATTCAAGCCCGTCCTCCATGTCTCTATGACTGCAGAAAACCAAACAAGACTGTAATGAAACATTGAACACTGACTACACTTTAGTGAATTTGAATAACTTTGCATCAAAAACAGGACCAGAGAGTCGATCCGTACAGCTGCTGCGACGATGCTACGACCAAAGACATAAAAAAAACGGATTTAAACAGGAGAGCAGGAAGAATACCAGAGAAAGTAGCATCTCGACTTGATGTTTAACAGGCTCCGAGTCGTTGGAGCTGCTGAGAAGAGATGTTTCATTTACCAGGAGCACATGGCTGATAATAAAACCCCAGATGTATGAAACATTTCCCCCCACGTTTGTCAGAGTACGACGGACAACCGAACATGAGCCAAAGAAGAAAACAAATGACGACATCGTCTGTCCCTGTGAGGCTTCCAGAAAAACAAACGTTTCGCTCCACGGGTGAAGAACTTCCTGGTTACTAACGGCACAACGAACCCAGATGAACCAAGCTACCGAAGTCAGATTAGACTCAAGCATCATCATCAGAACCAGAACTGGAATCAGAGCAATGAGGCAGATCAGCTCGCCAGGCGACGTCAGGGAAGGAATCTGGTGCCGGACAACTATGACCCCGACTCAACCCAACCCAAAACCCCCAACTCAACCCAACCCAAAACCCCCAAAACCCTCAACCCAACCCAAAACCCCCAACTCAACCCAACCCAAAACCCCCAACCCAACCCAAAACCCCCAACTCAACCCAACCCAAAACCCCCAACTCAACCCAAAAAACCCCAACCAACCAAAAAAAACAAAAAAAACCAACAAAAAAAAAACCAAACCAAAACAACAAAAAAACAACCTCAAAAAAACAAAAAAAACCCAAACCAACAAAAAAAAAAAACCAAACCCAAAAAACAAAAAAACCAACCCAAAAAACCCAAAACCAACCCAAAAAAACCCCAACCAAACCAAAAACCCAACCCAACCCAAAACCCAAAAAAAAACCAACCAAAAACCCCAACCACCCAACCAAAAACAAAAAAACCCCCAAAACCCCCAACAACCAACCCAAAACCCCAACAACAACCCAACAATCCCAACCCAAACCCAAACCCAAAACCCCCAACCCAACCAAAAAACCCCAAACCCACCAACCAAAACCCCAAACCCAACCCAAAACCCCCAACCCAACCCAAAACCCCAAAACCAAACCCAACCCAAAACCCCAACCCAACCCAAAACCCCCAACTCAACCCAACCCAAAAAAAACCCCCCAACTCAACCCAAAACCCCAACTCAACCCCAAACCAAAAACCCCCAACTCAACCCAACCCAAAACCCCCAACCCGACCCAACCCAAAAATGTCGGGACGCTGTGTAGAACGTAAATAAGAACAGAATCCAATAACTGTCAAATCTCATAAAACCATATTTTATTCCCGATAGAACGTTAAAGAACATATCAGATGGCAGCAACACGTCTCCAAAGAGTTGGAACAGGCTGATGTTCTTCTTCTAACAACATCTGTGAACATCTGGGAAGTGAGGATTCCAGCTGCTCGAACAGAACTGGACCTTGGTTTCCTGCCCGTGACATTTCTGGACTGCATCGCAGAACGTCTGATGGTGGAGACGGTTGACGACGGGGGCGGAGCCAGGCTCATTTCGTGGCAGAGAACCAGTAGGGTGTGACTGACCAGGGTAACCAGGGTAACCAGGTTAAGAAGTGGGACTTTTTCAGTCCATAAAGCTTAACAGTTAAATCAGGATGAACGGGGGGGTCAGTTTGAAGGGATGTAAGATATTTATAGACTGAATTTATAAGAAAGGGAAATGAATAATGGTGAGGGTTAGAGTTAGGGACAGACGTGAAGACGTTTCCAGTCCTGAGAGGACAGGAGGAAGTGTCTGTGTGTCTCAGCCAGAACGTCTCAGAGACAAATGAGTCCCGACCAGAGTTTCCCAGGAGTGTATTTTTGTCCCGTGACATCACTGCTACACTCATGGACATCTGAGCGTCCACACTGACGTCCACCCCGTTCTGCCTCAGATCAGCTGCAATAAAACTGACTTTTACGGCCGTTCAATGACTGATTGTCCTTCAGCGTCTTCACTGCGTGATGTGGAAAGATCCGGATATTCTTGGGAGATGTCCGTTTGTAAAGACCAGAGCCTTCACCACCGTGATCAGCGCAGCCATGAGAACTCTGGAGATCCTTGGAGATCCATCACCGCTCAGCGCGGTCCACCGCTGCATCCAGACACGTAACCTGAAGCTGGATTACGCAAGGAGGAAGTCGTACATCATCTCTGCTGGGATCTCTGGAGACGCTCGTTCTGTGATGTTCCAACTGGTTTTGGAAAATGTAAACACTTAAGTTTCCAAAGATGAAGAAGATCATCCAGACCGTTATCAGTGAAAGATGTTCCAGCCAGAGTTTGTGGTTGTGTTGGAATCCATCACTGTCGGTAGACGGCTGAACATCTGCCAAAGGAACTGGAAGAAGACCGATGGAAACCCACAAATGTTTCTTTCACTTCCATATTTCACAAGAGAGGAAGCTTTTCTGGCAGTTTAATAAAAAAGCAATATTCTGAGATATGACTCTTGATTGACAGGTCACATGACCAACCAATAATCTATTTTTTTCTCCAGGAACCGACTCTGTTGATTCACGATGTAGCAGGTCAAGATGTAACGCAGCTAACTTCCTGGTTGAAGCTAATGTGAGCAAGACAAGCTGCAGTTCCTCTACCGACCACTAGAGGCTGCAGTTCCTCTCCCGACCGCTAGAGGCTGCGGTTCCTCTACCGACCGCTAGAAGCTGCGGTTCCTCTACCGACCGCTAGAGGCTGCAGTTCCTCTACCGACCGCTAGAGGCTGCAGTTCCTCTACTGACCGCTAGAGGCTGCAGTTCCTCTATCGCCCGCTAGAGGATGCAGTTCCATTATCGACCGCTAGAGGCTGCAGTTCCTCTATTGACCGCTAGAGGCTGCAGTTCCTCTATTGACCGCTAGAGGCTGCAGTTCCTCTATTGACCGCTAGAGGCTGCAGTTCCTCTATTGACCGCTAGAGGCTGCGGTTCCTCTATTGACCGCTAGAGGCTGCGGTTCCTCTACCGACCGCTAGAGGCTGCAGTTCCTCTACCGACCGCTAGAGGCTGCAGTTCCTCTATTGACCGCTAGAGGCTGCAGTTCCTCTATCGACCGCTAGAGGATGCAGTTCCATTATCGACCGCTAGAGGCTGCGGTTCCTCTACCGACCGCTAGAGGCTGCAGTTCCTCTCCTGACCGCTAGAGGCTGCAGTTCCTCTATTGACCGCAAGAGGCTGCAGTTCCTCTATCGACCGCTAGAGGATGCAGTTCCATTATCGACCGCTAGAGGCTGCAGTTCCTCTACCAACTGCTAGAGGCTGCAGTTCCTCTACTGACCGCTAGAGGCTGCAGTTCCTCTACTGACCGCTAGAGGCTGCAGTTCCTCTACTGACCGCTAGAGGCTGCAGTTCCTCTATCGACCGCTAGAGGATGCAGTTCCATTATCGACCACTAGAGGCTGCAGTTCCTCTACCGACCGCTAGAGGATGCAGTTCCTCTATTGACCGCTAGAGGCTGCAGTTCCTCTATCGACCGCTAGAGGATGCAGTTCCTTTATCGACCGCTAGAGGCTGCAGTTCCTCTACCGACCGCTAGAGGATGCAGTTCCATTATCGACCGCTAGAGGCTGCAGTTCCTCTACCGACCGCTAGAGGCTGCAGTTCCTCTATTGACCGCTAGAGGCTGCAGTTCCTCTACTGACCACTAGAGGCTGGAGTTCCTCTATTGACGGCTAGAGGCTGCAGTTCCTCTATGGACCGCTAGAGGATGCAGTTCCATTATCGACCGCTAGAGGCTGCAGTTCCTCTATCGACCGCTAGAGGATGCAGTTCCATTATCGACCGCTAGAGGATGCAGTTCCTCTATTGACCGCTAGAGGCTGCAGTTCCTCTATCGACCGCTAGAGGATGCAGTTCCATTATCGACCGCTAGAGGCTGCAGTTCCTCTACCGACCGCTAGAGGATGCAGTTCCATTATCGACCGCTAGAGGCTGCAGTTCCTCTACCGACCGCTAGAGGCTGCAGTTCCTCTATTGACCGCTAGAGGCTGCAGTTCCTCTATCGACCGCTAGAGGCTGGAGTTCCTCTATTGACGGCTAGAGGCTGCAGTTCCTCTATGGACCGCTAGAGGATGCAGTTCCTCTACTGACCGCTAGAGGCTGCAGTTACTCTACTGACCGCTAGAGGCTGCAGTTCCTCTATCGACCGCTAGAGGCTGCAGTTCCTCTACCGACCACTAGAGGCTGCAGTTCCTCTATTGACCGCTAGAGGCTGCAGTTCCTCTACTGACCACTAGAGGCTGCAGTTCCTCTACTGACCGCTAGAGGCTGCAGTTCCTCTATCGACCGCTAGAGGATGCAGTTCCATTATCGACCGCTAGAGGCTGCAGTTCCTCTACCGACCACCAGCAGCATAAATAGAGCGACTCCCAGGATCTCCAGGTGACAGATGATTTTAAAAGTGGGGCTTTATTACTCCGTGGCCTGGTGATATTCAAGGTCTGGTCTGACTGAAATCAGGCTCAGCTCGCTCGTCTGCAGCAGAATAAGCTGCTTTAGTTGTTAAACCTGTTGAAAACCAACCCTAAACCTGGTTCACCAAACACTTTTTTTCAGAAATTCACATCTTGCCTCATTTTTGTGCACATTTCAGTCCCTTGGTTTCTGCACCTCCACCAGGACTGACAACCTCTTTCAGTCTGCTGATATTTCCTTTGTGATAATTAGTCTTTTCTTCTCGTTAAGTCCCTCTGATTCAGCTCACGTTTCTCTCCGCTGGCTTTAACGCTTGATTTATTACCTGCAAAAACAA
Source organism: Hirundichthys speculiger (assembly GCA_018398805.1). Lineage (NCBI taxonomy): Eukaryota > Metazoa > Chordata > Actinopteri > Beloniformes > Exocoetidae > Hirundichthys > Hirundichthys speculiger. The sequence goes on from JAGFBZ010000566.1 coordinate 208,665, forward strand.
AATGTCCTTTTCACCAAAGAAGCGCAGCATGAAAGCAGCGCAGCCTCAAGTGCTCCGCTGAAAAAGCATTTCAGCCGTTTAATCCGCTTCAATAACAGTTTGAAAGGTCTGAGAATGGAGGGATGAGCCTGCAGGAGGGAAAGAAGAGAAGCAGGAGGCTGATAAACTTCCCTCTTCGTCACCCGAGGCGGTCCAGACAAGCCAGGACTGATCCTGAACAGGAACCCGGTAACGGGGAGCATCAACAGCAGGATTAGCGAGTCGCTTAACACAACCTGAGCTTTTGTTGTTAAATCTGAAAACGGACGACATCTGTCCCGCGTTAGCGCCGTCGGAGGAGCCAAACGGGCTTCCAGAAATATGAAACCTCATGTTGCTCCCAGACGGCCGTCACCGGAGCCGTTCATTAAAACCTCCGAGAGCCGAGGGGACATTTAATCCAGCCTCAACAGACGGCCTAACGTGCAGCCAGCAGTCCTGTGTTTGTTTTGGGCCGTTTTAATGTGAAGCAGGGCTGGTGACATCACAGCCTGTGTGGCGGGAAATGGATTTTTCCCTCGAAGTACGTGGACTTGATTAAAACAGTAACAACGGTATTTGTGTGCTTTTAAATTTGACCTTCAGAGTTAAACAGAAGACGTTTCCAGAGCAAAACTGAACCGAAAGCCTTCAATCACATGATCTGAGGCGCTGAACTTAGGGTTATCGACCCGATAATTATCGACCCGATAACTATCGACCCGATAACAGGAAATTATGACATCATCCCGATAAGTCCGATATCACGACGAATAGCCCCGATAACATTTATATTTCTGTCAACACAGCAGTGTCTCGCTCCCTCTGAGCCTTGAATGACCAGCAGTGAATGTTATGTTCAAGTGACGTCGGCATAATCAGAAAAACGATTACTCAGTAAAGAAAATCAAGAATACCCCCTCATGCCAGAAAACAACTCGTTAACTTGGTCATAATTTTAGTAGTTGCTGACTTGAATTGATATTCGCAGTATTTTCCCTCATGTTACACATAAAAAAAGAAAAAAATAGAAAAGGCTGAAAGAACGACTAGCAAACGAGGGAACGGAGGAATTTACGTTACACCTTGAATGCAGCCTGCAGCACAGCGCTGATCACAACAAACATGGCGGCGTGGAACTTGGTTAAAGTTTCAGAAGAAGATAGTTTGGTGGTTATTTGTGACGAATCCTCCGAGTGAATTCTACGAGGAGGGAAGCACAAGCTTTAATACGTAAAACCTGATCAGCCACCTACAACATAACATTTTGAAATCGCGCTAACGTGAGCTAACGGAAGCTAATGCTAATGTTAGCTAACAAGCAGAAGCTTTAATACGTAAAACCTGATCAGCCGCCTACAACATAACAATCGCTTCCATGGAGTTTTGAAATCGCGCTAATGTGAGCTAATGGAAGCTAATGCTAACATTAGCTCACAAGCACAAGCTTTAATACTTAAAAAACCTGATCAGCCACCTACAACATAACAGTCGCTTCCATGGAGTTTTGAAATCACGCTAACGTGAGCTAACGGAAGCTAACGAAAGCTAACGGAAGCTAATGCTAACGTGCTCTCCTTTCCCTCATTCCTCTCATCTAAAGCTTCCATGAGATTAAAAAATAAAAACTACTGAACCTCATTTACTTTAATTAAAGGTATTAATTTAAATGGAACCACAAGCCAAAATCCTTTAAATGTTAATCTTTTTCAGTTAGTAATTCTGATGCATGTATTTCCATCAGTTCAAGGAGTCTTTATTTTTTATATCAGTCAGTAATGAACCTTATTTAAGTTAATGTGAGATATCAAATAGGTTTGTTTGATAGCTTTAAGAAAATGTTTGAGAGGCTTGACAATAGTTTTATATTGGAAAAAATAAATATCTGTTTATTTAAAGAGTCCAAACTATTTTTGATTTTGTTCATAGTATTGATGTAATGATCTTAGGTATATGTGTGTGTGTTATCAGTTATCGGTATCGGTATTGGTTTCAACTCTACAAGTTTAAAAACTATTAAATGATTTGAATCAGAGGTGGTAGCATGTTCAGTGGTCACGTTTGCTCCAAAGTCCCTCCAATATTCCAACTGTGGACTTTTCTCTTCTTTTTTTTAACTTGGCAAGTATTAAAAACAGTCCTAGCGCTTACAGGGAATTTGAGAAAGCTATGGGGGGGGGGGGGGGGGGGGTTCAGGAACAGAGTGGTTCAGGAACAGAGCCAGGAGAGACTAATTATCACAGCTGCAGCAGATCAATAATTAGTTCTCTCCTTCTGTTTATGCACTGGGACCACTGGGACCAGTAAATGCCAGCCTTTGATTGTGCTCTTGAAAAAGAGTTTGATTTTAGTCCTGTTCGGTCCTGAGCCACCTTTGTCCTCGGACCCGTCCAGACCGACCCGGAGCTGGTTCAGCTGATCTCTCCTGAACATAAACGTTCCTCTCAGGCTGTTAGAATTTATATTTCTTTTGTAAAGTTGGACATTTTAACGTGAATGTTAATAGTCTCTCCCTAGTGGCCATTCAATGAACTGCACGTATTCCCACGTTAGCGAGCCGGATTTAGCTTCCTCGCCTGGGGAAAGGTGACTACGGTTCGCTTTTTATTCAGCTCCTTTTCAAGAGCGCATACCTTTTTAAAAAGTGAGTAGAAAGGTTGACATTTGCACATTTAAGTTTCCCTTTAGATCCCAGCGAGCTGCTGCATAATCAGAGGGAGAGGGCTAATTAGCGACCTGCTGCAGCTGAGATAATTGGTCCCTCCTGGAGCTGTTTCTGGACCACTGCCTGGTACCTTCCTCTACACAGACCACATGTGTCAAATAATCATCTCCAAAAGTCCATTTTTGCTTAATTCTGTCAACATTTATTTTAAAAGAAAAAAAAAGAGTTTGTCCTCGTTCTCTAAATCAAAATGGCTTCAGGAGCATGTTTCCTGAACTGATGTTTGCATGAAAGGTTCATTTTTCTGTGTCCAGCAAACTAAATATTTAGTTTAGACATTAAAAACTTCACTGTAATTATTTTTGTAAAAAGATGTTAGCTGAAGAAACAACTGCAGTCGATCCACAAACAGAAGAATCCCACATCAAAGTCGGCGTTCTCCCATGAAGCTTTGCTGCCGTGCAACAATAATCACAGATCACAGAATGTAAACCGTCACGGCGTTTAATCATTTAAGAAAACAATTTATCCAACAGACTGATTCATGTTCCTCCTCTGACCGTGAAAACATTCAGATAAGGACGAGACGACTAAAAGCTGGATGAGAAAGAAATAAAGAGGAGAAAAAGATAAGGAAGAGGAGAAGAGAAGAAAAGATGGATGATGCAGAGCAGAAGGTGTTTGAGCAGCAAAAGAGAAGCTTTTGTTATCAGCGTTTACCCACGATGCACCTGGAGATGCTGCTCTGGATAAGACAGCTGGCCGCTAAGTGCTGTTGACCCCTGATGTCCACCCGCTAGCTTGTTTACGGTAAAATCTGACGGATGAGCCGGGGGGGGGGGGGGGGGGGGGGGTAACTAGTGATGTCAAGGACCAGGATAGACTGGACCTTCTTCTTTAAGTGGAACAACCTCTTTGGTCACTGGTCTGAAAGAGAGGAACCACTCTTGTCTGCCAATCTGGTCTGAATTTGAAAATAACTGATTTCCATTCATCCCTTGAACGCTACCATAGCTAGCAGCAGCATTATGAAAACAACGAACCCGTAGACATTAATAAAACGTTGTCCAGGCAGCAGTTCTTAAAGTTCCCCCTTAAAAACTTCAACAAACCAAAGTGGGTAAATGCGTAGCAGGGAAATCAGACTGATGTTTGACAGATGTGTTACCCGCCGCCTGGCTGTTGCATTGCTTCAGTGTTCCCATCTGTGGTCTTTTGACATCCTGGACAGGTTAAATCTGTGACTTGCTACAAAATTATGCCCAAAACAGGGATCAGTTCTTTATTAGCAGTCCACAGCTGAACTACAGAAAAGGAAACTATAATATTTGAGAATAAAACTGCTATTTTGGTGTGTGGTCGCGTGACTACTGTTTGCTGTTAGCTCTCAGGTTAGCGGCTATGCGCCCTCTAGTACTGTAACTATCCACTTCAACGATTATTAAGTGTAGTTGTCATCAAAATTTATTTTTTGCATGGATTTATGTATATTGACAAAAGAATATCCAACCAAATTCACCTCAGATGTGAAGGCAGGTGACGTGAGTCAAGCATGAGGTGAACATCTCAGAGCTCACACTGATCTGTTACGGGTCTGATGTTGAGTCGAGCAGGGGTGGACAGAGACGTTATTTAGGGTGGACAGAGATGTTGTTTAGGGTGGACAGAGATGTTGTTTAGGGTGGACAGAGATGTCTTTGGGGTGGACAGAGATGTTGTTTAGGGTGGACAGAGATGTCCTTTGGAGTGGACAGAGATGTTGTTTGGAGTGGACAGAGATGTCCTTTGGAGTGGACAGAGATGTTGTTTAGGGTGGACAGAGATGTTGTTTGGAGTGGACAGAGATGTCGTTTGGAGTCGACAGAGATGTCCTTTGGAGTGGACAGAGATGTCGTTTGGAGTGGACAGAGATGTTGTTTGGAGTGGACAGAGATGTCATTTGGGGTGGACAGAGATGTTGTTTAGGGTGGACAGAGATGTTGTTTGGAGTGGACAGAGATGTTGTTTGGAGTGGACAGAGATGTCGTTTGGAGTCGACAGAGATGTCCTTTGGAGTGGACAGAGATGTCGTTTGGAGTGGACAGAGATGTTGTTTGGAGTGGACAGAGATGTCATTTGGGGTGGACAGACATGTCATTTGGAGTGGACAAAGATGTCGTTTGGGGTGGGACAGACATGTCGTTTAGGGTGGACAGAGATGTCATTTGGAGTGGACAGAGATGTCGTTTGGGGTGGACAGAGATGTCATTTGGGGTGGACAGAGATGTCATTTGGAGTGGACAGAGATGTCATTTGGAGTGGACAGAGATGTCATTTGGGGTGGACAAAGATGTCGTTTAGGGTGGACAAAGATGTCGTTTGGGGTGGACAGAGATGTTGTTTAGGGTGGACAGAGATGTCATTTGGAGTGGACAGAGATGTTGTTTAGGGTGGACAGAGATGTCATTTGGAGTGGACAGAGATGTTGTTTAGGGTGGACAGAGATGTCATTTGGAGTGGACAGAGATGTCGTTTGGGGTGGACAAAGATGTCGTTTGGGGTGGACAGAGATGTTGTTTAGGGTGGACAGAGATGTCCTTTGGGGTGGACAGAGATGTCGTTTGGAGTGGACAGAGATGTCGTTTAGGGTGGACAAAGATGTCGTTTGGGGTGGACAGAGATGTTGTTTAGGGTGGACAGAGATGTCCTTTGGAGTGGACAGAGATGTCGTTTGGGGTGGACAGAGATGTCGTTTAGGGTGGACAAAGATGTCGTTTGGGGTGGACAGAGATGTCCTTTGGGGTGGACAGAGATGTCGTTTGGAGTGGACAGAGATGTCGTTTAGGGTGGACAGAGATGTCCTTTTGAAGTGGACAGAGATGTCGTTTGGGGTGGACAGAGATGTCGTTTGGAGTGGACAGAGATGTCGTTTAGGGTGGACAGAGATGTTGTTTAGGGTGGACAGAGATGTTGTTTAGGGTGGACAGAGATGTTGTTTAGGGTGGACAGAGATGTTGTTTAGGGTGGACAGAGACATGTCATTTGGGGTGGACAGAGATGTCGTTTGGAGTGGACAGACATGTCTTTTAGGGTGGACAGAGATGTCGTTTAGGGTGGACAGAGATGTTGTTTAGGGTGGACAGAGATGTCCTTTGAAGTGGACAGAGATGTCGTTTAGGGTGGACAGAGATGTTGTTTGGGGTGGACAGAGATGTCATTTAGGGTGGACAGAGATGTTGTTTGGGGTGGACAGAGATGTTGTTTGGAGTGGACAGAGATGTCATTTAGGGTGGACAGAGATGTTGTTTGGGGTGGACAGAGATGTCCTTTGGGGTGGACAGACATGTCGTTTGGACTCACCAGTCGCTGCAGGATCCTCTTGCTCTTGTCGTCGGTGCAGTAGTCGGACAGGATGCTCCTGTGGACCAGAACCAGTCCATTCAGGAACAACCAGGACCCGAACCAGAGCAGAGCGAAGACGAGTGTCCCCCGCCGGGACCACAGCCGGAGTCCCAGCCACCTCAGGAGTCCGAGTCCGCCGCCACGGCTCGACCCGCTTGACACCAGTCCTCCAGGGAGCATAGTAGGAGGAGGGGACGGTGGTTGTCCACCGAAAAAAAAACGTCCTCTGGAAGTTCAGCTGCGTCTTCGTGGAGTCACAATAAAACTTTATTAACAACCTTGAAATGACACGATTCTCTCTCAGACGAGTCTTTTCTGCTCTGATATAGTAAATTCCATCATCTGCGTATTTTTGCTCCACCTGTGACGAACCACCTCGTCTCGCTGGCGTCTCGTCCACAGTCGTGTTGCAAATGTTGCGTGTTCATGGTGGATCTTCTCTTGTCTTTACGTCCACGTCCACAAAAGGTGGACAGAGGATTTAAGTCTCTCTGTCAAGGTCTAATAAAATGATCCATGAAATCAGTTTTCAGAGGAACAAGCTGGAAAATGAAAAGACTTGATTGTCCGCCAACTGGAGAGAGCAGCTCTTAGATGTTGGGAGATGTTCTGGAGAAAAGCTGCTGCAACTGCACCTTTGAAAACACAAAGAAGACGACTTTAAGATTTATAAAAAAAAAAGAGAAAAATCACAGTCCGTCATGTTCAAAGGTTATCACCCCGTCTTTTAAAAACATTAATCTGATCATGAAGGTTCTCCCATACACAAATCTGATATATGGCCATATATGTACATATAGGTGACATATTTGCCAAAATATTTTATGATATATGTACATATATGTAATTGCAATATTTGATTTAAACTTATATTCTAAAATACATGTGCAAACATGTAGAACAGGTATTTGCTTTTGGAATATATTTTTTAAAATATATGGTAAAGTAAGTGGTCTAGATATTTGTATTTGACATATATTCCAAAATAATTGTTGGAATATGTAGTTTAGATATTTGTTCTTTACATATATGTCAGAATAAATGTGCAAATATGTAGTCTAGATATTTGTTTAGAACATATATTTCAGAATAAATGCTCAAACATTCAGTCTAGATATTTGTTTATGACATATATTCCAAAATAATTGTTAAAATTTGTTGACTAGATATTTTTGATGGCTTATTTTTATATACAAGTCAAATACATATAATGAGCAATATATTGCTATTTCATATACCAACATTGATGCTATACTAATATATGTGACATATATGTTTGGAAAATATATGTGCCACATATATTTTCCATATATAAAAGGGGCCATTTTTGTAATATTTTAAAATATATGTTCCAAATATGTACCAATATATGGACACCGATATTATATATGTTATTTAAATATATGGCCATATATCAGATTTGTGTATGGGCTTGTTGTTAGACTTCAATGAAAGCAGATGTTCTGGCGGCTGATCTGAACCATTCAGGTGTGTGCTAACAATGCCAGGAGGGAAAGACATAAGCAGTTGTCTCAGAGGAAGCAGTTGTTGCTGACTCTTCGCCGGTGGAGAACATTCAAGACGGTTGTCCGTCTTCCAACGAGTGGACGTCCCAGCGGGACAGACCATTCCTCCGGGTCTCACCGAACACGTTAAAGGTCCATTACAGCACAACTGGAAGGAGACTGAACCGGTTCTGAGGAGGTCCAGACCTCAGCCTGACCAGAACTCCTCCAGAACCACCAGAGACTCTGATGAGGCCACACAGGAAACCACAGCTCAGCTGTTGCATCATGGGAGTGCCATCAATCAGCAGGCGTGACCCTTCAGGACAGGAGTGAGCGTTGAGAGAAACTACAACTCCACTGAACTGAGACGAGCCCGTGAGATTGACCCGTTTTGTTCAGACTTCTGGTCTCCACTGAGATCTTTAGATAAAAAACAGAAACCCAGAATAATAGCAACCTCTTTTCCACAGTTCATGAAAGGTTCAGGGGAGGAGCCTGTCCTCCTCTCTGAAGTTTTTTTTATTGAAGAAGCTAATTATCTCCTCCATGCGGGTCGTTCCAGGCCTCCTCAGTTTGTGGAACTTTAGTGAAGCTTCTCAGTGTTTTTCATCTACATCTACACTGGTGGTTTTCACCGGAGCGTCCGAACCGTTAACTGAAGGGGAAAAAACGTTCTCCTCATCCTCCCACCGCTGTGATCCTGGAGACTCCACAGAGGTCCAGAGATGAAGCCCAGAACCTCAGAGACTGGAGGACAGAAGAGAGACATGCTATGAAGACCTCTACTACTAAAGACCTCTGTTACTAAAGACCTCTGCTATGAAGACCTCTGCTCCTAAAGACCTCTGCTACTAAGGACCTCTGCTACTAAAGACCTCTGCTATGAAGACCTCTGCTACTAAAGACCTCTGCTATGAAGACCTCTGCTACTAAAGACCTCTGCAATGAAGACCTCTGCTACTAAAGACCTCTGCTATGAAGACCTCTGCAATGAAGACCTCTACTAAAGACCTCTGCTATGAAGACCTCTGCTATGAAGACCTCTGCTACTAAAGACCTCTGCTATGAAGACCTCTGCTACTAAAGACCTCTGCTATGAAGACCTCTGCTATAAAGACCTCTGCTGATGAAGACCTCTGCTAATAAGACCTCTGACTAAAGACTCTGCTATGAGACCTCTGCTACTAAAGACCTCTGCTATGAAGACCTCTGCTATAAGACCTCTGCTACTAAAGACCTCTGCTATGAAGACCTCTGCTACTAAAGACCTCTGCTACTAAAGACCTCTGCTACTGAAGACCTCTGCTACTAAAGACCTCTGCTATGAAGACCTCTGCTACTAAAGACCTCTGCTATGAAGACCTCTGCTACTAAGACCTCTGCTATGAAGACCTCTGCTACTAAAGACCTCTACTACTAAAGACCTCTGCTACTAAAGACCTCTGCTATGAAGACCTCTGCTACTAAAGACCTCTGCTACTAAAGACCTCTGCTATGAAGACCTCTGCAATGAAGACCTCTGCTACTAAGACCTCTGCTACTAAAGACCTCTGCTATGAAGACCTCTGCTATGAAGACCTCTGCTACTAAAGACCTCTGCTACTAAAGACCTCTGCTATGAAGACCTCTGCTACTAAAGACCTCTGCTATGAAGACCTCTGCAATGAAAGACCTCTGCTACTAAAGACCTCTGCTAAAGACCTCTGTTATGAAGACCTCTGCAATGAAGACCTCTGCTACTAAGACCTCTGCTACTACCTCTGAAAGACCTCTGCTATGAAGACCTCTGTTATGAAGACCTCTGCAATGAAGACCTCTACTACTAAAGACCTCTGCTACTAAAGACCTCTGCTATAAAGACCTCTGCTATGAAGACCTCTGCTACTAAAGACCTCTGCTACTAAAGACCTCTGCTATGAAGACCTCTGCTACTAAAGACCTCTGCTACTAAAGACCTCTGCTATGAAGACCTCTGCTACTAAAGACCTCTGCTACTAAAGACCTCTGCTATGAAGACCTCTGCTACTAAAGACCTCTGCTACTAAAGACCTCTGCTACTAAAGACCTCTATGAAGACCTCTGCAATGAAGACCTCTGCAATGAAGACCTCTGCTACTAAAGACCTCTGCTATGAAGACCTCTGCTACTAAAGACCTCTGCTATGAAGACCTCTGCTACTAAAGACCTCTGCTATGAAGACCTCTGCTACTAAAGACCTCTGCTATGAAGACCTCTGCTATGAAGACCTCTGCTACTTAAGACCTCTGCTACTAAAGACCTCTGCTATGAAGACCTCTGCTATAAAGACCTCTGCTACTAAAGACCTCTGCTATGAAGACCTCTGCTACTCTGCTAAAGACCTCTGCTATGAAGACCTCTGCTACTAAAGACCTCTGCTATGAAGACCTCTGCTATGACCTCTCTAGACCTCTGCTAAAAACCTCTGACTAAAAGACCTCTGCTATGAAGACCTCTGCTATGAAGACCTCTGCTACTAAAGACCTCTGCTACTAAGACCTCTGCTAAGACCTCTGTAGAAGACCTCTGTTATGAAGACCTCTGCAATGAAGACCTCTGCTACTACTAAAGACCTCTGCTACTAAAGACCTCTGCTATGAAGACCTCTGCTATAAAGACCTCTGCTACCTCTGCTACTAAAGACCTCTGCTATGAAGACCTCTGCTGCTATGAAGAGACCTCTGCTACTAAAGACCTCTGCTATGAACCTCTGCTAAAGACCTCTGCTAAGCCTCTGCTAAGACCTCTGCTACTAAAGACCTCTGCTATGAAGACCTCTGCTACTAAAGACCTCTGCTATGAAGACCTCTGCTATGACCTCTGCTACTAAAGACCTCTGCTACTAAAGACCTCTGCTACTCTGCTACTAAAGACCTCTGCTATGAAGACCTCTGCTACCTCTGCTATGAAGACCTCTGCTATGAAGACCTCTGCTACTAAAGACCTCTGCTATAAAGACCTCTGCTACTAAAGACCTCTGCTACTAAAGACCTCTGCTATGAAGACCTCTGTTATGAAGACCTCTGCTATGAAGACCTCTGCTACTAAAGACCTGCTGAAGACTATGAAGACCTCTGCTATGAAGACCTCTGCTACTAAAGACCTCTGCTACTAAAGACCTCTGTTATGAAGACCTCTGCTATGAAGACCTCTGCAATGAAGACCTCTACTACTAAAGACCTCTGCTACTAAAGACCTCTGCAATGAAGACCTCTGCTACTAAAGACCTCTGCTAAAGACCTCTGCTATGAAGACCTCTGCTATGAAGACCTCTGCTACTAAAGACCTCTGCTATGAAGACCTCTGCTATGAAGACCTCTGCTACTAAAGACCTCTGCTATGAAGACCTCTGCTACTAAAGACCTCTGCCTATGAAGACCTCTGCTAAGACTCTGCTACTAAAGACCTCTGCTATGAAGACCTCTGCTATTAAAGACCTCTGCTACTAAAGACCTCTGCTATGAAGACCTCTGCTATGAAGACCTCTGCTACTAAAGACCTCTGCTATAAAGACCTCTGCTACTAAGACCTCTGCTACTAAAGACCTCTGCTATGAAGACCTCTGCTACTAAAGACCTCTGCTATGAAGACCTCTGCTACTAAAGACCTCTGCTACTAAAGACCTCTGCTATGAAGACCTCTGCTATGAAGACCTCTGCTACTAAAGACCTCTGCTACTAAAGACCTCTGCTATGAAGACCTCTGCTATGAAGACCTCTGCAATGAAGACCTCTGCTACTAAAGACCTCTGCTATGAAGACCTCTGCTACTAAAGACCTCTGCTACTAAAGACCTCTGCTATGAAGACCTCTACTAATGAAGACCTCTGCACTATGAAGACCTCTACTAAGGACCTCTGCTAAAGATGAAGACCTCTGCTACTAAAGACCTCTGCTATGAAGACCTCTGCTAATCTGCTAAGACCTCTGCTACTAAAGACCTCTGCTACTAAAGACCTCTGCTATGAAGACCTCTGCTATGAAGACCTCTGCTATGAAAGACCTCTGCTACTAAAGACCTCTGCTACTAAAGACCTCTGCTATGAAGACCTCTGAAGACTCTTATCTGAAAACCTCTGCTATGAAGACCTCTGCTACTACTAAAGACCTCTGCTATGAAGACCTCTGCTATGAAGACCTCTGTACTAAAGACCTCTGCTACTATGAAGACCTCTGCTATGAACCTACTAAGACCTCTGCTATGAAGACCTGACCTCTGCTACTAAAGACCTCTGCTACTAAAGACCTCTGCTATGAAGACCTCTGCAATGAAAGACCTCTGCTATGAAGACCTCTGCTACTAAAGACCTCTGACTACTCTGCAAAGACCTCTGCTATGAAGACCTCTGCTACTAAAGACCTCTGCTACTAAAGACCTCTGCTATAAAGACCTCTGCTATGAAGACCTCTGCTACTAAAGACCTCTGCTACTAAAGACCTCTGCTACTAAAGACCTCTGCTATGAAAAGACCTCTGCTATGAAGACCTCTGCAATGAAGACCTCTGTAATGAAGACCTCTACTATGAAGACCTCTGCTACTAAAGACCTCTGCTACTAAAGACCTCTACTACTAAAGACCTCTGCAATGAAGACCTCTGCTATGAAGACCTCTGCTACTAAAGACCTCTGCTACTAAAGACCTCTGCTACTAAAGACCTCTGCTATGAAGACCTCTGCAATGAAGACCTCTGCTATGAAGACCTCTGCTATGAAGACCTCTGCTACTGAAGACCTCTGCTACTAAAGACCTCTGCTATGAAGACCTCTGCAATGAAGACCTCTGCTACTAAAGACCTCTGCTATGAAGACCTCTGCTATGAAGACCTCTGCTATGAAGACCTCTGCTACTAAAGACCTCTGCTATGAAGACCTCTGCATGAAGACCTCTGCAATTAAGACCTCTGCTATGAGACCTCTGCTAAGACCTCTGCTACTAAAGACTCTGCTACTGAAGACCTCTGCTATGAAGACCTCTGCAATGAAGACCTCTACTACTAAAGACCTCTGCTATGAAGACCTCTGCTATGAAGACCTCTGCTATGAAGACCTCTGCAATTAAGATCTCTACTACTAAAGACCTCTGCTACTAAAGACCTCTGCAATGAAGACCTCTGCAATGAAGACCTCTGCTATGAAAACCTCTGCTACTAAAGACCTCTGCTACTAAAGACCTCTGCTATGAAGACCTCTGCTATGAAAACCTCTGCTATGAAGACCTCTGCTACTAAAGACCTCTGCTACTGAAAGACCTCTGCTAATGAAGACCTCTGCTATGAAGACCTCTGCAATGAAGACCTCTGCTATGAAGACCTCTGCTACTAAAGACCTCTGCTACTAAAGACCTCTGCTACTAAAGACCTCTGCTATGAAGACCTCTGCAATGAAGACCTCTGCTATGAAGACCTCTGCTACTAAAGACTGCTAAAGACCTCTGCTATGAAGACCTCTGCTACTAAAGACCTCTGCTATGAAGACCTCTGCTACTAAAGACCTCTGCTATAAAGACCTCTGCCTCTGAAGACCTCTGCTATGAAGACCTCTGCTATGAAGACCTCTGCTACTAAAGACCTCTGCTACTAAAGACCTCTGCTATGAAGACCTCTGCTACTAAAGACCTCTGCTATGAAGACCTCTGCAATGAAGACCTCTGCTACTGAAGACCTCTGCTATGAAGACCTCTGCTATGAAGACCTCTGCTACTAAAGACCTCTGCTACTAAAGACCTCTGACTAAAGACCTCTGAAGACCTCTCTGCTATGAAGACCTCTGCTACTAAGACCTCTGCTACTAAAGACCTCTGCTATGAAGACCTCTACTTAAAGACCTCTGCTATGAAGACCTCTGCTATGAAGACCTCTGCTACTAAAGACCTCTGCTATGAAGACCTCTGCTATGAAGACCTCTGCTACTAAAGACCTCTGCAATGAAGACCTCTGCAATGAAGACCTCTGCTACTAAAGACCTCTGCTATGAAGACCTCTGCTACTAAAGACCTCTGCTACTAAAGACCTCTGCTATGAAGACCTCTGCTACTAAAGACCTCTGCAATGAAGACCTCTGCAATGAAGACCTTTGCTATGAAGACCTCTGCTATGAAGACCTCTGCAATGAAGACCTCTACTACTAAAGACCTCTGCTATGAAGACCTCTGCTACTAAAGACCTCTGCTACTAAAGACCTCTGCTAAGAAGACCTCTGCAATGAAGACCTCTGCTACTAATAAAGACCTCTGCTACTAAAGACCTCTGCTATGAAGACCTCTGCTACTAAAGACCTCTGCTATGAAGACCTCTGCAATGAAGACCTCTGCAATGAAGACCTCTGCTAAAGACCTTGCAATGAAGACCTCCTCTGCTACTAAAGACCTCTGATGGACCTCTGCAATGAAGACCTCTGTATGAAGACTCTGCTACTAAGACCTCTGCTATAAAGACCTCTGCTATGAAGACCTCTGCAATGAAGACCTCTGCTACTAAAGACCTCTGCAATGAAGACCTCTGCTATGAAGACCTCTGCTATGAAGACCTCTGCAATGAAGACCTCTGCTACTAAAGACCTCTGCTACTAAAGACCTCTACCTCTGCTATGAAGACCTCTGCAATGAAGACCTCTGCTACTAAAGACCTCTGCTATGAAGACCTATGCTACTAAAGACCTCTGCTATGAAGACCTCTGCAATGAAGACCTCTGCAATGAAGACCTCTGCTACTAAAGACCTCTGGTATGAAGACCTCTGCAATGAAGACCTCTGCAATGAAGACCTCTGCTACTAAAGACCTCTGCTATGAAGACCTCTACTACTAAAGACCTCTGCTATGAAGACCTCTGCTACTAAAGACCTCTGCTATGAAGACCTCTACTACTAAAGACCTCTGCTATGAAGACCTCTGTTATGAAGACCTCTGCTCATTTTAATTCTCCCATCTGGTGTCATCTTAAGTTAGTTTGTCCAGATGTCCTTCTCTATGCAGATGACGCACTGATTTGTGTTACCAATCAGCACTGGAGGTCTTGTTTTGGAGGTAATGGGCTCTGGACCAGAGGAGGAGGAACATCCAGACTCTTCTGGTTCCGGTTCCACCAAGGTGCCACAAACATTTGTGCTGGATTCATTCCTTTATTCCCTGTTAAATCAGAACCAGGAGCTTCGTGACAGTTTGAGAACCGGACCTCGGCCCAGTCTTCACTTACGGCAGCAGTTTTGACTTGGACTGACGGTCTGGACTCGGGGTGACATGACAGCTGGGTTCAGCTCGTGGTTCTGTGGGTTTTAATCTGGCCCAGATGACACTCGACAGCCATGAAACCGAGCCACAAGTGAGAAACGATGACCCGGATCAGGTCTGGATGTGTCTGATCGTTCTCCTATAACAGGGTGATGTCAGCAGTTCTGACTCTAACTGGCGAATCAGTTGGACGTAAATTCATTTCCTGGAAGACAGTTTAAACAGAAATATGACAGCTGAAGCCTCGGGCATGAATTAAACCCTAAATACTCAGCTCTGCTCATTAAAACTAACTCCTTCAGAGGATTTTTCCCACAAAGACAAACGCTTCCTGACTTCTAATGTAGAAGCAGCAGAGAGTTTCTCCGATCGTGACACAGATGATTCACAGGGAGCTTAGAGCGACCGAGTAGCAGTTAATAAAGTTAATAAAGGCGTGTTTTCCTGCCTGAAGAGCTGCTGTGACAGTTGTGAGTGGTGGAGACACATCTGTCACTGAGCTGCAATGAACAACTGTAACATCATCAAAGTACGTCATTATCAATTTGGCTTTGACCAACGTGTTACCAGGGAGACAGATCCTGGAACCGGACCCGCCATAATCATAAAAATTAAAGTGAATTTTCCTTTAAATATGATCATAAAATAGGAATTCAAATTAACCAATAAAGTCGATTTATCACCCAGCAGGCAGCTGAGCGCAGCCAGACCACCAATCAGTTACTGGTTAGTGGACTCAACTGGAGGATCCAGCTGCTGCCAGAGGTGGAAGCTGATCAGCTGACCTGGAGCCAGACTCAGTGGCCTCTTAGTGCAGGTAACAGCACAGAGAGCCGTATTATCGTTAAAATAAGAATTAAGTAGCTAAAGTGACAACATTTGACACAATAACCTCTAGCGGTCAACAGAGGAACCGCAGCCTCTAGCGGTCAATAGAGGAACCGCAGCCTCTAGCGGTCAATAGAGGAACCGCAGCCTCTAGCGGTCGGTAGAGGAACCGCAGCCTCTAGCGGTCGGTGGAGGAACTGCAGCCTCTAGTGGTCAGTAGAGGAACTGCAGCCTCTAGTGGTCGGTAGAGGAACTGCAGCCTCTAGCGGTCGGTAGAGAAACTGCAACCTCTAGCAGTCAATAGAGGAACCGCAGCCTCTAGCGGTCGGTAGAGGAACTGCAGCCTCTAGCGGTCAATAGAGGAACTGCAGCCTCTAGCGGTCGGTAGAGGAACTGCAGCCTCTAGCGGTCAATAGAGGAACCGCAGCCTCTAGCGGTCGGTAGCGGAACCGCAGCCTCTAGCGGTCGGTAGAGGAACTGCAGCCTCTAGCTGTCAACAGAGGAACCGCAGCCTCTAGCGGTCGGTAGAGGAACTGCAGCCTCTAGCGGTCAATAGAGGAACCGCAGCCTCTAGCGGTCGGTAGAGGAACCGCAGCCTCTAGCGGTCAACAGAGGAACCGCAGCCTCTAGCGGTCGGTAGAGGAACTGCAGCCTCTAGCGGTCGATAGAGGAACCGCAGCCTCTAGCGGTCGGTAGAGGAACCGCAGCCTCTAGCGGTCAACAGAGGAACCGCAGCCTCTAGCGGTCAATAGAGGAACTGCAGCCTCTAGCGGTCACTAGAGGAACCGCAGCCTCTAGCGGTCGGTAGAGGAACTGCAGCCTCTAGCGGTCAATAGAGGAACCGCAGCCTCTAGCGGTCGGTAGAGGAACTGCAGCCTCTAGCGGTCAATAGAGGAAATGCAGCCTCTAGCGGTCGGTAGAGGAACCGCAGCCTCTAGCGGTCGGTAGAGGAACTGTAGCCTCTAGTGGTCAGTAGAGGAACTGCAGCCTCTAGCGGTCAGTAGAGGAACTGCAGCCTCTAGTGGTCGGTAGAGGAACCGCAGCCTCTAGTGGTCGGTAGAGGAACCGCAGCCTCTAGCGGTTGGTAGAGGAACTGTAGCCTCTAGTGGTCGGTAGAGGAACCGCAGCCTCTAGCGGTCGGTAGAGGAACCGCAGCCTCTAGCGGTCGGTAGAGGAACCGCAGCCTCTAGCGGTCGGTAGAGGAACTGCAGCCTCTAGCGGTCAACAGAGGAACCGCAGCCTCTAGCGGTCGGTAGAGGAACCGCAGCCTCTAGCGGTCAGAGAACTCTAGCGGTCGGTAGAGGAACCGCAGCCTCTAGCGGTCAACAGAGGAACCGCAGCCTCTAGCGGTCGGTAGAGGAACTGCAGCCTCTAGCGGTCAATAGAGGAACCGCAGCCTCTAGCGGTCGGTAGAGGAACCGCAGCCTCTAGCGGTCAACAGAGGAACCGCAGCCTCTAGCGGTCAATAGAGGAACTGCAGCCTCTAGCGGTCACTAGAGGAACCGCAGCCTCTAGCGGTCGGTAGAGGAACTGCAGCCTCTAGCGGTCAATAGAGGAACCGCAGCCTCTAGCGGTCGGTAGAGGAACTGCAGCCTCTAGCGGTCAATAGAGGAAATGCAGCCTCTAGCGGTCGGTAGAGGAACCGCAGCCTCTAGCGGTCGGTAGAGGAACTGTAGCCTCTAGTGGTCAGTAGAGGAACTGCAGCCTCTAGCGGTCAGTAGAGGAACCGCAGCCTCTAGTGGTCGGTAGAGGAACTGCAGCCTCTAGTGGTCGGTAGAGGAAAGAGGAACCGCAGCCTCTAGTGGTCGGTAGAGAGGAACCGCAGCCTCTAGCGGTTGGTAGAGGAACTGTAGCCTCTAGTGGTCGGTAGAGGAACCGCAGCCTCTAGCGGTCGGTAGAGGAACCGCAGCCTCTAGCGGTCGGTAGAGGAACCGCAGCCTCTAGCGGTCGGTAGAGGAACCGCAGCCTCTAGCGGTCGGTAGAGGAACCGCAGCCTCTAGCGGTCGGTAGAGGAACTGCAGCCTCTAGCTGTCGGTAGAGGAACCGCAGCCTCTAGCGGTCGGTAGAGGAACTGCAGCCTCTAGCGGTCAACAGAGGAACTGCAGCCTCTAGCGGTCGGTAGAGGAACTGCAGCCTCTAGCGGTCAATAGAGGAACCGCAGCCTCTAGCGGTCAGTAGAGGAACCGCAGCCTCTAGTGGTCGGTAGAGGAACTGCAGCCTCTAGATGTCGGTAGAGGAACTGCAGCCTCTAGATGTCGGTAGAGGAACTGTGGCCTCTGTCTGTGTTCCAGTAGTTCCAGTAGTTCCAGGCTCCTGTCAGTCTGTTTATTCATCTTGTGTTAAATCATCTTTAAATCTTTTTAATCTTCTTCTAACTTCCTGTCTGGTCGACTCGCCTCTGAAACTCAACAGGTGCCAAAAAGCCCAAACTAATCCAGCAGACCTGACCGTCTCAGATCCGGGTCCGTGCACTGGTCTGACTGGTTCTGAACCAGCAACCAGCACCCTGATCTGACTACAGTAAAGGAAGTGACGGAGCTTCAACGTGCTGATCCTGAACCAGTTCTAGATATTAAAGAAGGTTCTCACCACCATGATGGAAAGTCCAAACTGATGCTGGATTCTCTCCTGAAATCCTGGTGGTTCTGGTAGGAATGAGATGGTTCTGGAAGAGCTGAGTTCTGTTCAGCAGCTCACCCGGTCCACCTCACACCTCCTCCTGGAAACAGAGGAACCACAAGACTGCCGGACTTTAAAGCGATCCAGGCTCCAGAACCAGAACCTGTCCCTGCTGGAATGATCCCAGAACCAACTGGCAGCTTCTCCTCCGAGTCCAGATCCGTGAAGTTTGTAAAATCACTCATCAGCTTGTGGATCCGGTTTGTTGTTTTCCCGCTGTGGAGATCCAGGATTCAGCTCAGCCTGAGTAAACTTTTGTTCCTCCCTCCAGTGAAACCAGTTTGAAGCTGGTGGATCTCCTCCTCCTCCCAGTGGGTTCCCCCAGACCGGTCCTCATCTCGGGGGTTTCAGGTGGCCGCTCCCTTTGTGATCGGACCGTGATCCTGCATCAGCGGAGCCCGGCAGCAGCTGGAGGAGCAGGTCTCGGGTCTCAGAGATGCTCCTGGGTGGGGGGGGGGGATCAACCCTGACCCGGTCCGGTCCGGTCCGGTCCGGTCCGGTCCAGCTGTCAGACCCCGGTTCTGGACTGCCAGGCGGCTTGTCGGAGCCTCTCTGCTCAGGCTGCTGCCTCCTCGCTCCCCTCTGCTGGTCTGACGCTCCACACTGGCGCGTGTGTTAGAGGTGTGTGTGTTAGAGGTGTGTGTGTGTGTCTGCGTGTGCGTGTGTGCGTGTGTGTCGGAGAGAGAGAGAGGGCTGCGCTCAGGCTTGTTCGTCCAGCCTCATTCCTCTTCCTTCCTCCAGTTTGCTTCCTCTCTCGCTGCTTCCCTGCTAACTGTTTCAGACTGTGTGCTTTTCTATTGTCGCTCGTTCTCTGTGGATTTAAACCTTCTCCGGAGGTCACGTTCACACGTGGGCGGAGAAATCAAGTCCGTGAAAAGATTTCACATAAAAATGTAGGTCAGAAGGTGACTTACACACACACACATAAATAAATCTATATCCATTCATATTAAAGAAATGTCCTCAGGGTTCATGAAAACATGAACGTGTGTGTTATTGTTTCACTGAGGGGCTACATCCGGGCTACTAAAGCCTGCAGTTCCACGAATGACCACCAGGCCGCAGACGTGAGTCCGTCTCTACATCAAAATGTCCAGTAAACATTAGGGGTGTGAAAAAAAATCGATTTGGCAATATATCGCGATTTTTGGTCGCCTACTATATTATCAATTTTTCAGCCCCCTAATAAACAATAAATAGGTTGTTTTGAAGCAAATAGTTTTGTCGTCTCAATGATCAATATCATCTGATGAACATATACAGCAACTCGATTTTTCATCTCTACTTTTAATTTTTATATTAATATATTGCAATATCGTGATAATATCGTATCATGATACGATATCACGGTACGATATTATCACGATGTTGCAATATCGTGATAATATCGTATCATATATTATCACAATATTATCACGATACGATATTATCACGATGTTGCAATATCGTGATAATATCGTATCACGATACGATATCACGGTACGATATTATCACGATGTTGCAATATCGTGATAATATCGTATCATATATTATCACAATATTATCACGATACGATATTATCACGATGTTGCAATATCGTGATAATATCGTATCACGATACGATATCACGGTACAATATAATCACGATGTTGCAATATTGTGATAATATCGTATCATATATTATCACAATATTATCACGATACGATATAATCACGATGTTGCAATATCGTGATAATATCGTATCACGATACGATATCACGGTATGATATAATCACGATGTTGCAATATCGTGATAATATCGTATCATATATTATCACAATATTATCACGATACGATATTATCACGATGTTGCAATATCGTGATAATATCGTATCACGATACGATATCATGGTACGATATAATCACGATGTTGCAATATCGTGATATCGTATCATATATGATCACAATATTATCACGATACGATAGTATCACGATGTTGCAATATCGTGATGATATCGTGATCCAAGTATCATGATACATATTGTATTGCGAGGTCCTTGCCAATACTCACCCCTAGTAAACATACATACAGCCTAGTATGATGAAAAAAAAGGTGTGTTTTTGAGTGACAGCTACCTGTCGTCACGTTAACCACTTTAGCGCTGTAGAGCGTGTGAGAAGAACCGGACATCTCCTGATCCTGAACCGTCTTCTTCCTCGTCTTCAAATAGACGGGACGAGAAGCTCCTAGAAGCCGTCTAGACACGCCCACCTCATGTCAATCACAGTCAGGTAACAGAAGAGTTGAGGTTGACTGAAATGCTGCTAGTTTTATCCACCAGGTGGCAGCGACGCGTTGCATTTGGGCCTTTTGCAGACACGACAATCTCTGCTAAAGGAAGGAACAGGCCAAAGCAAGCGACGCAGATCATCTCACGTCATTTTCTACCTTCAAACAACCGTGACGTTCTGCTGCAGAGTCCATAGATCCACGATAAAGAAGGTCCACATCTGTCCCTTCACATCTGTCCCTTCACATCTGTCCCTTCACATCTGTCCCTTCACATCTGTCCCTGTCCCTACATCTGTCCCTTCATGGCCGACGTGACTGAAAGATCTCTGCAAAGAAGATGGAAGGAGCTGCCATTCCTGCAGCTGTCGTTTCTGAAGCCCTAGTTTCTGCAGTCGTCGTTTCAGACGTTGTTTCTGCAGCCGTCGTTCCTGCTGCCATCGTTCCTGCTGCCGTTGTTTCTGCAGCCGTCGTTTCTGCAGACGTCATTATTGCAGCCATCGTTCCTGCAGCTGTCTTTTCAGACGTCGTTTCTGAAGCCATCATTTTTGCAGCCGTCATTTTAGACGTCGTTTCTGCAACCGTCGTTTCTGCAGCCGCCTCTGATGACTGATCAGAAATGATTCAGCTGGGTTCCTTCGTTCCGCCCTGAACAACCACCTGCTCTTTCAAAAACCCCTGAGTGACGTCACTGAAGGTTTGTCCGGTTCTTTTTTTATGCCGTCTGTGATCGTCAGTCGCCGTGAATCTGCTCCGTGTCTCGTTCTGGGAAATTAACTCGCTGTTCTCCATAAAACTTTAATGGGAGTAAAAATCTGTTGAAAATCAATAAGTCAAGGAAGTGTCCTCAGAAGTCTGTGAAGCGGGAACGTGTGTGTGTGTGTGTGTGTGTGTGTGTGTGTGCATTACCACCCCCCCCCCCCCCCGGCCCCGTTGCCACGGCAGCAGGTACAGTCCCCACATGCAGCTTCTTCACATTAAACGCTGCCAACCCGTTCAAGCTCCCCCCCCCCCCCCCCCCCCCCCCCCCCCCCCCCCCCAGAGGCTCCTGCAGGCCTGTAATTGCTCTATTTGTAAAAATGCCAATAAAGTTGTGCAAACATCAGGAAAGAGCAGGTGCTGGATGTGATGCGTTCAGGGCCGAAGAATACGTTGGACTGTGATGAGTGTGAGAACCTGATCAGGTTTATGAGCTGCTGATTGATCCGACTGATTGATCAGAGGCACTTAGACTCCACAGAGGAGCTACGATGATCCACCTGAGACAGGTGAGGTTTGACTCACAGACGTAGAGAGGAAATTCAGAATTTCTGACTTCACAAAACTGCAAAATTTAAAAAAATTAATCAAAAAATTCAAATTTTATTACCTTACAAATTTGCACAAAAAAAGATCAAATAAAAAGATTAGATAAAAAAAATTCCACTTTATAAAATTAAAAAAAATTTGCAAAAAATGTTTTTATAAATTTACAAATTTGCCCAAAAAAATCAAAAACTTTCAAAAAATTTATAAATCCAAAAATTAGCAAAAATAATTTATGTAAAAAATGGGGAAACAAAAACAAGAACATTTACAAAAAAAAACAAAAAAAGGTTCTGACTTTATAAATATGCACATCTGAAAAAAAATATTTCTAATTTCTAACTTCATATCATTAAAAATTAAAAAAAAAAATCTAATTTATAAATGTGCACATTTGCAAGAATTTAATTTCTGATCTTTTATTAACTCACAAATTATAACTTTTATAAATTTGTAAATTTGTAATTTTTCATTTTATAACTTTAACTTGGCATAAAGTTGAGTTGCAGTGACACGAAAGTTGTAATTTTATGTTTCAGACAAATAAAGACCATAAATTTATTATATTATATTATATTATATTTTAAGTGGATGAGCCTGACATGTTTGTATCTGGAATAAATAATAATCAGTTCAGATCAGAAGGTTTGATTTCTTCTCTACGGTCTTCGGGGTACATGTGGCCCTCTGGGGGCCACCATGATGCCGCTGTGGCCCTCTGGGGGTCACCATGATGTCGCCGTGGCCTTCTGGGGGCCACTATGATGCCGCTATGGCCCTCTGGGGGCCACCATGGTGCCGTCGTGGCCCTCTGGGGGCCACCATGATGCCGCCGTGGTCCTCTGGGGGCCACCATGATGCCGCTGTGGCCCTCTGGGGGTCACCATGATGTCGCCGTGGCCTTCTGGGGGCCACTATGATGCCGCTATGGCCCTCTGGGGGCCACCATGGTGCCGTCGTGGCCCTCTGGGGGCCACCATGATGCCGCCGTGGCCCTCTGGGGGCCACCATGGTGCCGCCTTGTTTCTCTGGGGGCCACCATGATGCCACTGTGGCCCTCTGGGGGCCACCATGGTGCCGCTTTAATCTCTGGGGGCCACCA
Source organism: Hirundichthys speculiger (assembly GCA_018398805.1). NCBI lineage: Eukaryota > Metazoa > Chordata > Actinopteri > Beloniformes > Exocoetidae > Hirundichthys > Hirundichthys speculiger. The sequence continues at coordinate 231,643 of JAGFBZ010000566.1, forward strand.
TGGTGCCGCCTTGTTTCTCTGGGGGCCACCATGATGCCGCTTTGGTCCTCTGGGGGCCACCATGATGCCGCCGTGGCCCTCTGGGGGCCACCATGATGCCGCCGTGACCCTCTGGGGGCCACCATGGTGCCGCTTTAATCTCTGGGGGCCACCGTGATGCCGCCATGGCCCTCTGGGGGCCACTATGGTGCAGCCGTGGCCCTCTGGGGGCCACCATGATGCCGCTGTGGCCCTTTAGGGGCCACCATGATGCCGCCGTGGCCCTCTGGGGGCCACCATGATGCTGCTGTGTTTCTCTGGGGGTCACCATGATGCCGCCGTGGCCCTCTTGGGGCCACCATGATGCCGCTGTGGCCCTCTGGGGGCCACCATGGTGCCGCTTTAATCTCTGGGGGCCACCATGATGCCGCCGTGGCCCTCTGGGGGCCACCATGGTGCCGCCGTGGCCCTCTGGGGGCCACTATGATGCCGCCGTGGCCCTTTGGGGGCCACCATGATGCCGCCGTGGCCCTTTGGGGGTCATCATGATGCCGCCGTGGCCCTTTAGGGGCCACCATGATGCTGCTGTGGCCCTCTGGGGGCCACCATGGCCCTTGGTGAAAGTCAGTCTGACGCTCAGACTCAAGGACAGAAGCGTCTGTCTGAAGTCAAGGTGCTGATGGCTCGTTAGCTGCAGGGCTCGTTAGCTGCAGGGCTCGTTAGCTCCAGCTGCTTGTCTGCAGGTAAGTCGAACACACCTGCTGGCTCAGCACATCCTGTTGGTGAAGCTGAGAAGAAGACAGAGACGCTGACGCTGCTGAAATCAGTGGAGACAGATTTACAGCATCGTCCTCCTCCCGTCTCCGTGGAGACCTCAGAGGACATCCCAGGTTCTCCAGCATCAGCGTGAATCCAGTTCAGCTTAGAGGCAGATGTTGATGCTGCAGCTCCTCCTGGTGGTCAGCTGTGACCATTACAGCTCATCCACAGGAGAAAACTGGAGAAATAAGAGTAAAATCTCCTTTTTCTGTCTAACGATCACCTTTCCTGTTGGAAGAACACTGAAGCAGGCTGGAGGCGTTTATTATTCAAACTTTATATTCTTTTATTTCCCTAAAGGAGCTTCAAATCTATCCAGCAGAAGTTCTGATATCCTGGAGACTATACTACATTTCCCACAATGCAGTTTTCTTCCATCATCAGGTTTCAGATTTCAAGCTTGAAAGGAAGGAAGGAAAGAAGGAAAAACCAGAGGAAGTTGAATTTCCCTGAAAGTTTAATAAACATCAAGGTTGATTTCTTCTCTTTGTGCCTTTTTTTTAAAACATATTTAAATATGTACTTATAGTTTATTTCAGTTTATTCAGTACCCTATTCAGTTTATTTCTGAACATCACAAGCTTGTTTAAATTAAACTGTTAAAATAAAATGTAGAACTGCAGCAGTGGGCTGAATGTCCTGAAAGCCAGTTAGCGTCACATTTGCAGCCCAGTTTGAACACGCTGGACTGATGAATGCTGGGAGATCTGGGTCATGTGACGGATCAATCAACCTCTCATCTTCATCAGGGCTGATGTTCACAGCTGGAGGCCGTCAGGGACGAGAACGTCTCTGCTCCTCCTCACCATCAGGGTCTGACCTCAGCTATAAAACCGCTGCTGCAGCAGAGTACGGAAGGTCAATGATGACCAAAAAAATAATCATTTAAAATGAATGGTAAATAAGCTCAGAAACTTCACAGTGACGTAAAAGATTAATTCATGAAATGCGGAAATATGAAAACAAATATGAAAAAACAAGACATTAAATCCTTTAAAGATGTTAGTGAACAACTAAAGCAAAATCAATTTACTTTCACATTTACTTCATGTATTTTCTTTAATCTTTTTATTTCTTTCTAAACATTTTCTATCGTTTTTACAAACATCAATTTTACCTCTCTTGTTTTCCTCATTTTCCTTCTTTTGCAAGAAGACGACGCTCTAAACCCAGAGAATAAACAGAAGAGTAACAAGTATGTACAAACTTTAATTTTAAAGTTGTGATGTGTCAAGATTTTGAATCCATCATTTTATTTCTTGTCAGAAACCGATTTTGATTGAGGATTGAAAATAGGTGATGGTGAAAATAACAAGAGAAATAGCAAAGAGATTTTTTTAAAAAGTTACAAAAAAACTACAAAAAATGTAGAAAAAATACTTTTATGCATTTTTTTCAACACATACACATATATGAACATAGGAAAACAGTGTTTAATAATAATTTAGTTCAACTTTTGTTTTTTTTTTGTCTTTGCATTTCCGAATTCCCTGGCAGTGTTTTTTTTCTGGTATCTCCATTGGTCCTTACGGAGCAGCCTGGGTCATCAGTGTCTTTTTTTTTTGGTGTATCGGTTGGTCTGTACAGGCAGCCTGGTCATCTTTTTTTTTTTTTTTTTGGTATCTCTGTTGGTCCGTACAGGGCAGCCTGGGTCATCAGCATTTTTCGGTGTATCTGTTGGTCCGTACTGGGCAGCCTGGGTCATCAGTGTTTTTTTGTCGTCTCTGTTGGTCCGTACTGGGCAGCCTGGGTCATCAGTGTTTTTTTGTTGTCTCTGTTGGTCCGTACAGGCAGCCTGGTCATCTTTTTTTTTTTTTTTTGGTATCTCTGTTGGTCCGTACAGGGCAGCCTGGGTCATCAGCATTTTTTGGTGTATCTGTTGGTCCGTACTGGGCAGCCTGGGTCATCAGTGTTTTTTTTGTCGTCTCTGTTGGTCCGTACTGGGCAGCCTGGGTCATCAGTGTTTTTTTGTTGTCTCTGTTGGTCCGTACAGGCAGCCTGGTCATCTTTTTTTTTTTTTTTGGTATCTCTGTTGGTCCGTACAGGCAGCCTGGTCATCTTTTTTTTTTTTTTTTGGTATCTCTGTTGGTCCGTACTGGGCAGCCTGGGTCATCAGTGTATTTTCGTCACCTCCGTTGGTCCGTACAGGCAGCCCGGGTCACCAGCTGCTGCAGGTCCACAGATCTGCAGACATGAGCCCAGCGTTTTTGTCTCCGGCGGCGGCGGCTGCTGCTGTAATCCACCACACAAACAGAACTGCTGGGGAATCAACTATCAGCCTTTCTGTGGCGGCGGCTCTGATTTACCGCTCAAAGGAACCAGCTGACTCCGGCTGTTTTTCAAACAATACTGTAAAGCATCTTTTAAACGTCTAAACATGGATCAGTCTTCAATTCTGCCTCAATGCAAAGCAGCTCTAAAACATATTTTGTGTGAGAAAGAAAACTTTGACGGAATAGAGAAGCAGAACAGTGTTATAACCCCGACCAGATGTGAAATACTGTTGTGTTTAAATTTGGGCATATCTTACTCATAAGCATACACTCTAAATTATACTCTAATTGTTTAGCACTTTAGCTCAAAATGCAATTTTTAACATTACAAATACTGATCCTAAATGAGTTTTAGAAACATTAATATTTGGTGACAGCCTCCACAACAAACAAGTTTACTGCTCTTTAACGTTTTAGATCAAAGTCAAATAGATTTTCTGCATCAGTAGAAAATTTCAGACAAACACTCGAAGACGTCATTTAGGAACAAAAAATTGAAATTTTGAGTTTTGTTGCAGTTATATAAAATGTGCAGTTGTGCTACATGAAATCAATTTTATATTTCAAAAATGTCCATTTTGCAAAATTTTAAATTTATGAGAAAAATTTGTGTTTTTGTAATAAAAACTTGTAAAATTTAAAATTTGCAGCAAAAAATTCCCAATTGTAGGACAAAGTTGCAATTATAGGAAATTCACAATTTTACAACAGTTATAATTTGTCAAAAAGGTGTGATTATAAGGCCGAAAAAATGAGTAGTAAATAGAATTAAAATCTTTTAAATCTTGTCTCTGATACAAGATGAGCCATTTTATCTTGTATTCTTTTAGCTTTTAATTCACAGCTCAAATGTTAAATTCAAACCAACGATGCTGATCAGAAGATGACAGTGATGATGGAGACCAGATAAAGTGTGACATCATAGACCCAAACCTTTAAACACAACTGTGATATTAATGTAAGGGGTCAACAAATATTAAGATGACAGTAAAATAACACTCAATTGGTTTGTTTTATTACTTCTGAATAATTTTAAATCATGTCATAAATATTTCCCAGTAATTAAAAATTTCAAAAGATTGAGGATTTCTAACATTTGTTTATTTTCTAATGACCTCTCACGACCCACCTGCAGTACCACAACGGCCCACCAGGGGGCCGCGGCCCACACTTTGGGAATCACTGCCATAAATAATAATGGAGCCGTCATTCCAAAGACCCCACGCCCTAATTATGTGTGTAAATTTGTGGATGTATATCATTTCACCTGGTGAGGTACGTCAACATTCACCTTGGTATAGTTTTCATGGATCTAAATCCATCTACAAGAGACCAAAACTGTTTTTTTGGTACCAGACTGTAAATGTGTATTTGGACATTTTAACATGGAGGTCAATGAAGACTCTCTGTTGGAGCCAGACCCTAGTGGTCGGTAGAGGAACCGCAGCCTCTAGCGGTCGGTAGAGGAACCGCAGCCTCTAGCGGTCGGTAGAGGAACCGCAGCCTCTAGCGGTCGGTAAAGGAACTGCAGCCTCTAGCGGACAATAGAGTAACTGCAGCCTCTAGCGGTCAGAAGAGGAACCGCAGCCTCTAGCGGTCGGTAGAGGGACTGCAGCCTCTAGCGGACAATAGAGTAACTGCAGCCTCTAGCGGTCAGAAGAGGAACCGCAGCCTCTAGCGGTCGGTAGAGGGACTGCAGCCTCTAGCGGACAATAGAGGAACCGCAGCCTCTAGCGGTCGGTAGAGGAACTGCAGCCTCTAGTGGTCGGTAGAGGAACCGCAGCCTCTAGTGGTCGGTAGAGGAACCGCAGCCTCTAGCGGACAATAGAAGAACTGCAGCCTCTAGTGGTCGGTAGAGGAACTGCAGCCTCTAGCGGACAATAGAAGAACTGCAGCCTCTAGTGGTCGGTAGAGGAACTGCAGCCTCTAGCGGTCAGAAGAGGAACCGCAGCCTCTAGCGGACAATAGAGGAACCGCAGCCTCTAGCGGTCGGTAGAGAAACCGCAGCCTCTAGCGGTCGGTAGAGGAACCAAAGCCCCTAGCGGTCGGTAGAGGAACCGCAGCCTCTAGCGGTCAATAGAGGAACCGCAGCCTCTAGCGGTCGGTAGAGGAACTGCAGCCTCTAGCGGACAATAGAGGAACCGCAGCCTCTAGCGGTCGGTAGAGGAACCGCAGCCTCTAGGGGTCAGTAGAGGAACCGCAGCCTCTAGCGGTCGGTAGAGGAACCGCAGCCTCTAGCGGTCGGTAGAGAAACCGCGGTCGGTAGAGGAACCGCAGCCTCTAGCGGTCAATAGAGGAACCGCAGCCTCTAGCGGTCGGTAGATGAACCGCGGTCAGTAGAGGAACCGCAGCCTCTAGCGGTCAATAGAGGAACTGCAGCCTCTAGCGGACAATAGAGGAACCGCAGCTTCTAGCGGACAATAAAGGAACCGCAGCCTCTAGCGGTCGGTAGAGGAACCGCAGCCTCTAGCGGACAATAGAGGAACCGCAGCCTCTAGCGGTCGGTAGATGAACCGCAGCCTCTAGCGGTCGGTAAATGAACCGCAGCCTCTAGCGGTCGGTAGAGAACCGAGAGGAACCGCAGTTAGCGTAATAGGCAGCCTCTAGCGGTCGGTAGAGGAACAGCCTCTAGGGACAATAGAGGAACCGCAGCTTCTAGCGGACAATAAAGGAACCGCAGCCTCTAGCAGTCGGTAGAGGAACCGCAGCCTCTAGCGGTCGGTAGAGGAACCGCAGCCTCTAGCGGACAATAGAGGAACCGCAGCCTCTAGCGGTCGGTAGATGAACCGCAGCCTCTAGCGGTCGGTAGATGAACCGTAGCCTCTAGTGGTCGGTAGAGGAACCGCAGCCTCTAGCGCTCAATGTTCTTGCAGTTTGGCATCTGAAGTATGAAGAAATTAAACCGTCGACTGTTCGGTCAAAAACACTCGAACACGCAGACGTCGGTTTAAGGCCTGGAAACTTTTATTTCAATCTCTTGTCAGCTTGTAAAGACGTGCTCACGTGTACAAAAAAAAAAAAATCACAACAACCAAACAAAGAAGAAATATTTTCCTCAGCATCTCATCTGTGGCTTCATCTCAACCAGCAGAGAACCAGTTCAGTCCTGAACCCGCTGGTCTGAGTCCAGCAGCTCCAGGTGGAGCGTTCCGGTAGTTCTCTGCTGGTAAAAACACCAGACGCTTCAGGTGCCGGCAGCCCAAAAAACATCCTTTGGCTGACTTTTGATCCATAAATTAAATTCTTTATAAGCAGACGGTCCAACCCTGATGGGATCAACTTGAGCTCTGGCTGAGTTTCGGTTCTTCTACGTATCAAAACAACAAGTCTATTGAGGTTTTACTCACTGTTGGAACAGCTAACCCACTTGTCTACCGGCGTTCACGCCAACCGTCGCCAGCTTCGCCGGGCCTCATTAGTCGTTGATCTCGTCCTCGTCGTCGTCAAAGTTCTCGTCGCCGTCGTTGGCCGTGGCCTCCTGGTACTGCTGGTACTCGGACACCAGGTCGTTCATGTTGCTCTCCGCCTCCGTGAACTCCATCTCGTCCATGCCCTCGCCCGTGAACCAGTGCAGGAAGGCCTTCCGGCGGAACATGGCCGAGAACTGCTCCGAGATCCGCTTGAAGAGCTCCTGGATGGCCGTGCTGTTCCCGATGAACGTGGCGGCCATCTTGAGCCCCCGCGGGGCGATGTCGCAGACGGCCACCTTCACGTTGTTGGGGATCCACTCCACGAAGTAGCTGCTGTTCTTGTTCTGGATGTTCAGCATCTGCTCGTCCACCTCCTTCATGGACATGGGCCCGCGGAACACGGTGGCCACGGTCAGGTAGCGGCCGTGGCGGGGGTCGCAGGCCGCCATCATGTTCCTGGCGTCGAACATCTGCTGGGTGAGCTCGGGGACGGTCAGCGCCCGGTACTGCTGGCTGCCCCTCGCCGTCAGCGGGGCGAACCCCGGCATGAAGAAGTGGAGCGGGGGAACGGCACCATGTTGACGGCCAGCTTGCGGAGGTCGGCGTTGAGCTGCCCGGGGAAGCGGAGCGAGGTCGTCACGCCGCTCATGGTGGCCGAAACCAGGTGGTTGAGGTCGCCGTAGGTGGGCGTGGTGAGCTTCAGGGTGCGGAAGCAGATGTCGTAAAGGGCCTCGTTGTCGATGCAGTAGGTTTCGTCCGTGTTCTCGACCAGCTGGTGGACCGACAGCGTGGCGTTGTAGGGCTCCACCACGGTGTCCGACACCTGGTGGATCGAGATCGTTTCCCGTGAGGCCACACGTGACATCACTGCATTTACACAACGCCGGTCACATGTGCGGTACCTTCGGCGAGGGCATGACGCTGAAGGTGTTCATGATGCGGTCGGGATACTCCTCCCGGATCTTGCTGATCAGCAGGGTGCCCATTCCCGAGCCGGTGCCGCCGCCCAGGGAGTGGGTGAGCTGGAAACCCTGCAGGGCACAATTACAGCGTCCGTCACTTCCACAGCAGACCAACAGGAGGCGGTTGTATCGTAGATGCATGTTTGACCCAAAAACGACCCACATTTGACCCAAAAACGACCCACATTTGACCCAAAAACGACCCACATTTGACCCAAAAACGGCCCACATTTGACCACGCCCAGTTCCATCAACGACTGCTCTCACCAACGTCAAACCAGTTGGTGAATTTAGAGCAACAGCTGGTGCTTAAACCCGACTTGAGCTTCTGGATTGAAGCGACGCAGAATCCTGATCCTGGACACGTCCTTCAAATGTGAACCATGCATCGCGTCAATGTGAAACACGACAAACGTGATCGGTCCACTTGGTGGTTCTGGACTAGTTCCCTTACTGCATTAACATACTGCTGCGTTTATTTTTAAAACTAAAAATATGAACTTTTTTATAAGATTCTTCCATCTCAGGCCCCGCTAGCCAAGCTTTTTACCGCTGAGCTCGATTTAACCAACAAAAGTAGCGTTCTCACGTCAAAAAGTCGCAGTTTTGAAAAAGTCAGTATTTGACAATTTAAGTTAAAAAGTCAGGTTTTTTAAAAAATTTGTGTGATTTTTTTTTTAAAGACCGAATTTCCTGATTACAGGACATTTAAAAAAAATTCTGGATTTTACGACAGATTTTGCTTTTTACAACAAGAAGTTGCAATTTTACCGCAGAAATTCTTGATTTTAGGACAGAAAGTTGTAATTATACGAAATTCACAATTTTATAACAAAGTCAAAATTTTAAGTAAAAAATTTAGGGTTTGATATTTTAAGGACAAAAAGTTAAAAAGTGCAAAAGTCGTGACTTCAAGCCGAAATATCACGATTGTGCGACAAAAGCATGTTTTTTTAATGAAATGTTGCAAAAGTTAAAAAAAAAAATTTCAAAAAATTTAGGGTTCAATATTTTAAGACATTTTAATGAAATGTTGCTAAAGACTAAATTTTTTAACAAAATGTTGGAATTTTTTGACAATGTTGCAAATTTTACGACAAACTGTTGCAAATTTTACGACAAACTGTTGCATATTTACAACAAAATGTTGCATATTTACAACAAAATGTGGCAATTTCACGAAGAAATGTTGCAAATCTACAAAAAAAAGTTAAATGTTAAAATCACAATTTATTTAACAAAATCTGGTGAGTTCGTGTGACTGAATGCTTCTAGAAATAAACAAAAGACAAGTAAGAAGTAAAACAAGTAGTTGTGCAGCTGAATGATCTTATCTGGTAAATTAAAGTCATTTCTCTGAGCGGGTTCTTGTCTCTCGGCTAACGTTTCTGCCGCCTGCTTTCAACCAACCAACGAAGCTGCTTCTCTAAAACACACATCAACCCAAACAAGTAACTTGAGATCACCTGCAGACAGTCGCAGTGCTCACACTCCTTCCTCACCACGTCCAGGACAGAGTCCACAAGCTCCGCCCCCTCGGTGTAGTGACCTTTGGCCCAGTTGTTTCCCGCTCCCGTCTGACCTGCGGACGCCATGGACAAGGATCTGAAATACTGGACGCTTCTCCTCCCACTCACACATCAGTTTATAAAACACAAAGATTTAACGCTGAAAACTCGTCTGTCCTCTGTAATGGACAAATGTCCCCGTGGCTCTTACAGCAACAAATTAAAGCTGCTTTATGTCAGAATTACACTGTAAAATATATATATATTAAAAAGCCAAATAAGTGTCGGTGTGTACAGCTTCTGTGTTGATGCCACGTCAGACGTAGATCAGCTTCGTTGAACAGAAAGACGCCGACGGGACTCTTTGTCCCCACGGATGATGTAAAACATGGCAGCATTTGGTGCGTCTTCGTCCTGATTCGTCGTTTGGGGGAAACCCAGTCATTTGGGGCCCCCCAGTCCTGGGGCCCAAGTCCTGGGGGGCCCCAGAACTGGGGGCTCTCGTCATTAGGAGGTTTTAAGCTCATTTCAGATGTCACAACCAAAACGGCACCTGAAACCAGGACTGCTGGAGTTCTGGCAGCTAGCGCCTGAATGATCCTAACTAGCCAACCAGGAAGGTTGCAGTCACCCTTCCTTAATTATTATATACGTAAATTTGTGGATTTATATCATTTTACTGGGTGAGATGCGTCAAAATTCACCTTTGCACAGTTATTATTGATGTAAATCCATCTAATGTGTTTATTTCGGTCGTAAAGTTGGACATTTCAACGTGGAGGTGAGTGACCCTAGTGGTCAGTTGAGGAGCGGCAAGTTTTCTCACTTTGCAACACTTTCAACCCAGACTAGGGATGCACATAGTTAACCGTTTAACCGTTAACCGATAACAGTAACTCGAACCGATTAATACTAACGGTCAATTTTGTTTTTAAGCTATGTAATTTAATCAACTCATGGGGGCGTGTCCACAGGTGCAACAGGCCTCTGATTGGTCAATTCTACATCCGCGTAGAAAAGAGTACGTCATCGAAGAAATGAGGAAGTACCCACATCTGTACGAGATAGCGATGAATGTGGGTCTGGATACGGCCGAGACGGTGAGGAAGTGGAAAAACGCAAGAGATAAGTTTAGTAAGTTTAGCTAGTTCGTGATTGTCGCTCTTGCGTTGTGGCGTGGAATAACATAGTGGAGACCGCGCTAGTATAAATCAAAAGTGATGGCGGCATCTCTGCGACAAGCTGACAGGCGACACATTGCCGGGAGAGTATACACGGGGAAGTGTCCGCATGCGTCCACGACAACGCGCGCAACATCGCAGCAGCCAACCCTCCTGGACTTATCGGTTAACGGTTATTAATCGTTAAAGGCCGTCGGTTAACGGTCATAAAACAAATCCAAAATGTGCATCCCTAACCCAGACAGCGGCATGTTCTGGCATTTCTGCATCTGTTTTTAAACCGGATGAACCTCTGGCCCCTCCCCTTGTTTGGGGTGGAGTCGAATGCTTACATAGCGTGCCTTTAATCAGCAGAGCAACTCAGACGTTACCAAAGATGAAGTTGTCGGGTCTGAAAAGCTGTCCGAAGGCTCCGGACCGAACGCTGTCCATGGTTCCCGGCTCCAGGTCCACCAGCACGGCCCGGGGGACATATTTGTGCGCTGCGCAGAGACAGAGGGTTAGGGTTGCTAACGTGTTTCACCGCTACTGCGAGTGACTCGGGCAGCGGCGGTGACTCACAGGACGCTTCGTTGTAGTAGACGTTGATCCGGTCCAGCTGCAGGGCCGAGTCGCCCACGTAGTTCCCCGCTGGGTCGATGCCGTGCTCGTCGCTGATCACTTCCCAGAACTGTACGAGTCACCGCGGCGGCGGGGAAGAAGGAGGAGAAACGTTGGTGAGGCATAAATCTCGCTGAGTCACACCTGTTTAACCCAGTTTACTGTGGAGATGATGAAGCTCCTTCAGGATGAGTCAGCTCATGTTTCTCTGAAACTATGTCTGAACTCCTCCAGCCTTCAGCCCTGAGAGCGCACAGCAGTGTGTGTGTGTGTGTGTGTGTGTGTGTATGTGTGTGTGTGTGTGTGTGTGTGTGTTCCCAGGATTCCTTGCATAGTCTCTCAGGAGTTCAGACAGCAACACCGTCCAGCAGGAGGACGTTTACTCCTTCAAATGTTCCTTTTACTTTCAGAGAGCGCTAAACTAGTGAATTTTAATCCTTGAAAATCTATATTATACCTTTATTCCTTTTTTCTCCATCAGAACTACAAATGAAAGCCGCGTTTTAAATAATGAATAGTGGATTAAATAAGTTCTGCTTGCACCTCCTCAAATATGTCAGTTTGACATCTAAGTTTTGTTATTCGAGTGACTCCGTATGATAAAACACCTGCAGCCTCCAGATGGTTCAGCACGTTGTTTAAAGGGCCCATGGATGGAGCAGGACCCTAACCCCTAGCCCTAAGAGGCACCGCAGCCTCTAGCGGTTAATAGAGGAACCGCAGCCTCTAGTGGTCGGTAGAGGAACCGCAGCCTCTAGCGGTCGGTAGAGGAACTGCAGCCTCTAGTGATCGGTAGAGGAACCGCAGCCTCTAGCGGTCGGTAGAGGAACCGCAGCCTCTAGCGGTCAATCGAGGAACCGCAGCCTCTAGCAGTCAATAGAGGAACCGCAGCCTCACCGCAGCCTCTAGCGGTCAATAGAGGAACCGCAGCCTCTAGTGGTCGGTAGAGGAACCGCAACCTCTACTGGTCAATCGAGGAACCGCAGCCTCTAGCGGTCGGTAGAGGAACTGCAGCCTCTAGTGGTCGGTAGAGGAACCGCAGCCTCTAGCGGTCAATCGAGGAACCGCAGCGTCTAGCGGTCGGTAGAGGAACCGCAGCCTCTAGCGGTCAATCGAGGAACCGCAGCCTCCGGCGGTCGGTGGAGGAACCGCAGCCTCTGGCGGTCAGTGGAGGAACCGCAGCCTCCGGCGGTCGGTGTAGGAACCGCAGCCTCTAGTGGTCGGTAGAGGAACCGCAGCCTCTAGCGGTCAATAGAGGCACCGCAGCCTCTAGCGGTCGGTAGAGGAACCGCAGCCTCTGGCGGTCAGTGGAGGAACCGCAGCCTCCGGCGGTCGGTGTAGGAACCGCAGCCTCTAGTGGTCGGTAGAGGAACCGCAGCCTCTAGCGGTCGGTAGAGGAACTGCAGCCTCTAGCGGTCGGTAGAGGAACCGCAGCCTCTAGTGGTCGGTAGAGGAACCGCAGCCTCTGGCGGTCAGTGGAGGAACCGCAGCCTCCGGCGGTCGGTGTAGGAACCGCAGCCTCTAGTGGTCGGTAGAGGAACCGCAGCCTCTAGCGGTCGGTAGAGGAACTGCAGCCTCTAGCGGTCGGTAGAGGAACCGCAGCCTCTAGCGGTCAATAGAGGAACCGCAGCCTCACCGCAGCCTCTAGCGGTCAATAGAGGAACCGCAGCCTCTAAGGAACCGCAGCCTCTAGCGGTCAATAGAGGAACCGCAGCCTCTAGTGGTCGGTAGAGAACCGCAATCTACTGGTCAATCGAGGAACCGCAGCCTCTAGCGGTCGGAGGAAACTGCAGCCTCTAGTGGTCGGTAGAGGAACCGCAGCCTCTAGCGGTCAATCGAGGAACCGCAGCGTCTAGCGGTCGGTAGAGGAACCGCAGCCTCTAGCGGTCAATCGAGGAACCGCAGCCTCCGGCGGTCGGTGGAGGAACCGCAGCCTCTGGCGGTCAGTGGAGGAACCGCAGCCTCCGGCGGTCGGTGTAGGAACCGCAGCCTCTAGTGGTCGGTAGAGGAACCGCAGCCTCTAGCGGTCAATAGAGGCACCGCAGCCTCTAGCGGTCAATAGAGGCACCGCAGCCTCTAGCGGTCAATAGAGGCACCGCAGCCTCTAGCGGTCAATAGAGGCACCGCAGCCTCTAGCGGTCGGTGGAGGAACCGCAGCCTCTAGCGGTCAATAGAGGCACCGCAGCCTCTAGCGGTCAATAGAGGCACCGCAGCCTCTAGCGGTCAATAGAGGCACCGCAGCCTCTAGCGGTCAATAGAGGCACCGCAGCCTCTAGCGGTCGGTGGAGGAACCGCAGCCTCTAGTGGTCGGTGGAGGAACCGCAGCCTCTAGCGGTCGGTTTAGGAACCGCAGCCTCTAGCGGTCGGTAGAGGAACTGCAGCCTCTAGCGGTCGGTTTAGGAACCGCAGCCTCTAGTGGTCGGTAGAGGCACCGCAGCCTCTAGTGGTCGGTTTAGGAACTGCAGCCTCTAGCGGTCGGTGGAGGAACCGCAGCCTCTAGTGGTCAGTGGAGGAACCGCAGCCTCTAGCGGTCGGTAGAGGAACTGCAGCCTCTAGCGGTCAGTAGAGGAACTGCACCCTAAGGTGGTGTTTCCTTGATCAGTGCCATGTCTCCCTGTTGGGTGTGATTGTGTTTGTGTCTAGTATGGAGGGGGGAGGGAGGGGCTTTCTTCATAACGTTTTGTTTTTAATTGTGATAACTGTTTTTAATGTTAAAGCACTTTGTTTTGCATATCCTTGCATGAAAAGCGTTCTACAAATAAAGACTGATTGATAAATAAATGATTAAATTAGGTTTCTGCTCACATTTCCCAGTGAGATGACTGAAGTTAGTTTTTTATGTCACAGATCCCCTCATATCTGACATTTCTGACATCAGCTCCTCTCGGATTTTAAAGCAGAACAATTTCTGCTCCGACCATCACATAATTCTGTTTTGAACGTAGAAGATTTTAAAATCAGCAGCAGCTCTACATCATCTTTGATCATCTCTAATCATCTCTAATCATCTCTGATTCTGAGCTTCATCACAGCTCTGATCGTTATTTCTGGGGGAAGAGAAACTGTTTTAACTTCTGATGTGTAACAGCAACATTTTGTGATTAAACCACATTATTTTTCAAATCAAAACTGTTTGTTCTAAAACTGTGAAAACATAACTTGGTCCTAAAAATCAAGAATTTTTGCTAAACTTTTGCTTTTTCTTTCAAAAAGCACATTTTTGTCGTGAAATCACAGGTTTTTCAGAACAGTTTTTTTTTTTTTTACACTGAAATTAAGTTTATCTGTAAAAAATAAAGTGGTAACTGGTTAAAATCACAGTTTATGACGCAGATAGCTGCGCACCTGTCAATCAGATTACAAAGGGGGAGGAGCTTGAGAGGAGCCGCTTTAATTAAATATTTCCGACACTTTAACTTTAACTTTAACTCCTCTAAGTTCGGTTTGAGTTCACCTGGTTCTGGATTCGGTTTGGTTTGTCAGTAAAAGTCTGCGGTTCTGCTTCCTAACAGCTGATCTGGATCTTTGATGAGGAGCTGATTCTTCATCACGACCCGGTGCGTCTCGGTCCGGTTCGGACTCGGTCCCCGTCAGATCAGCAGGTCTGGGGGACTAACGGGTCGGTACCTTGGTTCCGATCTGGTTCCCGCACTGTCCCGCCTGGATGTGAACGATCTCCCTCATGGTGCCGTCTCTCCTGGTCCTGGTTCTGGTTCTGGTTCTGGTCTGGGTGCTGCGCCGCTGGATGTCCACCGCGCGTCTGAGGAGCGGAGACGCGCGCCCGGAGCTTCATCTCCTCCTCCCGCGGCCGCGCGCGTTCCCGCGACCACGCCCTGCGCGCGGGTGCGCGTGAATGTGGGGCAGGGCGGCATTCCGTTTGGACCGTCCACTTTGTTTGTCCCGCAGAAAGCGGGTCAAACGCGGCGGTGACGTCACTCCGGACTCCTGCAAAGTCCCGCAGTTTTCCTGGAAAGCTGTCAGCGGCTGCGGTACCGAGACGGACCCGAACTGGACCCGAACTGGACCCGAACTGATCCTAAACTGATCCAGAACTGGACCCGAACTGATCCAGAACTGATCCAGAACTGATCCTGAACTGGACCCGAACTGATCCTGAACTGGACCCGAACTGATCCTGAACTGGACCCGAACTGATCCTGAACTGACCTGAACTGATCCTGAACTGATCCAGAACTGGACCCGAACTGATTCTGAACTTGTACCCGAACTGATCCTGAACTGATCCTGAACTGGACCCAAACTGATCCTGAACTGGACCTGAACTGATTCTGAACTGATCCTGAACTGGACCCAAACTGATCCTGAACTGGACCTGAACTGATTCTGAACTGATCCTGAACTGGACCCAAACTGATCCAGAACTGATCCAGAACTGATCCAGAACTGATCCGAACTGGACCCGAACTGATCCAGAACTCAGGGGCGCCGCTAGGGATTTTGGGCCCCATGAAAAGAATCTTTATCGGGCCCCCCAACACAGCAGCGAAATTTGTTGATGCTATTTTTGATCATCATTAGGGGCCTCTCTGGGCCCCCCTCAATCATGGGCCCCTATAATCCGTATCCTTTACCCCCCCTTTTCGGCGCCCCAGCCAGAACTGATCCAGAACTGATCCTGAACTGATCCAGAACTGGACCCGAACTGATTCTGAACTGGACTCGAACTGATTCTGAACTGATCCTGAACTGGACCCAAACTGATCCTGAACTGGACCCAAACTGATCGTGAACTGATCCCGACCTGATCCTGAACTGATCCTGAACTGGACCCGAACTGATCCTGAACTGATTCTGAACTGGACCCGAACTGATTCTGAACTGATCCTGAACTGGACCCGAACTGATCCTGAACTGGACCCAAACTGATCCTGAACTGGACCCGAACTGATTCTGAACTGATCCTGAACTGGACCCAAACTGATCCTGAACTGTCCGAACTGGACCCGAACTGATCCTGAACTGATCCGAACTGATCCTGAACTGGACCCGAACTGATTCTGAACTGATCCTGAACTGGACCCGAACTAATCCTGAACTGATCCTGAACTGATTCTGAACTGGACCTGAACTGGACCCGAACTGATCCTGAACTGGACCCGAATTGATCCCGAACTGATCCAGAACTGATCCAGAACTGGACCCGAACTGATTCTGAACTGATCCTGAACTGGACCCGAACTGATTCTGAACTGACCGAACTGGACCCGAACTGATCCTGAACTGATCCTGAACTGGACCCGAACTGATCCTGAACTGGTCCCGAACTGGACCCGAACTGATCCTGAACTGGACCCGAACTGGACCCAAACTCATCCTGAACTGATCCTGAACTGATTCTAAACTGGACCGGAACTGATCCTGAACTGATCCTGAACTGAACCCGAATTGATCCTGAACTAATCCAGAACTGATCCAGAACTGGACCCGAATTGATCCTGAACTAATCCAGAACTGATCCAGAACTGGACCCGAACTGATTCTGAACTTGTACCTGAACTGATCCTGAACTGGACCCGAATTGATCCCGAACTGATCCAGAACTGATCCAGAACTGGACGCGAACTGATTCTGAACTGACCCGAACTGGACCCAAACTGACATGTGACTCAACACATCCAGGACTGACGTTCTGGTACTGAGGTGACATCTGTTCCCGTCAAGCACCAACACCCCCGTATCCGGGTCCATCGGGTCCACCGGGTCCACCGGGTCCACCGGGTCCACCGGGTCCACCAGGTCCATCGGGTCCACCGGGTCCATCGGGTCCACCGGGTCCACCAGGTCCATCGGGTCCACCGGGTCCCAGTGACCTCTGAGTTCAAACTTTACAGCAGAAACAAACCCATTTACAGTCTGGAACAGAAAACAAACGTTGGTCCGTGAAATTCTCAAAATATTAAATAACATTTTTTACAAGAAAATCTGAACTTTTACAAAAGTAGCAATTTTATGAACAAAAGTCTTCTTTTTTTTCCCTCAAAGGTTGCGATTTTGTAAAATTAATAATTTTTAATGACACAAAATGTGATTTGTTGCCAAAAAGTTATTTTGTAAAATTTGAGATTTTACAATAAAAATGTATTTACAACAAAAATTAAAGCCACTCGGTGTAGAAATACCAGTTCTGAGCACAAGGGGGCAGCATACAGGAACGTTCATGCTTCAGACCCTGGAGGAACAAAACCAAGTCCACCGCTAGCGGTTTTACGAGATGCTAGCTGCTCTTTTATTCACACAGCAGAAACATTTCCCCCATGTGGTCAGAAGTGGTATTACTACATAGGGTGGCTTTAATCGGGACACAGTAACTGGCAGGAGTGAAGGAGGTGGGACATGTCCCAGATGTCCCCTCAGAGACGATGACGGTGATGAAGGACGGTCAGCTGCTGCTGAGCTCCACAGCGGTGTCAGATTACATCACTGAGACTTTCTAAGACTAACACAAGGACACAGAAGCTTTAGAAAACTCATCTTTATTCTTATTTCTGATTTAACAATAACAACTGTTTCCTCCGACATGAAATAGAAATCTGAACAGTTCGAATCACATCTGGAATAAATCTGGTGACAAACACTTGGATCGTTTCAGGTTAAAAACTTTAATCCTGGTGGTGGTGATTCAGCAAAAACAGACGCTAGCAGCTAGCAGCTAGCAGCTAGCAGCTGTCGTCTCCGGTGAAGCGCAGCAGCGACGAGGACGTGCAGAGCAGCAGCTGTCCGGTCAGTCTGGTCAGACAGGTGAGGCAGCGCAGCACCGACCTGGAGGCACACGAACACGCGTGAACACACACACGACCACGCACAAACATGCATGAACATGCACGAACACGCACAAACACACACAAACACGCATGAACACGCACAAACACACACGAACACACGCATGAACATCTGATCTCCTCAGCTGCTCCTCAGAGCTTCAGGCCGGACTGACGCGGTTGCTCCGGTGACACGAGGAGAACAGGTGTGTTCAGGGGGCGGAGCTTAGTGATACGACACTGATAACATGTTAAACACCTGCAGGACTCCTCGTTCTGATCAGACAGTCGTTAATTTCACCGCACACAAACATTTGCTCCAAAATAAAAGAAAAGTTTAGTCGTAAACCTGCAGACGGATGTTTTATTATAAAAACTGAGACTTCTAAGATGAAATATCAGGATTAAAATCTCAGAACGACACACAAATCTAAACTTTTAACATAAAAATTATGACTGTTGAAAAATTAGTTTTGTCCAAGTTAATGTCCTGTAACATTGTCTCATAAAAAAATCACACAAAATCTTTTTAAGTTTGATATCAACTTTTTGTCAACAAAAAAATCAACTTTTACAAAATTTTGCGGAAAAAAAAAATCCAGATTTTATTTTTTATTAATGTCTCCATTTTTGAAGAATTGAATGTTCTGCAAAATAAAATAATAATAATAATAATAATCCCATCTTTTGTTTTGGCTCCAGTCGAGACTCGAACGTCGTCGTGTCGTCAGACTGAAACTCTTCAGGTCGGAGGGTTAATTACAGACATTTGTGACTCAACTAAAATTTCCTTTTTACAAGAAAGAAAAAAGTTGTGAAACTAAAAAAAAATTGCATTTGTAACCACAAAAACTTTTACTTATTTTTTACTCCAAATATTTTTGAGTTTAGAACACAAAGTGATATAAGGTCGTTAAAAAGTCAATTTGAATGTCAATATTTTACTGCAAAAAGTTGCAGTTTTACAACAAAACTCTTGACATTGGGACGGAAAAATACAGTTTTATGAAACAATTTTACGTTTAAGTCGTGAGTTTTTGTCAAAATGTTGCGATTTTTGTAAAATTCATAATTTTAAAACAAAATGTTGAAGAAAAAAAAAGGCCTGATTTTCTTCTTTTATGATCGAACGGTTGGAGAAACAAATATAAGCGCTGCTGTAGGTGGATTATATTAAATTTAGGGCTGTCAGTCGATTACATTTTTTAAATGAGATTAATCGAAAGATTTTCATAGTTATCTGGGATTAATCGCGATTAATCGCACAAATAATTTCTCTAATGTTCTGTTTATCCATCCATCAATTATCTATACCCGTTTTGTCCTATACAGGGTCACAGGGATCTGCTTTATTTATTTAAGCCTTTATTTTGAAAACAGGAAGTCCACCAATGCTACCGTACTTTATGGAGCTTAATTCATCAGCTTCTTAGTGTATTTTGTCGGAGCTGCTGCTTGACCGCAGTAATTTACTGACGGTCCCTAAACTCCACGGCAGCAGTAGCTACTCAGAAGGACATTCAGCGCTGTTCCTGAGAGTTTTAGCCACGCCCACTGAGAGTTCTAGCCACGCCCACTGAGCTTGGAGGGTTGATGACACTGGTGAAATGTCTGGCATACTTATATCTACAAAATGATACCAACCTGGATGAAATCGGTGCCGTTTTAATGACGCTATTAGAGTTTAAAGAGAAAGAAAACAAGTGAATGTCGGATGTGAAACTAACTTTACCGTCCTGACAACGTCAATGTCCGTTATTAACACGTTTTTAACATGCTAATAAAGCGTTATTAATGTGTTATTAATGTGTTAAAAACATAACGTGTTATTAACACGTTTTTAACATGCTAATAAAGCGTTATTAATGTGTTATTAAGGTGTTAATAACATTACGTGTTATTAACACGTTTTTAACATGCTAATAAAGCGTTATTAATGTGTTATTAAGGTGTTAATAACATAACGTGTTGTTACATGTTATTAACACTTTACCGCTGACAGCCCTAATTATATTATATTATATTATATAATATTATATTATATTATATTATATTATATTATATTATAAATAAATGAACCCTGTTCTCTTGGCACGCCCCTGAAACATCCGTGCGCGCCCCTGAAAACATCCGTGCGCGCCCCTGAAAACATTCCTGCGTGCACCTGAAAACATCCGTGCGCGCCCCTGAAAACATCCGTGCGCGCCCCTGAAAACATCCGTGCGTGCCCCTGAAAATGTCCGTGCGCGCCCCTGAAAACGTCCAATGCGCGCCCCTGTAAACGTCCGTGCGTGCCCCTAAAAACGTCCGTGCACGCCCCTGAAAACGTCCGCCCGTGCCCCTGAAAACGTCCGTGCACACCCCTGACAACGTCCGTGCACGCCCCTAAAAAACATCCGTGCATGCCCCTAAAAAACATCCGTGCACGCCCTTAAAAAACATCCGTGCACACCCCTGAAAACGTCCGTGCGCGCCCCTGACGCTCAGCCACACCGGTGTCTGCTGACAGACGTGGCCTTACCTGAGCAGGTGTTTCATCCTGGTGCACCTGAGGTCGTAGGACAGCGTGTAGATCTCGTAGACGGTGGCTCTGATGGCGAGGCAGCACAGGAAGTCGTTGGGATGCAGCTTGTACAGGTCAAAGGTCAGTTTGGCGATCCCGTTCTTCTTCGGCTCTCGGAAGCTCGGGAGGATCTGACACATACAAGAAAAACGCTGCGTCACCCTCAGACTCACCGGAGGCTCCTGAAGCCTGAAGTTTGGATGTGCTGCCATCTGCTGGAGGAGACCAGGAACCACAACCACCAGTTTACCCAGTTTCACCTTGTTCTGCGTCCACATCTCCCCTTTATCCAGCACCATCAGAGGCACGTTGCTGGGCAGCGACTGGAAGAACTCCTCCGAGTCCACCACGGTCCCGTCCTCCTCCAGAACCAGAGTCAGGACGCTGCAGCAGGACATCCCGAAGACCCTCGCCACCTAGGGAGAGAAGAGCGAGCGTCACGCTCTGGACTAATACGTTCTAGTCAGGACCGGTTCAGAGACCTCAGGACTGGACTAATACGGTCGTATCTCCTGGTTCTAGTCAGGACCGGTGCAGAGACCTCAGGACTGGACTAATATGGTCATATCTCCTGGTTCTAGTCAGGACCGGTGCAGAGACCTCAGGACTGGACTAATACGGTCGTATCTCCTGGTTCTAGTCAGGACCGGCGCGGAGACCTCAGGACTGGACTAATACGGTCGTATCTCCTGGTTCTAGTCAGGACCGGTGCAGAGACCTCAGGACTGGACTAATACGGTCGTATCTCCTGGTTCTAGTCAGGACCGGCGCAGAGACCTCAGGACTGGTCTAATACGGTCGTATCTCCTGGTTCTAGTCAGGACCGGTGCAGAGACCTCAGGACTGGACTAATATGGTCGTATCTCCTGGTTCTAGTCAGGACCGGTGCAGAGACCTCAGGACTGGACTAATACGGTCGTATCTCCTGGTTCTAGTCAGGACCGGTACAGAGACCTCAGGACTGGACTAATATGGTCGTATCTCCTGGTTCTAGTCAGGACCGGTGCAGAGACCTCAGGACTGGACTAATACGGTCGTATCTCCTGGTTCTAGTCAGGACCGGTGCAGAGACCTCAGGACTGGACTAATACGGTCGTATCTCCTGGTTCTAGTCAGGACCGGTGCAGAGACCTCAGGACTGGACTAATATGGTCGTATCCCCTGGTTCTAGTCAGGACCGGTGCAGAGATCTCAGGACTGGACTAATACGGTCGTATATCCTGGTTCTAGTCAGGACCGGTACAGAGACCTCAGGACTGGACTAATACGGTCGTATATCCTGGTTCTAGTCAGGACCGGTGCAGAGACCTCAGGACTGGACTAATACGGTCGTATATCCTGGTTCTAGTCAGGACCGGTGCAGAGACCTCAGGACTGGACTAATATGGTCGTATCTCCTGGTTCTAGTCAGGACCGGTGCAGAGACCTCAGGACTGGACTGTATGGTCGTATCTCCTGGTTCTAGTCAGGACCAGTGCAGAGACCTCAGGACTGGACTAATATGGTCGTATATCCTGGTTCTAGTCAGGACCGGTGCAGAGACCTCAGGACTGGACTGTATGGTCGTATCTCCTGGTTCTAGTCAGGACCAGTGCAGAGACCTCAGGACTGGACTAATATGGTCGTATCTCCTGGTTCTAGTCAGGACCGGCGCGGAGACCTCAGGACTGGACTAATACGGTCGTATCTCCTGGTTCTAGTCAGGACCGGCACGGAGACCTCAGGACTGGACTAATACAGTCGTATCTCCTGGTTCTAGTCAGGACCGGTGCAGAGACCTCAGGACTGGACTAATACGGTCGTATCTCCTGGTTCTAGTCAGGACCGGTGCAGAGACCTCAGGACTGGACTAATACGGTCGTATCTCCTGGTTCTAGTCAGGACCAGTGCAGAGACCTCAGGACTGGACTAATATGGTCGTATCTCCTGGTTCTAGTCGGGACCGGCGCAGAGACCTCAGGACTGGACTAATACGGTCGTATCTCCTGGTTCTAGTCAGGACCGGCGCAGAGACCTCAGGACTGGACTAATACGGTCGTATCTCCTGGTTCTAGTCAGGACCGGTGCAGAGACCTCAGGACTGGACTAATACGGTCCTATCTCCTGGTTCTAGTCAGGACCGGTGCAGAGACCTCAGGACTGGACTAATACGGTCGTATCTCCTGGTTCTAGTCAGGACCGGTGCAGAGACCTCAGGACTGGACTAATACGGTCGTATTTCCTGGTTCTAGTCGGGACCGGCGCAGAGACCTCAGGACTGGACTAATATGGTCGTATCTCCTGGTTCTAGTCGGGACCGGCGCAGAGACCTCAGGACTGGACTAATACGGTCGTATCTCCTGGTTCTAGTCGGGACCGGCGCAGAGACCTCAGGACTGGACTAATACAGTCATATTTCCTGGTTCTAGTCACAACGGGACCAGAGGTCTCAACCGGACCCCATGGGACCAGGGGTCACTCTGGGACCTGCTCCTCACCTGCTCCAGCAGCTCGTCCATCGAAGACGCCACCAGACCTCGCCGCCGCCTCCGTCCGTGGGTGCAGACTTTGAAGCAGCGCGGCTGAGAGGAGGGCAGGATGTGGCGGGTGATGGTGGTCTGGACCGTCGACACGGACCTGCGGGTCATGAAGAGGATGAAACCGGTTCAGATCCAACCTTCATGTGCGGACCTGCAGCTGGTCTAAGACCATGTTCTCTGTGGATCACCAGGTTCTGGTCAGGAGTCCATGACTGCAGAACCAAACAGTCAACGAACATCTGGACTATTTTAAAATGTTAAACCGATAAATAACAGCAAAGTTCAGCCACTTAAACAAGCGAAAAGTCCTTTAGAGAAACTTCAGGCAGCTGCTGAACTCATTCACACCTTCATCCGTTCAATCCGTTCAATCTGTTTAATCCGTTCAATCCGTTCAATCCGTTCAATCCGTTCCCTGGCTGCTCTCCAAGAGGTTTTACTGGCGCCTGGATTCATGATTTCCTTTCTGGTTCCGTCTCAGCAGCTTCAGGTGCACCTGCTTCAATCAGAGAACCGTAGATCTGGACCAGAGGTTCTGGGTTATTCTGCCCACATGTGACCGTTAAAGGAAGTGGGCGTGGCCTCTCAAACTCAGCCCGACATCCACGGACCACATCTGCATTTAACGTGACCCGCTTTAAAGCTGCTTTGTGATATTTGGGCCACATTTGGCCCAGATTCACGTCCCAGAACCAAACTAAGAACCAGCTCACGACATCCGGGCCACGACCGACCCACTAAAGACCTGGTGGTGCCGGAACTGGGGGCTGCAGCCACCATTTCTAAATTAATTTCTTAAAAATGTTTATTGACCTTATGAAGTCTGGATCTCTTTTGTGTTTATTTTTTAGATAAGCAAGTTTATCGTGTCAGAAATTCTGAGTTTCCTTTTTCCAAATTATCAACATCAGAAAGTCATAATTTACCTTTATTTCCCCCAAACTGAAAGTTTATAAAATCAAAACTCTGGAGTTTTAGAGGATGTTTCTACTTGCAAATTTCTGAGTTTTTACACTTAAAATTTCTCTCTTATTTCTATGAATTTGCAGTTTTTTTCTCCAAATTTGAGCGTTTATAAAGGTTACAATTTATCATTTGTTTTCCATCTTTGCAAATCTGTTCATAAATTCAGAAGTTTTTTTCCCCTTGAAATTGAAAACTTTATCAAGTCAAAAAAGTTATTTTTCCCCTCCTTTACAAATTTTTGTCTTTAAAGTCAATTTATACATTTTGTGTGAGTTTATAAATTCAAATATTCTGTTTTTTTCATTAAAACCTAGGAGATAACAAAGGTAAAAATAAAGAATTAAATAAAAGAATGATATATATTTCTTCTTCTTCAAGTTTTATCAAGTCCAAGTCTATATTTAATAAATTTATAAGTTTTGTTTCTTTGCAAATTTATGAGTTTCTGGATTTTCTGGATTAAAAATCAAAACTTCAATTATTTTAAAGTTTTCTTCTTCAATTATAACGTTTATGCATGAGGTTGCATGATCTTAAATCTTTGACTCGCTCCCTGACAAAGTGGTTTCATAAAGGGGCCCCCCATGAGCGGCCCCCCTGCAGGGGCCCCCAACGAGCTGGGAGCGGCCCTGCTGGTTGCTTCAAAACTTCTGTAACTGTTCACTTATCACAAAACTGCCTTTTTTTTTCCCCTTTTTTTGATATAAAATCCTACCGAGGAGGGTTTTGAAGGTGAAAGCTTCCACGCGGGTTTTAAAGTGACGTCATCAGACGTCAGCGTGACGCACCTCATCAGAGTGTCCGGCAGCAGCGTCTTAGCGTAGTTGACTCCAGACTGGATGGACAGCGGAGCCATGAGCCCGTCAGGAGACCGGAGCAGAGATCCAATATGGTCCTACGTAGACGTGGTACCGAACCGCTGCTTCTACTGACCCACGGACCGGAGCCAGCCGAGGCTTTAAGAACCACGGTGGCCTCTGATTGGTCACCGAGCAGCACGGAGAGCCAATCAGGAGAGATTACAGAAGGACTGAAAACCAAAACATACTGAAAGAACCCGACGCCTCAATCACAAGTCAAGTTGAGGTCAATGTATGGAAGACCAGAGGTGACAAAGTTATACATTTTATATATATATATATATATATATATATATATATATATATATATATATATATATATATATGTATGTATATATATATATATATATATATATATATATATATATATGTATATATATATATATATATATATATATATATATATATGTATGTATATATATATATATTATATATATATATATATATATGTCATATGATGCATATAATAATAATTATCCCTTACATACTAAGTAGTAACAATACACACAGTATGCAGCGTACAGTACATACTGCAGTAATGAATACGGCCTCAGTCACAACAAGCTGACATGATGCTTCTAGTTAGAAATCTGCTTCAGATGAGAAATACATGAATATATTCAGAAACAAATAAATGGAAAAATAAAATACAAATGTAAAAATACATTCGTTTATGTAATACACAAATAAATGTGCAGCGGCATATGATTAAAAAAACATCAAATAGTCCTAATGTCCTAGTGGTTGTTTTGTCAACATTGCAGATGTATATACCCCCATGTGGTCAGAAGTGGCATTGCTCCATAGAATGACTTTAAATACACACATAAGTAATATATATATATATATATATATATATATAATAGGGCTGGGCAACAATTAAAATTTTTAATCGCGATTAATCGCATTATTTCCCTGATTAATCGCGATTAATTGCATTGTATAGGCAAAATCAAATAATGAATTCAAAAGTAGTGTAAAGGTCACTTATTTAAATGTTCTGCTGCCATATGAACTAAAGTGTCATAACATTTGTTGTTTAAACACTTTTAACATCAGCACTTGTCAGTAACACATATTTAGTGTAAATCTAATCTTAAAAAAACGTAAAATAAAATAAAGCTTATTGCCACTGCCAGGACATTAATGTCATCCTGTTTTTTTTTAATGAAAAATAAAAAAGGTTTACCAACAAAATCCTGAGACACAACAGACTTTTCAAAATAAAAGCATGAGAGCAACATGTGTTAATGCGTGATAAAATGAATGTCGGCATTAATAAATTAATGCAATAATAACGCGTAATCTTGCCCAGGTGTAATATACGTGTAATTGTTCATTTACATACACATGCACGCACACACACACACACATAATATATATATATATATATATATATATAATATATATATATATATATATATATATATATATATATATCTATATATATATATTAGGTTGTCAAAGTTAACGCCTTAACGTGTGATTAACGCAAAATAATTTTAACGCAACTAATTTTTTTTTAACGCGTGATTAATATGAGCCTTAGCCTGGCCGTTGATGTACAATAGTAGAGAAGAGAGTAGGTTTATTGAGCCTCGGGCCCCGCCGTAGTTGTAGTCCTGTAGTCCTCCGTAGTTTGTCAAAACAGGAAGCCATGCACTGAGGTCGACGGCCATGCCGCAGTCAGACAGACGTAAATAAACCTCCGTTAGAAGTAGCTGGGATAAAAAGATACTATTTTGAATGGTAAGTTTAGCTTCAAAACCTTGCCTGATGGCTAACTCCACAAGATAAATGTTGTTTGTGTTTGCTGTCGATGTGAATTTAGTTACCACCGGAGTCCGACCACTTGTCGGCTAATTAGAGCGCTGATGCAGAGAGCCCCCCCCCCCCCGTTTGAAGCAAACAATGAAAATATTTTGTATGAAGAACATAAGAGAAAATATTGAGTATATATATATACAATATATAATGGATTTGGCATTGTAGCAATAAATAAACATGCATTTGTTTTGCATAAGGCAAGCTTTTGTGTACTCTCATATTAGGCAACTTTATTTGTAGAACACAATTCGTACACAAGGCAATTCAAAGTGCTTTACAGATGCATAAAGTCACAAGAAGGCAAATAGAATCATTCCATACAAGCATAAAAATAATCAATAATAAATAAAATTAATTAATTAAAAAAATTAATTAATTAAATTAAAACTGAAAAGTGCAGATAAAATCCTTCCAGTCATCATCTTCACATCTAAACAGAACTGTTTTCAGTCTGGATCTGAACATTGTCAGAGTTCAGGTCTGTCTCACATCTTCTAGAAGACTGGTCCAGATTTTAGGAGCATAAAACTGAAATGCAGCTTCACCTTGTTTAGTCCTGACTCTGGACACCAGCAGGAGACCACTACCTGAGGTTCTCAGAGTCCAGGTTGGTTCATATGGATCTAACATGTCAGAGATGGACTTTGGGGCCATGAAGAGACTTGAACACAAGTAGAGCTGTTTTAAAGTCTATTCTCTGAGTGACAGGAAGCCAGAGACCTCAGGACTGGACTAATATGGTCGTATTTCCTGGTTCTAGTCAGGACTCGTATTAATAAGAGTAATACAACTTGAAAAAGATCTGGTATAAGGTAGATTTAGAACAGATAAAAATAGCGATTATTGCGATTAATCGTGATTAATTATTGACAGTCATGCGATTAATCTGATTAATTTTTTGAGAAATTGACAGCCCTATATATATATAGATAGATATATATATATATAGATATATATATATATATATATATATATATATATATATAGATATATATAGGATATATATTATATATAGATAGATATAGATAGATATATATATATATATATATCTATAATATATTATTATATATATTCTATATATATATATATATATATATATATATATATATATATATATATATATATATTATATAAAAGCATTGTTTTTTTAATTGTTGTTTGTCACCCATGGCCCTCCATAGTTTAACTTCCACATGCAGATATCGTGGTTAAGTCGGAGAACAATGGATCGTTGTTTTCCTCGTTCCCTTTAAACACATAAATCCAAACGAAAGCAAACAAGTGTTACATGAATTCTCACACGGGTCTTAGTGAATCATTCCCTTCAGAATACCGATGCTACCTACTTAAGGAGCTTACAAAGGAATCCACTTGCTATTGTTTTGTTTCTGCGTAAATAAGGTCAGAGATTACAGAAAGCATTTTAATTTGAAAGGGCAAAAACAATCAAGGCTTCATATGTAACACCAAACAACCAGCGGTGCCAAGTAGATCTGACGTTACGAGACTGAGACGATAAACACAACGAGTTGATTTAAAGCACCTGACTATGTTGATTGACACTTTGATGAGATACTAATCGATCCGGACAGAGATTTAGTAAACTTTACATGCAGTTCTTTCATATTTTGATATAAAAAGACCCTTAAACACTTAACTTTTGCTGTTCATAAGAAGCCTATCAACCTCTGAACTTCATCCCAATGATGAAGCAGCACAGATGAAGCAACTTCAGTCATGTCTCTGATATTGTGTTTTTATCTGGAAGAATTTATTTAAATGTTCTGAGTTTATAAAGTCTGAAATTAAGTTTTCTTTCACAAAACGGCAAGTTTTTAAAGTCCCAGAGTCTTAAGTTACAATATATGAGTTTTCTCTCAATTCAATTTACAATTACAAAGTCACAATTTCTAAATTATTTTCTTAAAATTGACCTTTTGAAGTCTGAAACTCTTTTGTGTTTATTTTAGATGAACATTTTTATCATGTCAGAAATTCAGAGTTTCCTTTTTTTTTTTTTTTTTTTTTTCAAATTCTCAAGAACAGAAAGTCATAATTTACTTTTATTTCCCCAAAACTGAAAGTTTATAAAATCAAAAATCTGGAGTTTTAGAGGATGTTTCTACTTGCAAATTTGGGAGTTTTTACCCTCAAAATTTCTCTCTTATTTCCATGAATTTGCAGTTTTTTTCTCCAAATTTGAGCGTTTATAAAGGTCACAATTTATCATTTATCTTTGCAAATCTGTTCATAAATTCAGAAGTTTTTTCCCCCTTGAAACTTAAAACTTTATCAAGTCAAAAAAGTTCTTTTTTTCCCCTCCTTTACAAATGTTGGTCTTTAAAGTCAATTTATACATTTTGTTCCACCTTTGCAAATTTGTGAATTTATAAATTTAAATATTCTGGTTTTCTCATTAAAACCTATAAGATAACAAAGGTAAAAATTTCATTATAGTCTGTTTTTGTTTCTTGTCCCTAAACTGAGAACTTACAAAGTCACAATTTCTAAATTATTTTCTTAAAAAATGTTATTGACCTTATGAAGTCTGAAACTCTTTTGTGTTTATTTTAGATGAACATTTTTATCATGTCAGAAATTCAGAGTTTCCTTTTTTTCAAATTCTCAAGAACAGAAAGTCATAATTTCCTTTTTGCCCCAAAACTGAGAGTTTATAAACAAACAAATTTGTGAGTTTTTACAGTCAGAATTTCTCTCTTTTTTCCACAAATGTTCAAGTTAATGAAGTTGTAAATTCAGAGTTTTGTTTCTCCAAATTTGAGCGTTTATAAAAGTCACAATTTATTATTTTTCTCCATCAGTTCACCCTCCACGCCGCTTGGTGGCGGTAACGGACCGTAACGTTGTTTTCCAGCCGCTTAACAGAAGTGGAAAACATGAAAACAAGTGAAAGTTGAGTTCTTCTGTCTGCAGGAAACAAGAGAAAACGACAAGAACGGGAGGAACTGTGGATAAAGATCATAGTAAGTGTTTGAACTACGTCATCATCTCTCCGTTCAGAGTCTCTGAGTGAGTTTTAGCGGGTTGTTGTTACTTCACCGCCAGGTGCTGGTCTGTCACCGGGGCTTTGATCGGCTTTAAACGGACTCCGGCTCCGGTTTACTCCGGTTGCTCCGGTTCGTCTGCCGCCAGCGCAGTAGCGACAATCAGGTTCGGACCAGAACCACCGGATCGAGACCTTCAGGACCGGTGGAGCTGATCCAAATGAAGGCGCACGAAACTAAAACGGGTCGTTTTAGTTTCGTCCGTCGAAGCCGACGGTTCGAGTCCAACTGGACCATTTGGTGGGACTCGAAAATGCGAGAAATTTAAAAAAACAAAGCCCCGTCGATGGCGATTACTGCGTCATAAACTCAGAAGTCTTCCCGTGCCTTTTTCGCGCCACTCCGTTTCTTCCTTTTTTTTTTCCCGCCGCAGACACATCCGAGCTCTGTGACGTTGCGTCATGCGTCATCAGTGCCGCCGTGTTGGGAGGGGTCAGTGAGGCTGTCAATCATTAGGAACGTAAACAAACCCTGAAGTGAACGTTACCTGTCAACCCAAAGACAAGTCAGCATGTGTGCAAGGCTCGAGACTTAGCTTAAAAATTAGTGATGACGTTATTTATCGTGATCGTTCTTGGCTTAGATGGCTGTCAGTTGTATATTTTTTTTTTTTATCAGAATATTACATTTAGGGATAGTTACCATCTCCAGTCTTCCAAACCTGAATTGTTCATGACAGCTTCAGTAGATATTACACATGTCTTTGACCAAACTGGCTGAAATTTTAACAATTCTAAGTGATATTATTCTTTTATCAGGAGTTTTTACTGCCTCCTTTAATATTGCATCGCTATATTAAGATGGAGGGAAAAAATTTAATATTCAAACTAGGTTTTCTGAGTCTGCATGCTTGTTTCATATTACCGTATTTTCTGGACTAAGTTGGAGTGTCAGATGCATCTGTCAACAAAAAATGTTGTGAAGTGGAAAAAATATATTTAAGTCTCATGGGTCAATAAGAGCAGGTGATAATTAGACTGTTGATGAGCTCCTTCCAGCAGCAGCTGTTCAAGGACCCATCTGAGGACTCATCCCTCCATCTGTGGACTCATCCCTCCATCTGTGGACTAGTTGTTCCTCCATCTGTGGACTCGTTCCTCCGTCTGTGGACTCGTTCCTCCATCTGTGGACTAGTTGTTCCTCCATCTGAGGACTAGTTGTTCCTCCATCTGTGGACTAGTTGTTCCTCCATCTGTGGACTCATGTTGTGAAGGTTGTTGTGGAGGTGTTGAGGAGGTGTTGTGGGGTGTTGAGGAGGTGTTGAGGAGGTGTTGATGAGGTGTTGAGGAGGTGTTGTGGAGGTGTTAAGGAGGTGTTATGAAGGTGTTGTGGAGGTGTTGAGGAGGTCTCGTGGAGGTGTTGAGGAGGTGTTATGAAGGTGTTGAGGAGGTCTCTTGGAGGTGTTGTGAAGGTGCTGAGGAGGTGCTGAGGAGGTGTTGAGGAGGTGTTGTGAAGGTGCTGAGGAGGTGTTGAGGTGTTGTGAAGGTGTTGAGGAGGTGTTGAGGAGGTCTCGTGGAGGTGTTGTGGAGGTGTTGACGAGGTGCTGAGGAGGTGTTGTGAAGGTGTTGAGGAGGTCTCGTGGAGGTGTTGTGAAGGTGTTGAGGAGGTGCTCAGCACCTCTTCAACACCTCCTCGGAGGTGCTGAGGAGGTGTTGAGGAGGTCTCGTGGAGGTGTTGAGGAGGTCTCGAGGAGGTGTTGTGAAGGTGTTGAGGAGGTGCTGAGGAGGTGTTGTGAAGGTGTTGAGGAGGTGTTGAGGAGGTCTCGTGGAGGTGTTGTGGAGGTGTTGAGGAGGTCTCGTGGAGGTGTTGTGAAGGTGCTGAGGAGGTGCTGAGGAGGTGTTGAGGAGGTGCTGAGGAGGTGTTGTGGAGGTGTTGAGGAGGTCTCGTGGAGGTGTTATGAAGGTGTTGTGGAGGTGTTGAGGAGGTCTCGTGGAGGTGTTGTGAAGGTGTTGTGGAGGTGTTGAGGAGGTGTTGTGAAGGTGTTGAGGAGGTGTTGTGAAGGTGTTGTGGATGTGCTGAGGAGGTGTTGAGGAGGTGTTGAGGATGTGTTGTTGTGGAGGTGTTGAGGAGGTGTTGTGAGTGTCTCCAACCAGGAGAAAGTCTGACCTGGGAGGAGGTGGCTGGTCAGACGGAGGTCTGGTCCTAGCAGAAGGCCTCATCCAGACTGGATCCAGTACAATACGGCACAGCATCATCTGCATAAAGTTTAGGATTAAAAACATTTCGATCGAAGATAATAACATGTAAAACAAGAAAAGGTCCTAAAACACATCCTTGAGGAACTCCCAAACTAGCATCAAGTAAGCTGTAAGTGGCATCTTCTACCTGTACAGGTGTACAGGTACATGATACATGAGCTTGATATAGTTTTCTGATTTACATGAATCAGAGACGACAAACAGCCTGAATCACACGTGAACCTGATTTTACTTCTTCGTCTCCCAGACTGACTGACGTCCAGAAGATGGTTGTTTCTGTGGAGGAAGAGACTGTGACGTCCTGCCTGTCTGACACCAGTGACCAACCTCTGGTCTCCAGCCACGCACCTGGACCCTCAGAGTCCAGGTAAGGGAACTCCTGAAAACTGATTTATGTGACTCACTGCTGAACTGATTGAGGTCATAGATGTGACAAAATAAGTTAGAAACCTGTTGGAAAGTTGCTTAAACTTTAAAGGAATTTAGATCCATTTCTAGCATTTTGAATGTTTAATGTAAGTCTGTTTTTTTTTTCTTTTATAAACTTGCAAATTTGGTATAAATGAAAAAAAGAATTTCAGATTTTATCAGTACAGAAATTTAAAAGGGAAAAAAAAGAAATTGTGATGATAATTTTGTGAAATTGTAATAAAGAAATTCAGAATTTAACTTTTGCTATGGAGTCCCGTTTGGGTCATAATTCAATGAATAAATAAGTCTATTATTATGAAATGCATGTTTATTATTATGAAATATTTCCCATTATTTAGATAATGGTTTCGTTTTTCATAAGAATGAGCTTTTACATAATAATGGCTTTGTTTTCATAAGAATGATTTGTGTGTCAATCACAGCAGAGAGGGCGGAGCCATTTATGTGATTGGCTGCTCTTTCATTCAGGCATAAGCAACAGAACAGTGAATATCGATAGTGGGCGAGAGGTGTAATGTATATACTCCAGGCCAGTAGGTGCACACCTTGATGACATCACGGCCCGCTGCTAACGGGACCTCACGGCCAAAACTAGTCGATGTCAGAGCGTAGAATGGAGAAAGATCAGCCAATGAGCGTGCAGGTCAACCACTGGTCCCGCCCACTAGCTAAATGTCATTATTATGTAAAAGCTCATTCTTATGAAAAAGGAAGCAATTATGTAAAAATCATTCTTAGATTTAAAAAAGCCATTCTGAAATAAACTATTATGCATTAAACTAAGATTAAATAATAATAAAAATATATTTCATAATAAATACATTTTTTTCATAATAATGGGAAATATTTCATAATAATGGATACGTATTTCATAATAAAAAAAACGCCTGTATTTCATAATAATAAACTCATTTATTCATTGAATTATGACCCAAACGGGGCTCCATATTTTTCAGGAGGAACTCAGAAATATTATCAGTCTATAAACTTAAATTTGAAGGAAAAAGCTCAGTTTCTGACTGTATAAATTTACAAACATGCAAAAGGAAACTCAGAAATGTCATCATAAATTTACAATTTTGAAAAGAGAGAAAATGCAGAATTATAGATTTTAGAAACTGAAAATTTATGAGCGAAAACTCAAAATTTCAGGCTTCATAAAGTTGCGGCTTTTATTAGAGAAATCTCAGAAATTCAGGTTTGTTTGTTTTTTTCCTCTTCATGATGTTTTTTTATTTACAGATGTGACTAATAGCCCTGGTTCAACTTATAGTTCAGAAAATACAATCTGCAGTAACAGAAAGGAAAGAACAAATAAACATTGAATATTTGACCAATCAGAAATGCTCCACCCTGTAAGCCCCTCCTCCTCTGTTTTTGGGGGCGGAGTTTCTTCTCTGGGGTGTCTGTTCAGTCCCCGGTAACTACAGCTGAAAAAAAAGGAGGGACTCTGAACTATATTATAATATGCAGACGGTCATTTGTGTGTTTTTAAAGTCGCGTATGAACGAAGCGTTTGTCATTGGCTGACGGGGTTTGAATAACAGCATCTTCATATTTGTTACAGACGGAAGAGAAGCAGAGCGAATTCTGCATCTTCCAGCGGTTGGTCTTGGAAGAGCGACGCCTCCAAAGATCTCCCCATAATCTTCAACAACAAATCTGTGCTCCCAAAGTAAGAAAATCATCTCTGCTAAAGGAAATAAATGCCTTTCCCAATGCTCACTGGATTTTATTGACACTGACGTGTTTTAGAGCTCAGTTTTATTCATTTACACTCATTAAAAACGCAGTAAGGGGACTCCTGAAAACTGATTTATGTGACTCACTGCTGATGGATTTTGTTCCTGGAAACTTCTGGAACTGATTGAGGTCATAGATGTGACAAAAAAAAGTTAGAAACCTGT
The DNA here is from genome assembly GCA_018398805.1 of Hirundichthys speculiger. Lineage (NCBI taxonomy): Eukaryota > Metazoa > Chordata > Actinopteri > Beloniformes > Exocoetidae > Hirundichthys > Hirundichthys speculiger. Next base: position 265,491 of record JAGFBZ010000566.1, read on the forward strand.
TGGGTAGTTGCTTAAACTTTAGAGGAATTCAGATCCATTTTTAGCATTTTGGATGTTTAATGCAAGACCTTTTTTTTTTCTTACTTTTATAAACTTGCAAATTTGGTATAAATTAAAAAAGAATTTCAGATTTTATCATTATGGAAATTTAAAAGGGGAAAAAAAAAAGAAATTGTGACTATAATTTTATGAAATTGTTATAAAGAAATTCAGAATTTAGGACTCAGAAATATTATAAGACTATAAACTTATAATGAAGGACAAAGCTCAGTTTCTGACTGTATAAACTTGCAAATATGCAAAAGGAAAATCAGAAATGTTGTGATAAATTTACAGTTTTGAAAAGAGAGAGAATGCAGAATTATAGATTTTAGAAACCGAAAATTTATGTTAAGTTTCATAAAGTTGCAGCTTTTTTTAAAGAAATCTCAGAAATTGAGGTTTTCTCCAGTCACACATTTTTAAAAAGAAAAAATAAATTTCTAACTATAAACTCAGAAATGACAGAAAAATGGCTCAAATTTTTTGCAACTTTGTGAGAAAAATGGCAGAATTTCAAAGTTTAGAAACTCAGAAGCTCTGACTTCAGCTCTGAAGTCCTTCAGACATCTCCAGGTCTGTTGGTGGACGGTGTAAACGTTAATGAGAAGTTAACAGGTACGACATCTTACCTGTGAGGAACACCTGTAAACATGAAAGAGCCGTTCAGACTCGGTGAAAACACGTCTCTAGTTCTACTCGGCTGTGACTATTACATGGAGCTCATCCAGGGATTCTCCTCAACCGCCCTTGATAACGTGCAGAAAAGTAGCTTTGAATGACGAACAGCATATTTGTGTTTGGTAGAGGTCAGCGTGATGGACGGAGAGCAGAGTCTGTGAAGAGTGACTCCTCCAAAGATCTACCTGTAACCTTCAGGGGTGAAGCTGAACTTCCAGACTCAAGGTAAGAAAACCGTCCGTCTCTGGTTTATATGGTCCTGATTGAGTTACTGGGGTCAGACTTCTGGAACCTTTTCCTGGTTCCTGGAACTGTTGGAGGGGGTTTCTTCTCTAGCGTCTGCTCAGCAGGGTGGAGCTATTTTAGCTCCTCCTTCAGAGCTTTCCCAGCGTGAAAGGGCCTTAGAGGAACCTTACGGAGCTAAAACACCCACAAGCTTTGTTTCCACTTGTGGGGTTTCCAGGTAGATTTTCAGGGGCCTGCGTCTCCTCTACCGGGAACAGCCCTGAAAAAAGAGAGGAACCTTCGGGAACCTTTATGGGACGAGAAACGTTCCTGTGGTCAGAGAGGTGGTCATAGCAGCGCTGATAAAAGATGGAGGAACGAGTCCACAGATGGAGGAGGAACGAGTCCACAGATGGAGGAACGAGTCCACAGACGGAGGAACGAGTCCACAGACGGAGGAGGAACGAGTCCACAGATGGAGGAACGAGTCCACAGATGGAGGAGGAATGAGTCCACAGATGGAGGAACGAGTCCACAGACGGAGGAACGAGTCCACAGATGGAGGAACGAGTCCACGGATGGAGGAACGAGTCCACGGATGGAGGAATGAGTCCACGGATGGAGGAATGAGTCCACGGATGGAGGAATGAGTCCACAGATGGAGGAGGAATGAGTCCACAGATGGAGGAGGAACGAGTCCACGGATGGAGGAACGAGTCCACAGATGGAGGAACGAGTCCACAGATGGAGGAACGAGTCCACGGATGGAGGAACGAGTCCACAGATGGAGGAACGAGTCCACGGATGGAGGAACGAGTCCACGGATGGAGGAATGAGTCCACAGATGGAGGAGGAATGAGTCCACAGATGGAGGAATGAGTCCACGGATGGAGGAATGAGTCCTTAGATGGAGGAGGAACGAGTCCACGGATGGAGGAGGAACGAGTCCACAGATGGAGGAACGAGTCCACGGATGGAGGAACGAGTCCACAGATGGAGGAGGAACGAGTCCACAGATGGAGGAACGAGTCCACAGATGGAGGAACGAGTCCACAGATGGAGGAGGAACGAGTCCACAGATGGAGGAACGAGTCCACAGATGGAGGAACGAGTCCACAGATGGAGGAACGAGTCCACAGATGGAGGAACGAGTCCACAGACGGAGGAACGAGTCCACAGATGGAGGAACGAGTCCACAGATGGAGGAACGAGTCCACAGACGGAGGAACGAGTCCACAGACGGAGGAACGAGTCCACAGACGGAGGAACGAGTCCACAGGCTGAGGAACGAGTCCACAGACGGAGGAACGAGTCCACAGACGGAGGAACGAGTCCACAGGAGGAACGAGTCCACAGATGGAGGAACGAGTCCACAGGATGGAGGAACGAGTCCACAGATGGAGGAACGAGTCCACAGATGGAGGAGAACGAGTCCACAGATGGAGGAACGAGTCCACAGACGGAGGAAGAACAGTCCACAGGATGGAGGAAACGAGTCCCAGATGGAGGAAACGAGTCCACAGACGGAGGAACGAGTCCACAGATGGAGGAAACGAGTCCACAGAGGAGAACAGATGGAGGAATGAGTCCACGGATGGAGGAATGAGTCCACAGATGGAGGAGGAATGAGTCCACAAAGGAGGAGGAACGAGTCCACAGGATGGAGGAACGAGTCCACAGATGGAGGAACGAGTCCACAGATGGAGGAACGAGTCCACAGATGGAAGAACGAGTCCACAGATGGAGGAGGAACGAGTCCACAGACGGAGGAGGACGATGGAGGAACGAGTCCACAGATGGAGGAACGAGGAACGAGTCCACAGATGGAGGAGGAATGAGTCCACAGATGGAGGAACGAGTCCACAGATGGAGGAAGGAAGAGGAGGGGAACGAGTCCACAGATGGAGGAACGAGTCCACAGATGGAGGAACGAGTCCACGGATGGAGGAATGAGTCCACAGATGGAGGAATGAGTCCACAGGATGGAGGAATGAGTCCACAGATGGAGGAGGAACGAGTCCACAGATGGAGGAGGAACGAGTCCACGGATGGAGGAACGAGTCCACAGATGGAGGAACGAGTCCACAGATGGAGGAAGAACGAGTCCACAGACGGAGGAACGAGTCCACAGACGGAGGAGGACGAGTCCACAGACGGAGGAACGGAAACAGACTGGAGGACGAGTCCACAGACGGAGAGGAACGAGTCCACAGACGGAGGAGGAGGAACGAGTCCACAGATGGAGGAACGAAACGAGTCCACAGACGGAGGAACGAAGAAAACGAGTCCACAGACGGAGGAACGAGTCCACAGAGATGGAGGAACGAGTCCACAGATGGAGGAACGAGGAGGAGGAACGAGTCCACAGATGGAGGAACGAGTCCACGGATGGAGGAATGAGTCCACGGATGGAGGAATGAGTCCACGGATGGAGGAATGAGTCCACGGATGGAGGAATGAGTCCACAGATGGAGGAGGAATGAGTCCACAGATGGAGGAAGAACGAGTCCACAGACGGAGGAACGAGTCCACAGACGGAGGAACGAGTCCACAGAACGAGAGGAACGAGTCCACAGACGGAGGAGAGAGGAGAGAAACGAGTCCACAGACGGAGGAAAAGAACGAGTCCACAGACGGAGGAACGAGTCCACAGACGGAGGAAGGAAGGAGGAACGAGTCCACAGACGGAGGAAAACGAGTCCACAGACGGAGGAACGAGTCCACAGATGGAGGAACGAGTCCACAGAGGGAGGAACGAGTCCACAGATGGAGGAGGAACGAGTCCACAGATGGAGGAGGAACGAGTCCACAGAGGAGGAGGAAGGACGAGTCCACAGATGGAGGAACGAGTCCACAGACGGAGGAAGGAACGAGTCCACAGATGGAGGAGGAACGAGTCCACAGATGGAGGAGAACGAGTCCACAGATGGAGGAACGGAACGAGTCCACAGATGGGAGGAACGAGTCCACAGATGGAGGAGGAACGAGTCCACAGACGGAGGAACGAGTCCACAGACGGAGGAACGAGTCCACAGACGGAGGAACGAGTGAGTCCACAGACGGAGGAACGAGTCCACGGATGGAGGAGGAACGAGTCCACGGATGGAGGAGGAACGAGTCCACAGACGGAGGAACAAGTCCACAGATGAAGGAACGAGTCCACGGATGGAGGAGGAATGAGTCCACAGACGGAGGAACGAGTCCACAGAGGAGGAGGAAGAGGACGAGTCCACAGACGGAGGAACGAGTCCACAGAAGGAGGACGAGTCCACGAGGAGAAACGGAGGAGGAGGAACGAGTCCAGACAGGAGGGAGGGACGAGTCCACAGACGGAGAAAACGAGTCCACAGACGGAGGAACGAGTCCACAGACGGAGGAACGAGTCCACAGATGAAGGAACGAGTCCACGGATGGAGGAGGAACGAGTCCACAGACGGAGGAACGAGTTCACAGACGGAGGAACGAGTTCACAGACGGAGGAACGAGTCCACGGATGGAGGAGGAACGAGTCCACAGACGGAGGAACGAGTCACAGACGGAGGAACGAGTCCACAGATGGAGGAGGAATGAGTCCACAGACGGAGGGAGGGACGAGTCCACAGACGGAGGAACGAGTCCACAGACGGAGGAGGAACGGAGGAACGAGTCCACAGCCGGAGGAACGAGTCCACAGATGAAGGAACGAGTCCACGGATGGAGGAGGAGGAACGAGTCCCACAGGAGGAAGGAACGAGTTCACAGACGGAGGAACGAGTCCACAGACGGAGGAACGAGTCCACGATGGAGGAGGAACGAGTCCACAGACGGAGGAAGAGGAACGAGTCACAGACGGAGGAACGAGTCCACAGACGGAGGAAAAGAGTCCACAGACGGAGGAACGAGTCCACAGACGGAGGAACGAGTCCACAGGATGGAGGAGGAACGAGTCCACAGACGGAGGACGAGTCCACGATGGAGGAAACGAGTCCACAGATGGAGGAACGAGTCCACGGAGGAACGAGTGGGAGGAACGAGTCCACAGACGGAGGAACGAGTCCACGGATGGAGGAGGAATGAGTCCACAGACGGAGGAACGAGTCCACGGATGGAGGAACGAGTCCACAGACGGAGGAACGAGTCCACGGATGGAGGAGGAATGAGTCCACAGACGGAGGGATGAGTCCACAGACGGAGGAACGAGTCCACAGACGGAGGAATGAGTCCACAGACGGAGGGATGAGTCCACAGACGGAGGATGAGTCCACAGACGGAGGGATGAGTCCACAGACGGAGGAACGAGTCCACAGACGGAGGAACGAGTCCACAGATGGAGGAACGAGTCCACGGATGGAGGAACGAGTCCACAGACGGAGGAACGAGTCCACAGACGGAGGAACGAGTCCACAGACTGAGGAACGAGTCCACAGACGGAGGAACGAGTCCACGGATGGAGGAACGAGTTCACAGATGGAGGAACGAGTCCACGGATGGAGGAACGAGTTCACAGATGGAGGAACGAGTCCACGGATGGAGGAACGAGTCCTCTAATGGGTCCTTGAACAGCTGCTGCTGGAAGAGGCTCATCAACTGTCCAATTATCACCTGCTCTCATTGACCAATGAGACGAGGATATATTTATATTTTTTCCTCTTCATGATGTTTTTTTATTTACAGATGTGACTTATTGCAACTTATAGTTCAGAAAATACGATCTGCAGTAACAGAAAGGAAAGAACAAACGAAAACATTGAATATTTGACCAATCAGAAATGCTCCACCCTGTAAGCCCCTCCTCCTCTGTTTTTGGGGGCGGAGTTTCTTCTCTGGGGTGTCTGTTCAGTCCCTGGTAACTCCAGCTGAAAAAGGAGGGACTCTGAACTATATTAGAATATGCAGACAGTCATTTGTGTGTTTTTAAAGTCGCGTATGAACGAAGCGTTTGTCATTGGCTGACGGGGTTTGAATAACAGCATCTTCATATTTGTTACAGACGGAAGAGAAGCAGAGCGAATTCTGCATCTTCCAGCTGTTGGTCTTTGAAGAGCGACGCCTCCAAAGATCTCCCCATAACCTTCAACAACAAATCTGTGCTCCCAAAGTAAGAAAATCATCTCTGCTAAAGAAATAAATGCCTTTGCCTAGTGCTAGGCGATATGGAAAAAATCAGATATCACGATATGGACTATTTTATATCACGATAACGATATATATCACGATATACCATAATAAAGTATGTTTTCAGTTATTCTCTGAAAAGTTTGACAACAATTTCATTGCTTACTTTTCAACTTTATTTTGAAAGGACATTTAGCTGAACTGTCACAAACATACATTTTAGTGCAGCAAAAACAGGTAGGTACAGAGGTACAGTAGCTTTCACATTTTTTTAAAGTGCACAACAGTTTCTGAGAGGAAAAACACATTTTTACACTGAAGTTCAGCTATAAAAAATAAACACAAATTATTTTTCAACTTTCTGAAATCTGTAACCTTGTAGTGCAAAGTTTGCAAACCGATATAAAGTGTCTAAAGTAAACATCAGGGTTGAAGAGAACTCTGTTTAAGGCATTAACCATGAATAAAAGTGCAAACATAAAAGGCTACTTTGTAGAAGTAGATATGATTCTATCAAATTTATCGTTGCAGGTTATTTAATTACGTATTTGCTGTAATAATTGATAAAATTAGGTTAGAAACGATAGAAGAGAAATGGCACGATACACACTTTTATATTGTCCCCACGATATGTATCGTCATATTGCCCAGAACTACTTTTGTCAATGCTCATCGATATTGCATTAACGGAGGATTGAAGGTAAATCGTTTCGTGTTTGATCAGACAAACGGCCAACGCAGCATCAGTTCTTTCATGAAACTGGATCTTTACTGTCCTCTGAACTTCTCGATGGTTTCAACTCATGATTGTACTGATGAAGACGTGTCTTCACAGCTGCAGGAAGAGGAACGGTTCCTCTGTGAAGGAGCAGCCGTCCTGCTGTGGTTTGTGCCTGGACGCCATGACGGATCCGATCAATACCGGCTGTGGACACTGGTTCTGCAGCCGGTGCTTCTCCCGGTACTGGGACCGGTCTGCTTCACCGGGAGACAAACCCTGTCCCAGATGTGGAAAAAGATCCAGAGCCGCATCTGGAGTGTGGACAGCTGGAACTCCGGGAGGTGAGACGGTTGCATCTTCTGACTCTGATTCTTCTTCTGTGGTGTCCAGCTCAGAGTCATGAGACTGATGAGTCACAGATGATCCAACCAATCAGCTCCTTCTCATTAAGCTTCATTATTGTTGTGAAAAGCTGTCATTGAGGTTTGAGTCAGGTGGAGTCAGTTCTCAGATGTTTCCTACATCCAGAGTTATTAAACGACTCGACTGTTTGAAGTGTTCAGGTCCAAAGACCACAACCTCAGTCTGATCTGAGTTTAGTTACAGGACATTGGCAGTTACCCGGGTCTTTATGTCATTAAGACAAGGTTGTGGTCCAGGTAGTCTACATGTCTCATCTGTAACAGCATAACAATGAAAAGTAGGGGTGCACGATAACTATCGGGTCGATAACAGGAAATTATGACATCATCCCGATAAGTCCGATATCACGACGAATAGCCCCGATAACATTTATATTTCTGTCAACACAGCAGTGCCTCGCTCCCTCTGAGCCTTGAATGACCGGCAGTGAATGTTATGTTCAAGTGACGTCGGCATAATCAGAAAAACGATTACTCAATCAGGAAAATCAAGAATACCCCCTCATGACAGAAAACAACTCGTTAACTCGGTCATAATTTTAGTAGTTGCTGACTTTAATCGATATTCGCAGTATTTTCCCACATGTTACACATAAAAAAAGAAAAAATAGAAAAGGCTGAAAGAACGACTAGCAAACGAGGGAACGTGAGAATTTACGTTCCACCATGAATGCAGCCTGCAGCACAGCGCTGATCACAACAAACATGGCGGCGTGGAACTACGTTAAAGTTTCAGAAGAAGATAGTTTGGTGGTTATTTGTGACGAATCCTCCGAGTGAATTCTACGAGGAGGGAAGCACAAGCTTTAATACGTAAAACCTGATCAGCCACCTACAACATAACAATCACTTCCATGGAGTTTTGAAATCACGCTAAAGTGAGCTAACGGAAGCTAATGCTAACTTGCTCCCCTCTTCTCTCCTCTCCCTCATTCCTCTCATCTAAAGCTTCCATGAGATTAAAAACAAAAACTACTGAACCTCATTTACTTTAATTAAAGGTTTTAATTTAAATGGAACCACAAGTCCAAAATCCTTTAAATGTTAATCTTTTTCAGTTAGTAATTCTGATGCATGTATTTCCATCAGTTCAAGGAGCCTTTATTTTTTATATCAGTCAGTAATGAACCTTATTTAAGTTAATGTGAGATATCAAATAGGTTTGTTTGATAACTTTATGAAAATGTTTGAGAGGCTTGACAATAGTTTTTCAATGGAAAAAATCAATATCTGTTCATTTAAAAAATCCAAACTATTTTTGATTTTGTTCATAGTATTGATGTAATGATCTTAGGTATATGTGTGTGTTATCGGTTATCGGTATCGGCCTTTAGGAGCTGAACGTTATCGGTTTTAAAAAACAGTTATCGGGCATCCCTAATGAAAAGTTAATGTCATGCTGTCTGATAATAGAAGCACATATGGGGTGAAACGTAACGTCCCAAGTATGGAACCCTGAGGAACACCAGGAACTCCTCTGGTGTGTGTTTATTCATGTTAACAAACTGTAATCTGTCAGATAAATGCGTTAAAACAAGCTAGTGCTGTTCCTGTAATAACAGTAACTTGTTCAAACTTCTGTAGAAGAAAAAAAGTTCTGTTATATCCAGTCCTGGAATTTGGTGATCTGAGGGACGAGGCCACTTGGCCTTCAAAGGGGCTTTTTTTTTTAGGGCACAGAAGCCAAATGCCAGGGCAACACAGCCATAATAAAAAAAACACAATATGACATGATATGCTAATAAATTGATTTATTCCAGACATGTCAAAACAATCTTTTAAAGCATAGACAATTTTAACACTATCATGAATCTATGTATCTGAAAATAAATATAATATATTTATAAAATATATAATAATGCATAACTCAATATACACCGACACATGTGCATAACCATAACTTAGAAAACATATAGAACCTCTTGTAAATAAATCTAAATATTAAATGGACATATTCCCCCCAAAAAATAAAAAATAAACAAAATTTATATCCAATGTATACACACGGATCTATATACATACATACGCAAAAGACGCTGAACCCCACACTCCCCCCAATGTGCTCATTGGGGTTTGAGTGTAAAAATGAAAGTGTTGCTGTCTGTAGAGGGACTATAAACTAGAAGTGCTCTAATATTTATGTGAATGGGTAAATGAGAAGCACCTTGTAGAACCTGGGTGAGATTCTTCAAAGAACGGCACCAGGACTGTACTCCACCCTGCAGCTTCAGTGAAGCTATTGTTACTAATTTAGCCAAACGTTATAATGCTAGTTGCTGCAGAATGGCTTCACTGTGCTGTGGTTGTACAGTTGTTGTTCTGAACTGGTTATCAGCCTGATGGAGTAATGGTTTGGGCTGACACGTCAACTTTCCTGGTGGTGTGTTGCTTCATGTGTTGCAGAGACCCTTACACAGGGCCTCTGTTTAATATCTACTACGTAACTACAAAATATACAATAAAAAACATGATTTAAAACATTGTACATCCCACAAACTTCAGCATTTAACTAACTGCAGCGGAGCTACATTACATTTTTGACAGAGTGGCTGAAGTTTCTGTCCAAGGGTTCGTCTGATTTTATCTACAGTTGGCATGTCTTTGTGTATTTGCATGTCACTGTGGTTAATTTTGTGGGAGATGACAAGATAAAAAATGTGTATTTAAGAGCTGCTTTTCTCTCGGGACACTGAAGCTGTGAGTCGACAGACTCGAGGAAGAAGAGAAGAACGCTCGATCTGCAGCAGGTACGCCACCGCTGCTCTTCTGTCTTTTTGATGAATTGTGAGTAATAACAATGTTTAACATTTCTGCTTTTCTTTTCTCACTGAAAGTACCGACCTCCATCACCTCCTGATCACCTCCATCATGAAGATCGTGGTGGTGTGTCTGCTTCTTTGCAGCGTTATGGCTCAGACTGGAGCTGAGGGTGAGTATATTTCTACACAGATGAAGAGACACCTGCTGTGTAAAGCTTCCCCAGGTGTACCGGAGTCAAACTGCTCTTCTTAGTGATCAACTCACCAACCAAAATGACCTCCATACACAAAATACCATGTGTGTCCATGTTTGAGTTTGTGTCCTTCACAACATCAGCGTCAAATATCGGTCATGATTTATTTCAGTCAGTAGGGTTAAAGTCATGATCTGAAGCTCTGCATCTCTTTGTCCTCAGATGAGCGCGAGCTGATGAAGATGGCAACATCCTGTCCTTCTCAGTGGACTGAATATAATGGTCGCTGTTTCCGCTACGTCCCATCGCCCAAATCTTGGGCTCAAGCGGAGGTAACCTCTGACATCATTCAGCCTTGTTCTTGCTCTTAACTGACTCTCATTTACCGACGTTCTGCCATCTCTGCTGTCAATCTGCACTGTAGCAAACCTGCGTTTCCATGAGAGGAAACCTGGCGTCAGTTCATAGCCTCGATGAATACCACGCCATTCAGCAGGTGATCAAGGATGCCACTTTAAAGCAGGACCCAGCATGGATCGGAGGCACTGATGCACATGAGGTATCATATATATTACTACAAAATATAAGTCGGGTACTTTAAGGTTTATAACTGATAAATTCTATCTCTTAGGTGTTTGTTTGGTTCTGGAGTGATGGGACCCCTTTCCAGTACACAAACTGGTGCCCTCATGAGCCGAATAATTCGGGGGGCAACCAGAGATGTCTGCAAATGAATTATAGTGGTACATTTAATTTTTCAATATATAAATGATTGCTAGTCTCTATAACACTGACAGTTTTAGGATTTGACTGGTGTGGTGTTTAACTAATTTCTCTTTGTGGCGCTTCACAGCTGGAAAGTGCTGGGATGATCTGCAGTGTGACGTCCAGCTTCCTTTCGTCTGCGCCATGGATCTGGATATGTGATGACCCTGGGACTGGCTACGAGGCAGAAACACAAACTCTGGTGGATGTGTGTCGCTGTTTGGGTTTCCCTGCCTTCACTCCTTTGTCTCATCAGAATATAATGGCTCTTAAAATCTTACTGCTATAATTTCTTTCTGTGTAGCACAACTGAAGGAACGAAGTGACAAGTCACATAATGGATGGATTGTCTCTCGGGCTTTGTGCCTTTAATGAGAAGCTGAAAGGGTTAAGAAAGGAATGCTTAAAACTCTTCTTTTTTCCTCTCTTTTGCAAAATAAAGCATTTAAAGCAAAGAAACAAGCCGTCTTGTGAGTGTTCTGTGTCCCGCCTTATAATCAAAATACTAACGTCCACGTGGAGTCTGAGGTGACCCTCGTTACATCAGAAAAATGTTGCCAGAGAAAATGCAAAATATAAGAGAAACATTTCCCCAAAACAGCCTCATGATAAAAAATATAAATGTCTACAGTGAAACATGGTGGTGAGATATCTCAGCGCCGCATAAACAGTTGATGACCTTTTATCTGAGGTCATGACGGCGTCGCCGGAGACGTCCACCTGTCTCTGTACTGTCATGTGATCTGAAACTCCTCAGACAGCTCTCGTCTAAGCAGATGATTGATTAGTTGATTCGCAACAGTTTTTTTCAATAAGAAATGAATGGGGGACTGGATATAGGTCAATAATTATCTAGCACTCCTAGTTTGAAAGCCTGAGGGACGTAGCCTTCTGTGTCTTCAGGAGACAACAGCTGTTCTTTTTTTTGTCCCAGCAGATGTTGGTCTGGAGGAGGTTCTCAACCAACATAAGATCAGTCTGAGGAAACGATGCAAATGTGTGACCGAAGGAACCGATGGAGGAGGAGGTGGAACCCTCCTGGACAGGATCTACACTGAGCTCTACATCACTCAGGGACTGAGCGAAGACGTCGATGTCCAACACGAAGTGAGACAGCTGGAGACAGTTTCCAAGATGAAGGTCGTCCACGACACTCCAATCAGGTGCCAGGACATCTTCAAAGCCTCGCCTGACCAGCGTGGACCCATCAGAGTGGTTCTGAGCAACGGCGTCGCTGGCGTTGGGAAAACCTTCTCGGTGCAGAAGTTCAGTCTGGACTGGGCTGAAGGTTCGGAGAACCAAGACGTCAGTGTGGTGGTTCTGCTGTCGTTCAGGGAGCTGAACCTGATCAGAGATGAGCAGTACAGTCTTCTCAGGCTGCTCCAGGTTTTCCATCCAACCCTCCAGAAGGTCTCAGCAGAGCAGCTGGCTGTCTGGAAACTGTTGTTCATCTTTGACGGCCTGGATGAAAGCAGACTTTCACTGGACTTCAACAACAGTCAGGTCCTGTCTGATGTCACTCAGAGCTCATCTCTCAACCTGCTGCTGACAAACCTCATCCAGGGGAACCTGCTTCCCTCAGCTCTCATCTGGATCACCTCCAGACCTGCAGCAGCCAATCAGATCCCTCCAACATGTGTTGCCAGGGTAACAGAAGTACGAGGCTTCACCGACGCCCAGAAGGAGGAGTACTTCAGGAGGAGATTCAGTGATGAAGAGCTGTCCAGCAGAATCATCTCCCACATGAAGACATCCAGGAGCCTCCACATCATGTGTGGACTCCCAGTCTTCTGCTGGATCACTGCTACAGTTCTGGAGGACATGTTGACTACAGAGCAGAGAGGAGAGCTGCCAAAGACCCTGACGGACATGTTCTCACACTTCCTGCTGGTTCAGACAAAGAGGAAGAAGAACAAGTACCATGAGGGACATGAGGCCAGTCCACAGGAGCTGATGGAGGCTGACAGGGAAGTTCTTCTGAAGCTGGGGAGGCTGGCCTTTGAACATCTGGAGAAAGGAAACATCATGTTCTACCAAGAAGACCTGGAGCAGTGTGGTCTTGATGTCACGGAGGCCTCGGTGTACTCAGGAGTCTGTACAGAGATCTTCAGGAGAGAGTGTGTGATCTTCCAGAAACCAGTCTACTGCTTTGTTCATCTGAGCATCCAGGAGTTTCTGGCTGCGGTCTACATGATCCACCGTTCCACCAGCGGAGACACCGATGTGTTGAAGGGCCTCCTGGGGAAAGTTCACCGCTCCTCGTCTCTAGATCACATCCTCAAGAGAGCCACGGTGACATCCCTGGACAGTAAAAACGGCCACCTGGACCTGTTCGTCCGCTTCCTCCATGGCCTGTCTCTGGAGTCCAACCGGAGGCTCCTGGGAGGCCTGCTGGGCCCGGCAGAGACCGGACCAGCGGTCGCCAGGCGCATCACCAACAATCTGAAGAACATAAACGGGAACGGCGCCTCCCCCGACAGGAGCGTCAACATCTTCCACTGTCTGATGGAGATGAAGGACGTCTCAGTCCATCAGGAGATCCAAAAGTTCCTGAGGTCGGAGAGCCGATCGGCCACCAGGCTCTCTGTGATCCACTGCTCGGCCCTGGCCTACATGCTGCAGATGTCGGAGGAGGTTCTGGACGAGTTGGACCTGGAGACGTACAACACGTCGGTAGAGGGACGACTGAGGCTGATCCCGGCCGCGAGGAACTGCAGGAGGTTTGGGTGAGTCCTCGTGATCCTTTACGCCATCAGTCAGAGCAAGTTATTGTAGAAATGTGAACTTCTAGATTGGTGCTCATCCACACGTTCCTGAGTAAATATGAGAAACATCAAAACATCAAAGCTCGAAAACAAAATGGCGCCTTCACCTCAGGAACTTTTGGATCTCCTGATGGACAGAGACGTGAAGGCGCCATTTTGTTTTCGAGCTTTGATGCCATCAGTCAGAGCAAGTTATTGTAGAAATGTGAAGTTCTAGATTGGTGCTCATCCACACGTTCTTGAGTAAATATGAGAAACATCAAAGCTCGAAAACAAAATGGCGTCTTCACTCCGGCGCTCCTCACGTCTGACGTTTGTCTTCGCGTCCGTCCATCTTGTGTTTATCACGCAGACTCAGGGACTGTCGACTCTCAGAGACTCACTGTGAGGTTCTGGCCTCCGCTCTGAAGTCCAACCCCTCCCACCTGACACATCTGGACCTGAAGCAGACCAACCTGCACGATTCTGGAGTGAAGCAGCTGTCTTCTGGACTGGAGAGTCCAAACTGCAGACTGGAGTTTCTCAGGTCTGTCCACCGACGTTCAGATTGTGTTTTATTCCAAGCAGTAGGTGCTGAAAACCTAAATGATTTCTTGCCCAGTTCAGTTCGTACTTTGGGGACAACAAACTGCAGAGTATCCATAGATCGGAGATTGTGACTTCCTTGTTTCCTCGCTAAAAGACAAGACAAATAGGACGGAGTGATACCCAGAATGGTTTTGTAAATGAACCCATACCAGCGATTGAGGCGTCGAGCACGTAAAGACGTCCAGTTAAGCTTGGAATAGAGTACAAAATCTATCTCAGTGCCCCGTGGTACACGCTACCTAGCATACTAGCATACGGAAACAATGAGCAGAAGCATTCATATACAAAACATCTCCATAATCAATAACAGGCAAAAAGGTTGTTTCCACCAATTTCTGTTTCACATGAAAAGAAAAGCAAGACTTGTTCCTGTAGTAAAATCCTAATAAAAGTTTCAGTTTTTTTTTACAACATACTGAATGTGCTCCTTAAAAGACAAGTGGTCATCAATTAAAAATCCTAAATATTTAACAGTAGATACTAGTGCTGGGCGATATGGGAAAAAATCATATATCACAATAACGATATATATCACGATATACCATAATAAAGTATGTTTTCAGTTATTCTCTGAAAAGTTTGACAACAATTTCATTGCTTACTTTTCAACTTTATTTTGAAAGGACATTTAGCTGAACTGTCACAAACATACATTTTAGTGCAGCAAAAACAGGTAGGTACAGAGGTACAGTAGCTTTCACATTTTTTTTTTAAAGTGCACAACAGTTTCTGAGAGGAAAAACACATTTTTGCACTGAAGTTCAGCTATAAAAAATAAACACAAATTATTTTTCAACTTTCTGAAATCTGTAACCTTGTAGTGCAAAGTTTGCAAACCAATATAAAGTGTCTAAAGTAAACATCAGGGTTGAAGAGAACTCTGTTTAAGGCATTAACCATGAATAAAAGTGCAAACATAAAAGGCCACTTTGTAGAAGTAGATATGATTCTATCAAATTTATCATTGCAGGTTATTTAATTACATATTTGCTGTAATAATTGATAAAATTAGGTTAGAAACGATAGAAACGATAGAAGAGAAATGGCACGATACACACTTTTATATTGTCCCCACGATATGTATCGTCATATTGCCCAGCACTAGTAGATACCAATTCAATATGTTGAACATTTCTTGTTAAAATTTTCACAGACAGTGCTGATCTAGCAGTTTTTGAAGCGGTAAAGAACATACATTTCGTTTTGTCTGCATTTAAAACAAGTTGCAGATGACAAAGTTGTTCTTGTACTCTATCGAATGCAGTATATAACAGTGTCATCAGCGTAGAAATGAACATTTGAGTTTGGAATATTCTGTCCAAGATCATTTATGTAAATAGTGAATAATAATGGGCCCAACACAGAACCTTGAGGGACGCCCTTTTTCACTCAGAGGAGGAACCCTCTATCTGAGCAGCCTGGGTTCTGCTTGTGAGATAATTTGCAAACCATCCAACTGCTTGCTGAGAAAAACCAATAGCTGAAAGACGTTTGATTAAAGTAATATGATCTACAGTATCAAATGGCTTTGAAAAGTCAATAAAGAGGGACAGACAGCACTGCTTCTTGTCAAGAGCTTCAGTTTTGTCATTTATGACCTTCATGGCAGAAGTAACAGGACTGTGATTTTAGCGAAAACCTGACTGAAATGGTGACAGAGTTTAGAGAGTTTAGAGATCGGTTCTTTCAGAAGTTAGCCATACTTGTCAGAATGATATAGATTAATAAAACAATTATTAAAATAATTTGACTTTGAATCTATTTATTTAAGAAAGACAAACGTGAAGTAGTGTAGCGACGGTATCTTTCCGACGAGGAGCAGAACAGGCTCAAGTGTTTTCTGATTGGTCGAATTCCTGGAGGCTTGCTGATGGGTGGAGCTAATGGTTCATGAGCGCTCGTGGAACCAACAGTTCTTCTGTGTTCCAGTTCTAGGGTTGTTTCTTGTTTTTTTGTAAATAAGGATGATTCCAGAGATAATATATTTATCTGTAAACCAGACAATGTTCAAACTGTTTTGGGGGAATAAGTGTCAGATGTGTCATTGTTGTCCAGACCCGTCCTACCCGTCTGCTCCTGTTTCCTTCAGTGAACTGCTACATGCTACATGCTACATGCTACATGCTACTCTTCTCATGAGTTGGTTTCTTTAAGTCATTTATTTTCTGTTTTATTCAGATTGAGATACTGTCTGTCAGAGTTCGGCTGTGCTTCTCTGGTCTCGGCTCTGAACTCCAAACCCTCCCCTCTGAAACATCTGGACCTGGCTGGGAACCCCCTGCAGGGTCCCGGACTGGAGCAGCTCTGTGGTTTCCTGGAGAGTCCGGACTGTAGACTGGAGACCCTGAGGTCAGTCCACTGGTTTCTGATCTTCAAGTTCATTTGTATAAATGAGGTGCTGGTAGTACAACGGATCTGTAGAAGCGAGACGACCAGCGGAGGGATGCTGGATCTTCTTTTTAAGTTTGTGACGTCTTTAAGAGGCTGATATGATCCACTAGAACTGATCAACACGTCAACGGGTTTTTTTTTTTTTTTTTCAGACTAGGGGGTTGCAGGTTGTCGGTGCTCAGCTGTACTTCTCTGGTCTCGGTCCTCAAGTCCAAACCTTCCCTTCTGAGACATCTGGACCTGAGCCTGAACCACGTCCAGGATTCAGGACTGAAGCAGCTGTGTGGTTTCCTGGAGAGTCCAGACTGCAGGCTGGAAGTTCTGGGGTCAGTTCACGGTCTGAAGCTGTTGCTGTCTTAGATATTACATTCAGAGCGGGACTTGAGGACCAGCATGAGCTCCTCCTACAGGTGCAAACCTCCTGTGGACTGCTGCGTAGTCTTAAATCTGTCCTCCCTACTGCTCCCTGCCATGAAGTAGACCGGTTTTTGCTCGTTGAGGTGGTTCTGCTGCCACTAGAGAATAATGGTTTTATTCTAAATTCAGACTGGAGTCCTGCTCTTTGACGGAGGTCGGCTGTCCTTCTCTGGTCTCGGCTCTGAACTCCAACCCGTCTCATCTGAAAAAACTGGACCTGGCGAGAAACGACCTGCGGGATTCGGGAGTGGAGCAGCTCTGTGGTTTCCTGGAGAGTCCACGATGTGAACTGGAGATTCTCAGGTCAGACACCGTTTCCTAACTTCGACTAGCTACTACTAGCTACGACTGATACCGCTGAGGTGTTTCCTGGTAGCTCCAGGTCACTCAGTTCCAGTCCTTCCAGTCCCACCATTTTCCCATTGTCCCTGGTGTTCCCCACAGCTCAGTTTAAGGGCCCCAACTTTTTCGTCATTTACCTGCTTCCTCTTGACCGTATCCTCCGTAAATCTCCATGGCTAACTCCCCACCCTAAAATCTCGGCTCAAAACTCAACTTTTCGATTAATAATAATAATAATAATAATAATAATAATAATAATAATAATAATGATGAGTATTGTTATTCATTTAGGTTTATTTGCGCGTCACCGGATGATGACAGAAGTGATCTTCGGGGTTCTTCCACTGATCTCAAACAGGTTCAGTGTAGTCCAGTTGAACTGTGATGCAATTACAATCAAAATTAATGCCACTTGCTTTAATTTAAGAACCAGCCTCGTTAAGTAACCAAACAGATGGCATCATTCATCAGCGTTCCAGTTTCCCGCCAATGGGATGCCAGGAAGATGCTAAGCGATAGCCAATGGGATGCCAGGAAGATGCTAAGCGATAGCCAATGGGATGCCAGGAAGATGCTAAGCGATAGCCAATGGGATGCCAGGAAGATGCTAAGCGATAGCCAATGGGATGCCAGGAAGATGCTAAGCGATAGCCAATGGCAGAGCAGCTCGGACGCACCGCTTTCAAACCGAGATCCAGAGCCGACAGCTATGTTTACGTTCAGTAAACTCTGGGACCTGCGAGTAGCAGCGCTACTGGATTTATGACTTTCGTATCCTGAAATTTATTTCGTAACTAGAGGCAATATTTTCCCGTTGAGGCGTTTCGTAACCTGAAAATTTTGTATGTAGAGACGTTCGTAAGTAGAGGTACCACTGTAGATGAAATGTCAGAATAGGTCATTTTTTTGACGACTCCCCGGCTGGTTTAGACTTGGGTGGAGCACAAAGAGACCTGGTTTACTGCTGCCACTCGTTGTGATGGAGGACGTCATAAATCCGTGGTTGTCTGTGTAACTTCATTTGCATTGATGCAGCTTTCAGGAGTGAAAAGCTGAAGACTCTCTGCTGATGGAGCAGCGTGTCGGGGATCAATATTAATGATCGCTGTCTTTGTCTCCTTCAGACTGAGGGAATGCGTCCTGTCGGGGGTCGGCGCCGCTCGTCTGGCGTTGGCTCTGGAGTCCAGCCCCTCCCACCTGACAGAGCTGGACCTGCAGGACAACATGCTGGACGCTACAGATGTGAGGCAGCTGTCTGACCTGGAGGAGAGTCCACACCACAAACTGGAGACTCTGAGGTCGGCTCCCGACCCGTTTTATCAGGACTGAGCTAAAAACATCAAAGCAAAGCAAAGTGGTTTCTGTAAACTTCATTTACTGACAGCTGATCAAGTGAGTCTCCAGTTTTATGACGCCTCTTTTTTTTTTTTTTTTTTTTCCTTTTCTCTGCAGGTGGAAGTGATCGCCGTGGTCTCCTGGAGTCACGTCACCGGGACGCGGAAACGTTTCTGCAGCCGTCCGTTTTTAGACGAGTCAGAACCAGCTGGTCTGAGAACTGACCCGAGGACGGCTGCACGAAATCCACGTCACCCCCGGGTGCTCAGCGTCTATGTATCTGGTCGAGCCAGTCTTTGCTCCTGCAGGTTCTGCACCTGTTCACATGTATCGCAGCTTTGTGCCCCGCCCCCCCAGCGTAGCATTAATTTACCAACGATCTGTTGGGTTCTAATGGAAGGAGATGCCAAAGAGCCCATTAAAGAAGTTTAAACAGCTTTAGTTCAGTTTAGACACTAAAAGAATGTTTTTCTGTATTTTTAGAAATAACATTTGTGTTGAGTGGATGCACCACCACCCACGGAGGCTCCAGTTCTGGTCCAACCGGCCCACATTAGTCCTGTTAGTTCCCTTCCTGTCACTAATTTCAATAAAGGCCACTTTGAAAAAATATTTTCTATATAAATATAATATATAAACATGAAGATGAACTTTAATGTGATTAATAAAGAGCTAAACAGTTTTAATGTGTTGATTGTTTTTTCTTTCTATGTAGATTTTTTTTTGTTTATTTACTTCTATGTGTATTTATTTGTGTTTGTGCGATAAAGTTCCAGGTTTGTAACTAAAGGAGGACGTGGACCCAGATAAGCAGAAGTTAATGGGTGTTATTTTCTTATTCTCTTTTCTTTTTATTTAAACAGTTAAATTGCCTATATGTTTTGTTTCTTCTGACTTCAAACATCCAATCCACCAAACAACATCAACAGCAAAAAACAAAACAAACGACAATAAACAAGCGAGTGTGTACTAGAAGTGTGCTTGCAGTTCCACTCGACGGCCGGTAGGGGGTGCTGACGTCACTCTGCCGTTGGTTTACTCCGTAGGTTCCTCAGAGGCTCAGTAGCCGTTGAGTTCCAGTCTGTTGAGTCGAAAATCGAAGAAGGAAAGGACACTTTTCTCTTTATAAAGATACCGCGTGGAACCAATAGTTGGATAACTTTGGTAAGTAGGCTGGCTTTCAAGCTGAAGTGTTTGTAACCGAGTTTTGTTTTGGGAAGATAGTTCTTAGGGGGGAAAAAAGTGGCGACATCGTTTGGAGTCCGGACCGTTATCGGCAGGAGCGCCATTTTGGCTCCGAGCACCGGCGGTCAACGTCAGACTTATCTTCAGTTATGGTGAAATGGAGCCTCTATTTCGGTTAAAACCAACCGTTTAAAGCCGGTTTTGATCCACAGAGTTTTCCAGGGCAGACTTTCTATCTCATAAGTGACATGAATTATTCAAAATGTTACATTAGCTAATCAGATAGACAGTGATCATGTTCTTTTTTGTAGCTGAAAGACCTGAAGTTACATTTTGGGTAGAATATCACCAACATGTCTCTTTCAGTTTGTTCCTCATTATTATTTTTTAGCCGACTTGAAATATACACTCCAAGTCCCAAGGAAAAAAAAAAAAAGTCGTGTTTGGAGTTCGGACCGTTATCGGCTGGGGCGCCATTTTGGCTCTTAGCGCCAGCCGTCAACTGTTAGATTTATCTTCAGTTATGGTGAAATGTAGTCTAGATTTCGGTCAGATTTAACAGCTTGTTTTAACCGCCGGTTTTAATCAACAGTTTTTTCTGTCAGATATACGGCGGTAATGTGTTTCTGTTTTGTTTTTTTGTTTTTTTTTTTTTTTTGTAGTTTAAAGACCTGAAGTAAAATTTAAAAAAAATTACAAACATAACTCAGTTTCATTTTTTCCATGAGTTTTTTTTTTTTTTTTAATTTGGATTGGAAAAGACACTCCTTGTCAAAAAAAACAAACAAAAAAAAAGTTGTGCCATTGTTTGGAGTTAGGACCGTTATCGGCTGGGGCGCCATTTTGGTTCTGAGCGCCAACCGTCAACCGTTAGACTTCATTTCTGGTGAAACATAGTCTAGATTTTGGTCAGATTTAACAGCTTGTGTTAACAAGCTGGCGGTAATGTGTTTCTGTTTTTTTTTGTGTGTGTTTTTTTTTTGTAGTTTAAAGACCTGAAGTAAAATTTTTAAAAATTACTAAAAAAAAAAAAAAAAAAAAACGAATTTTTAAAAGTTACTTTCTTTTTTCCCATGAGTTTTTTTTTTTTTTGATTAGAAAAGACACTCCATGTCAAATAAAAAAATGGATTCAGTCAAGCATTTAAAAACCTTGTATTTCCATCTCCCTTGTTAAATAAGCATGTCAAATGAAGTCATATCCTGTACACTAGGAAAATATGTTCCTGTTTCAGAAGGTATTAATACACATCAAGCAAACAACAACTAAGAAATGACCAAAATGGAGAAATGACAAAAGTTGGATTAAAAAATGTCCGACACAGTACGAGAGCCTGCATCTGTAGAGGTGAACCATCATCGTTTATGAAGAAATGTGGTCGGAAAACATCTTGTTTTTTCCGCTTTTTATGGAATTTAATTCAATAGAATAGCGTAATAATGAAAGAAAGAGCATTTCCATGCACACACTGTGAAGAAAACAGCCTTTATAAGCCTTGATAACATTATTTTAAAAAGGCAATTTGTGTGGGAGCTTAAAGAATAGATGAATCTCAGTCTGTGGCGTCTCTGATCCCTGAAGTGACCGTTGAACGTGTTGTGACCCTCAGATGGCAGATGCTAACTCTCAGGACGGGAAGACGTCCTCCGTTCACCCGTCGAGCGACTCTGACGCCGTCCAGAATGTCTCTGCTCCGTCTGTGGACACACAGCTCCAGAGAGGACAAGAGGGACTCCATTTGGACCCAGGACAGAGACCCGATCCAGAGCTGGAGGATCAGGGTGGCCCTGATGGGGAGGAGAGAGCAGAGAGACCCAGACGTCCTCAGGCTGTCTACAGAGGTACAGAAGACATGATTTTAAAGATCTAAAACTACACTGGAGCTCTTTCATCTGTCTCTGATCTGAAACCATGAACTCTCACTGACATTTGAATTCTGATGCTTTAATCTGGACCCGTGCCAGTGAGTTTTGTGCTTTCACAAACACCTTGTTGCTTAGACGCGAGCCGAGTTTCTCAATGTCATTACCAACCTGGTTGCCTAGCAACCCCAAACTCATCAGAGACAGTAAGTTAGTGAACACAGACCGGAGCGATCACCAGCTCTCAGCTGACTGGATCCTGTTTATGAACTTTATTTCTCCAGCGTTGTGACACGTCCTTGTTCTGATCCTCACATCAACAGGCAGAGGACACCGGCGAATAACAGGCCAGGGCCCGAGGAGCGCTGATCACATGACCTCTGCCGCCGCCGCCGCTTCGTCTGCCGCCCCGGTGAGTAACTGTGACAGGAGGTGGAGGCGCCGGGATGGTTTCCTGTCAGCTCTGTGATTATGGAGAGGCGGGGATTTGAAACTAGGGCTGAGCGGTTTTATCGATTCTGCAATATATAGCGATATTTTATTTCCCAGAGAGTATCGATATTTCAGCTGTGGGTATCGATATTCTAAGCTCCCTTCAAAACCCCCATTTCCCCCACGGGTGCATTAAGTCCTCCAGCCACTAGTGTCGCTGTAGAGCGTTTCTAACAGGTTATCCAGAAGCTTCTTTCTCTTCCAGCTACAGCTGAGCCAGTCAGGAGGATGGCGGCGAGTATAAATGCAGAAAAAGGAAAACGAAGATTAAAAGTACGGCGGTTTGCAAGCTGTGTCACACAACCGTGAAGTACTCTGGAAATACCACCAACCTGTGAGGCGAGCCCACCTGAAACGTCACCACCCGGACAAGCTAATGCTAACTGAGGGCTATCCCAAGAAGTTGCGGCGCCATCTGAAACAAACCACTGGATAGTGACGGCGGTTGTTGCCACCAGTTTCCATCAACTTCACCGAGGTCACAGAAAATGACGGAGTCCATTGCTACTTTATTAGTCAGGATTTGAGACCGTATTCAGTGGTGGAAAACGCCGGCTTTAAGGGCTGTGTTTACTCTCATGGCAATGTGTCGCAGTTATCTTGTCGGCGTTACACCGCAGTTACTTTTGATTTATGCTCAATTTTGTAGTGTTATTCCACGCCACAACGCAAGAGCGACAATCACGAACTAGCTAAACTCACTAAACGTATGTCTTGTGTTTTTCCACTTCCTCACCGTCTCGGTTGTTTCCAGACCCACATTCATCGCTATCTCCCTCCATGAATTACTAGAATATGTGCAGATGTGGGTACTTCCTCATTTCTTCTATGATGCACTCTTTTCTACGCAGTTGTAGAATTGACCAATCAGAGTCCTCCTTTCTCTCCTCTCTGCGGCACTGTCCTACCTTTCGGACACCTACCTTTCAGTTCAATTAATTCAAATAAAGTAATTGGAACACTCACAAGATGTCACCAAAAATCACTTTGTCCCTTTAAAATCTTTCAGAGAATGATGTAAATGTATCTTAAGATGAATATCGATATACAGTGATCCCTTATTTTTCGCTGTTATTGGGGACCGGCGCCCCCCCGCAAAAATCAAAACCCACAAACTGGAGCTGGAGCCCCCCCGAGCCTCAATAATGTGTTTAAAATATGTTTAAAAACCACAAAAAAGTAGTGAAACAAGACAAAGGCTCAACTGTGGTCTTTCTGTTTCCTTCACAGCCTCTGGTCTCTGAACCGTAGTAAATAAACCGCTGCTATTCTGCTATTTTTAGCTCGTAATTAGCGGCTAACACGCTAACAACAACAAAAGAAAAAGTCCTGTTTTCTCTGCAGGAACGAGAACTTTATTCTGGTACTGCAGGAACTTGTAACATCACACACACCATTACCCATAAGGCCACACCATTACCCATAAGGCCACCATCTTAAAGGGGCCAGGCTGGCTTACAGAAATTGTTCGCAGTGAGAGAACGCGCACAACATCCTGTGATGTTTCTGCGATTTTTTTCTTGATTTTTTTATTATGTTATATATTTCTGAAAAATCCGCGAATAACTAAAACCGCGGAACTTAAAGCGCGAATTGGCGAGAGATCACTGTATATCGTATCGTGTATTGTATCGTATCGTGAGATTAGCGTATTGCTACAGCCCTATTTGAAAAGGTGAAAGAACGGTTGACTGGGATTTTATTGGATTTTAAAACAGTAGCCTCTGTACATGACCCGTCCAGAGCTGGAGCAGTAGAGGAAGATCATCATCAACACCATCATCATCATCATCATCATCATCATCATCACCATCACCATCATCATCATCATCATCATCATCACCTGTAACTGTAACCGCAGCGTGTCTCTGTCCAGGTGTCCAGCAGAAGGATGGTCCTGCTGGCCAACGAGTCCAAGAGGGAGATGGCGAAGCAGGCGAGAGCCATGAAGGAGGTGAGGCGAGCAGCGCTGGATCCCCGCCATAAATACCTGATCAGCATGCTGGCGGACGCCCTGAGCGTGGAGGAGCCGGAGGTGGAGGACGCCCTGGTCTCTGATGACAGAGTAATCCACCGTCTGACTCTACAGCGTTACTGCACAGCAGCGATCCTCGTCTGGTTCTGGAGATAATTCATGTCTGGTTCTTCCAGTTCACTATGATTGATGACTTCTTTGCTGCAAACGGATCCAAGAAGCTGATTTTCTTCCATCAGGAGCAGGTAACGCTCCTCACAGAGTTGAATGCTTCTGCTCTATATGCGTTTTTAGTAGTTTTTCTTTTCTCATCAGTCCTATTTTCATCATGTCCTCTCTCTCCAGCACCTGTCCTCCACTGTGGACACAGCGTCCTCAGCTGAGACTGAGAAGAAACTGTTTTTCACCACAGGAAGCTCTGAGGTAGTTAAACACCAGCACCTGAGCCAGGAACCATATTATTGTACAAATCTGAAAATAGCTTTAAACAGCACAAAGGATCACTGAGGATCCCTGAGTCCTTTATCTACTCGTCACAGCAGCACTATGAGACACGTCTTCCACCTGACGGCGTAGACAAGACCCATGACCAGACCAGTGCTGAGGCAGCTGTTCACACGTGTTCAGCCTCTGATCTGATCTGATCTGATCTAATCTGATTTGGTCTGATCTGATCTGGTCTGGTCTGATCTGATCTGGTCTGGTCTGATCTGATCTGATCTGATCTGATCTGACCTGATCTGATCTGATCTGGTCTGATGGAGGTCTGGTCTGATCTGATCTGGTCTGATCTGATCTGATCTGGTCTGATGGAGGTCTGGTCTGATCTGATCTGGTCTGATCTGATCTGATCTGATCTGATCTGATCTGA
This sequence comes from Hirundichthys speculiger, assembly GCA_018398805.1. Taxonomy (NCBI): domain Eukaryota; kingdom Metazoa; phylum Chordata; class Actinopteri; order Beloniformes; family Exocoetidae; genus Hirundichthys; species Hirundichthys speculiger. The sequence continues at coordinate 290,614 of JAGFBZ010000566.1, forward strand.
TGGAGGTCTGATCTGATCTGATCTGATTTGGTCTGGTCTAATCTGATCTGATCTGATCTGATTTGGTCTGGTCTAATCTGATCTGATCTGATCTGATGGAGGTCTGATCTGATCTGATCTGATCTAGTCTGATCTGATCTGGTCTGATCTGGTCTGATCTGATCTGATCTGATCTGATGGAGGTCTGGTCTGATCTGATCTGGTCTGATCTGGTCTGATCTGATCTGATCTGATGGAGGTCTGGTCTGATCTGATCTGGTCTGATCTGATCTGATGGAGGTCTGATCTGATCTGATCTGATCTAGTCTGATCTGATCTGGTCTGATCTGGTCTGATCTGATCTGATCTGATCTGGTCTGATGAAGGTCTGGTCTGCTGCGCTGGTTCAAAACAACTGGAGCTTTCAGAGCATCACCAGTCATCAGTGTTGATGACAGCAGATGATCAATCCTGATGATGGATTCTCTAAAAACCCCAAAAGAATACATTTTATAAAACCTTTGTTTTTGTTTTTTAAGATTACACAGGAAGAGGAGCTACCGAGGATCCAGAAAAAGTAAAATAAAGCTGATGGGAAGGAGCATCAGTTCACCAACTGAACACAGAGCCAGAGTTTAGCAAAAGCAGTGAACACATGTAAAGTATTATAAAGTATTCTGCTTTATTTTGTTCTGTTTTTCCAGCCGTTACTGGGAAAGTGCCTGTTCTTCCTGAGAACCAGTGAAAAGCCCATAACCACCTCCAACATTCAGCAGGTGAGTGACTCAGAAAAGCCTCTGGACCTGGATTCATGGATTATTAACCCGTCCAGTCAGCTGTGATCTGGTGTTCCAGGAGGTGAACTTCGTCACCGTGGACGGCAGCGACGGCTACATTCTCACGAGCGTGGAGACGCTGCTGGATGGCATCATGTTACCAGCCCTCCGGTCCCAGCAGGTCCTGTCCCCCGTCCACCACCGTCACTGAAGACGGTGTCCTCTCAGATTCATGCTTCAGTTTCTGGTCACTTATTCGGTTCAGTTGAAACAGTTAATCCTGTAAAAAGGCAGGAAACTGGAGTGAAGAAGCTCCGCGTCCACAGCCAGACTCACCTGTGGTTTTACTCCGTGTCCAGATGTGGGACGGTGCTGAGGACGGTGCGTCCAGTCCAGAAGCCGAGTCCTTCCTGTCATCGGTGAATCAGATCATCAACCATCTGAAATCAGCCAGAGTCAACGTGGAGAGAAGGTTCCAGCTGCAGCAGTCGGACCTTCCTGACGCCATCGCCCACCTGAGGACACCTGAAGACTACACTGCTGCAGGTACGAGGTCACCTGCAGCCGTCAGCCCCCCCCCCTTCAGGACAGAGTCAATGTTTTCAGTTTAAACCTGTTAAATTATCAGTACGCATATTTAATTTCACTTCCCATTGAAACAACTTGAAATTTTACCTGCTTGCACGGTTTAAAAAATCTAAATCACAACACATCTGCGTGGTTGAGCTTGTGCTAAGATTTAGTTTAGTGCTTGGAAGCTCCGCCCCCTTCCTCTCTGCTGTGCTGCAGCCTCTTCCTGCTGATGTAAATGACCATGTGATGTCCCGTCAGCCAGTAACAGCGAGCTGGTGCAGCGTCTGGAGGACGTGGTCTCGGTCTGGACCAAGCAGATCCGGATGGTTCTGGTGAAGGCCGACCAGCTGAGGAGGGAGGCCAACGATGTCGGGCCGTCAGCCGAGCTGGACCACTGGAAGAGCCGCATGGTCGTCTTCAGCAGGTGGAGCAGAACAGTTTTCCCTCATTTATGATAAAGATTGATAGTTAGTGAATCTAAGTTAATCAGTTAATTGAAGCCCAGACTCTAAAGCTCATCCTCTCTTTTTATTTCTTTTTCATAAACGTGTTTGTGTGTTTGCCAGTCTGGTGGAGGAAGTGAAGCATCCGCTGGTGAAAAGAACTCTGGGAGTTCTGCAGCTTGGCCCGGTCTAAGACAACACGAGCCTGGATGGAGCTGGTCAGATTAACGTTTAACCGGACCGACTTTATATTTATGCTCTTCATGTGGTTACTGATGGTTTTATTGGTTCTGAAGGACAGAGACATCTGATGGTTACTGATGGTTTTCATTGGTTCTGAAGGACAGAGACATCTGATGGTTACTGATGGTTTCATTGGTTCTGAAGGACAGAGACATCTGATGGTTACTGATGGTTTTATTGGTTCTGAAGGACAGAGACATCTGATGGTTACTGATGGTTTCATTGGTTCTGAAGGACAGAGACATCTGATGGTTACTGATGGTTTCATTGGTTCTGAAGGACAGAGACATCTGATGGTTACTGATGGTTTCATTGGTTCTGAAGGACAGAGACATCTGATGGTTACTGATGGTTTCATTGGTTCTGAAGGACAGAGACATCTGATGGTTACTGATGGTTTTATTGGTTCTGAAGGACAGAGACATCTGATGGTTACTGATGGTTTCATTGGTTCTGAAGGACAGAGACATCTGATGGTTACTGATGGTTTCATTGGTTCTGAAGGACAGAGACATCTGATGGTTACTGATGGTTTCATTGGTTCTGAAGGACAGAGACATCTGATGGTTACTGATGGTTTCATTGGTTCTGAAGGACAGAGACATCTGATGGTTACTGATGGTTTCATTGGTTCTGAAGGACAGAGACATCTGATGGTTACTGATGGTTTTATTGGTTCTGAAGGACAGAGACATCTGATGGTTACTGATGGTTTTCATTGGTTCTGAAGGACAGAGACATCTGATGGTTTACTGATGGTTTCATTGGTTCTGAAGGACAGAGACATCTGATGGTTACTGATGGTTTCATTGGTTCTGAAGGACAGAGACATCTGATGGTTACTGATGGTTTCATTGGTTCTGAAGGACAGAGACATCTGATGGTTACTGATGGTTTCATTGGTTCTGAAGGACAGAGACATCTGATGGTTACTGATGGTTTCATTGGTTCTGAAGGACAGAGACATCTGATGGTTACTGATGGTTTTATTGGTTCTGAAGGACAGAGACATCTGATGGTTTTATTGGTTCTGAAGGACAGAGACATCTGATAGTTACTGATGGTTTTATTGGTTCTGAAGGACAAAGACATCTGATGGTTACTGATGGTTTCATTGGTTCTGAAGGACAGAGACATCTGATGGTTACTGATGATTTCATTGGTTCTGAAGGACAAAGACATCTGATGGTTACTGATGATTTCATTGGTTCTGAAGGACAGAGACATCTGATGGTTACTGATGATTTCATTGGTTCTGAAGGACAGAGACATCTGATGGTTACTGATGATTTCATTGGTTCTGAAGGACAGAGACATCTGATGGTTACTGATGATTTCATTGGTTCTGAAGGACAAAGACATCACTGAAGTGGCCAACGAGGCCAAAGACACCACCAAGTATCTGACCAGCCTGGAGAAGTTCTTCAAGCTGCTGGAGAGGAGCACGCCGGTGCGTATGAGCTCGCCGTTGATGATGCCTCTGACGGTTCCAGCTGGTGTCCAACCGACCTGACATGAAACAGTCAAATAAATTGTGATGGTTTACTAAATGGTCATCCCCTCTAAACAACCATTATATATTAAACATGATAAATATAAGCATTTAGGAGAAAAAAAAGAAGCTCTTTATATTTCCTGACCCTCGCATGTGATGCTCATACAATACCAATCATTTACAGTAAAAATAATAAAAGATATCTAGACAGGTAACGACTAAAACAGTGATAGGAGGAGGCATACAAAGCTCAGGAGAGAAGACAAGGAGGAGGAGACAAGGAGGAGGAGACCACTGTTGTATTTAGGAATGTAAAAAGTTTATACAGTGTTTAAAGCCACGAACAGCCCGTTTTAATCCACTGCAGCTGCGCCGGACAGCAGCGCTGAAAAGACGTCTTCGAGCCGACAGATTTCATTTGCAGCACAATAATGATCTGATGTGAGCTTTCTTAAACAATATAGCAGCCTTATAACTGTCAGAAATTCAAAACGAAGCACAACCACTATTATCACGCTGACCTAAAGCTCCATCAGTCCAGCAGACACGTCTGACTGAGTCACAGCTGGAATATCCACAGAAATATTTCTGACCTTAACCCACAGGCTCAAATCTCAGATTTAAAACGTTATAATCCACAGGTGTTATTATTCCCAAATCCGTAATCTTCCTCATCGTCACTTAACTTCATAATAATTGTGCGATAAAGTTTTTTTTATATCTATAGAAATACAGTAGTGGTCTCCTCCTTGTCTTCTTCTCTCCTGTGCTTTGAATGTCTCCTCCTATCACTTATCTGGACGTTACCTGTCTCCATATCTTTTATTATGTTTGACTGTAAATGCATTGTACGGCGCAGCCGAGCGACTAGTGCTCGCTTGGATTCATCAATCCTTTTAACCACGCATTTGTATTAAACTGTAACACAAACACGGGGAAATTAACACGACAATGAATCCACAATTATACCGATGGCATGTCATGTGTTTTTGCTACTTAAACATGAACTGATCCCTTAACTCTGCTAACGTCATTCATGTAGCTAATGCTACGAGACACCAGCTAATGTTACGAGACACCAGCTAATGCTACGAGACACCAGCTAATGCTACGAGGCGGATGGTAAAGTTACCTCGTAGTTAGGCTACTAATTAATAATTAGCCTACACACGGGGGTCTTGGCCGGGGACACTTTCATGTTGAAAGGGGCAATGAAATGTGTCCTATAATGATCATGTTAACAGTTACTTATTAGCAGTTAGCCTATTTCAGTAACTAACTTAATGTTGCTTGTGGCTAGAGGGAAAAACTCCTGCGATGCTGCTGGTCCGGTCAGAGTTTTGGCGATGAGGTGAGGTGATGTGGTGAAGAGTAAAGTGGGGGAGGGACTGAAATGTGAGCTGAGCTCAGCGCGCTCTGCTGGACAAAATAAATCATTACACCAGCACTTTATTATTTGTCACACATTTTTTTTCTATCGGCGAGACATTTCACAGATACGATAGATACGATATCGGGCCCCGATATATCGGTGAACGATAATCGGACGGACACTACTTTTCAGCTGCGTCTCTCAGCCGCCATCTTGTTTCACCACAGAGCAGCATTCTCAGCCGCCATCTTGTTTCACCACAGAGCAGCATCCAGGAGCACATCCCCGGACTGATGAGCACCGTCAGGATGATCTACACCTTCTCGCAAGTGCTACAACACCTCTGAGAGGATCACGTCACTGCTGGTGAAGGTCACCAACCAGATCATCAACACCTGTAAGAGATACCTGATGCAGGACGTGAAGCGCATCTGGGACCACAGCAGGTACCGGACCAGACCGGTTCTAGACTGGGGTTGTTACTGGGGAAGCTCCTCTCTGTCCTGGTGGAGTCTGAAACATCAGAGTTTCACTCATCATGATCACGGAGGACGACCAGAGAAGAGACATCCCATCATGCAGCAGTGTCTCTGTGTTTGCAGGCCGGTGCTGCTGCAGAAGATCTCAGAGTGCTGCGATCTGAATGTTCAGTACCAGCAGAGCTTCAAGACGGCCCAGGAGAAGATGAGGGCGAACCCTGACTTCAGGTAACCAGCGCCGGGTCCAGATGATGCTCCGTGTCCTCCAGCAGCTCACCAGCCTCCTTTATGTCTGCTCCTCCTCCTGCTCCTCCTCCTCCTGCCTCCTGCTGCTCCTGCTCCTCCTCCTCCTCCTCCTCCTCCTGCTCCTCCTCCTCCTCCTCCTCCTCCTCCTCCTCCTCCTCCTGCTCCTCCTCCTCCTCCTCCTCCTCCTCCTCCTCCTCCTCCTCCTCCTCCTCCTCCTCCTCCTCCTCCTGCTCAGTGAAAAGCACATCTTTGGGAAGTTTGATAATTTCTGCAGACGTCTGGAGAAGATCGCTGACGTGGTTTCCACGCTGGACAACCTGGCTGCCCTGCAGAAGATGAAGGTGATCTGAGTAGCAGTTTATGGATTATAATAGAACTAATAATTCTCTGAATAACTAATAACTGACTAATCTGTACTTTATAGTGGGAATGATTTTTGTCCATATATGTCTTTTCTTGCTTTTATTTTAGCGGTGCACGATAACTATCGGGCCGATAACAGGAAATTATGACATCATCCCGATAAGTCCGATATCACGACGAATGGCCCCGATAACATATTTTTATCAACACAGCAGTGCCTCGCTCCCTCTGAGCCTTGAATGACCGGCAGTGAATGTTATGTTCAAGTGACGTCGGCATAATCAGAAAAACGATTACTCAATAAGGAAAATCAAGAATACCCCCTCATGCCAAGAAAACAACTCGTTAACTCGGTCATAATTTTGGTAGTTGGTGACTTTAATTGATATTCGCAGTATTTTCCCACATGTTACACATAAAAAAAGAAAAAAATAGAAAAGGCTGAAAGAACGACTAGCAAATGAGGAAACGTGGGAATTTACGTTACACCTTGAATGCAGCCTGCAGCACAGCGCTGATCACAACAAACATGGCGGCGTGGAACTTCATTAAAGTTTCAGAAGAAGATAGTTTGGTGGTTATTTGTGACGAATCCTCCGAGTGAATTCTACGAGGAGGGAAGCACAAGCTTTAATACGTAAAACCTGATCAGCCACCTACAACATAACAATCGCTTCCATGGAGTTTTGAAATCACGCTAAGGGAAGCTAACGGAAGCTAATGCTAACATGTGCAAGCCAGCAGCAGTCTCTCCTCTCCCTCATTCCTCTCATCTAAAGCTTCTATGAAATTAAAAAATAAAAACTACTGAATCTCATTTACTTTAATTAAAGGTATTAATTTAAATGGAACCACAAGTCAAAATCCTTTAAATGTTAATCTTTTTCAGTTTGTAATTCTGATGCATGTATTTCCATCAGTTCAAGGAGCCTTTATTTTTTATATCAGTCAGTAATGAACCTTATTTAAGTTAATGTGAGATATCAAATAGGTTTGTTTGACTAGCTTTATGAAAATGTTTGAGAGGCTTGACAATAGTTTTATATTGGAAAAAATAAATATCTGTTCACTAAAAAAGTCAAAACTGTTTTTGATTTTGTTCATAATATTGATGTAATGATCATAGGTATATGTGTGTGTTATTGGTTATCAGTATCGGTATCAGCCTTTAGGAGCTGAACGTTATTGGTTATCGGTATTGGTTTTAAAAAACAGTTATTGTGCATCCCTACTTTATTTTGTTTATTTGAGTCTAGATTACATATTCAGCTGTTTCACTGCTCTTTAATCAGATGTTTGTATTTAAATGAATGAGAATTTCTTCTCTGTTTTCCAGCTAATAAATCACTCAACATCTCATGAAAAGATCATGTTTCCAAATCATTTATTGATGAGGCTTAAATGACTAAGAGGATCAATTAAGACCAGAGTATCTGTGAAGAACCTGACGTCATATTAGAAATCTGAATCAGCAGTGAGACAGATGGAACCTGAGCTCTGGTGTTTTCCAGGTGGAGGGTGTTGATAAGGCTGTTACTCGTTACCGGACCCTCGTCAACTCGACCAAATCTAAGACCTACGACGTCCTGGACCACTGCAGGCCGGAGGTAGAGTCCACTGGGACCAGTCCACTGAGGACCAGTCCACTGGGACCAGTTTCTGAGCTTCCTAATGACAGAAATACAAACTAAACAAAGGATAAATACAGAGAAGGTTCACCTTCATTTATCTGTAAGGATTAAATTGAGACTTAAAAACTTAAAGACATCACCCATTGAACATGTCCTCACAACTCTTCCTAAATTCAGCTGCTTCTTTAAGAACACCGCTGATGTCTTTCCTGCTTGTCACTGTGTTAACACACACCAGTTCAGACCACTGAACTGTCCAAGCCGTTGCTCTTATGGAGGTGATCACACTTACCGGTGATCAATCACTCAGCTGGATTTAATTAGTAGCACCTGGCTGGTAAAACACAGCAAAGAGTCTCAGGCCGGGAATCAAACCTGTGACCGCTGCAGGCGGATTATAGCCCTGTAAATGGACAGTGAGCTGCCCGGCGGCCCATTTTGACTTAGTTTTCATTAGATGATGACACGGCGTAACATCTTGTTATATTTTTGTCTTTTATTTGAGGTACATAACATTGAAGTGAATTTCCCTTCTGAGATCAATAAAGTATTAAATGAATAAGTTCACATGCAGGTTTGTGTTTGTCCCAGTTTGACCGCGACTACGAGGACTTCCAGCGCCAGGTTAAGGGTTTGTTCCAGTCCCTGGAGGCGCTGCTGGACTCCTGGTTCCAACGGTCTCTCACAGTGAGTCCAGTAACCCGACGGTGACGGGACGTCCGGTTCTGTCCACCGTGACTGGACCCGGCTGCTGCTGTGTTTCAGACGGAGCGAATGCTGGAGCTGCTGGCCGTGTTTGAGTCGGGTCTGGCAGCCCGTCTGGACCTGAGACAGAACTACAAGCTGCTGCTGCGCCGCTACGTCAAAGAGCTGGAGACGCTGTGGGACATCTACCAGAAAGAGAAGAGGAGTCCACCCGCTGGACACGGCGCACCGTCGGTACGAACCCTTCTGCTCCGTCCTACTGGACCTAACAGCTCAGACTGGTTTAAATGAACTGGACCTCTTATGAGTTAGCAGCCTCTGACCCGTTACTGGCTCTGGAACCACACGCCCTTTTTCTTCCTCGCCTTCAGGTCTTCAGTAGAAGCCAATATTGTTTCGCCAGAACCAAGTCTTTAAATCCGTCATTGTCGTCTGCATCAGCTCCTAATTATGCTGCGTTTGTCGGAGCGAATCCTCCGGGTCACGGCTGCGGTCCTCCGGTCCTCAACCCGGTTGGTTGTGTTTTCAGGTCGCCGCTAACGTCTCCCAGACAGAGTTCAGTTAGCTTCTTCCTCACGTCGACCATAGACATATATAGAGATAGACGCCGCATTGGCTGTTTGGAAGGAGAAATGCGGCCGCCATCTTGGACCGGTCATTCTCTGGGATTATAACCGTAGTAGTATTACCGTACGTCGTACTCATCTGCTTTAAAATACAGATGCATGTTACTGTCCATAAAAAAAAATAGAAGGAATGCATTATGTGGATAGTCTTACTTAATTTTGAACATAAATCTTTTGAAATTCTTCAGAAAACGCTCTCCTTTAACATCACTTATCATGTATCCTGGCAAACCTTTTTATATTGCTAAACTAAAATTGGACTTATTTAATACAAAGGCATTTTTTGAGATTTCTCACAGATTTTCTTTAACATCCTCACCTTCAAGTGATGATGGAAGCGAGTATTGTGAAGGAATGCTGTGTGTGTGTGTGAGCGAGAGAGAGCGAGAGATAGAGAGCTTCAATTGATTAAAATACCTTTACCGTCACTATCTGTTTCTGCTTCTCTATCATACTTATAATGTGTGATTTGCAAAATTCCTATCATCGCCTACACCTCATACAGTTACGGTTGCGCTTTTGTCCAAAATGACATCTATGCAAAACAATATAATAGCCTACTTAAATGTAACAGGGGACAGATTGAGATGTTGGTCAGATTATAGCTAATAAGGAGAATAGCAACAATGAACGTCAATTCAGTCAATAGCATAATGAAATAAACAATAAAAAAATAGGGAAAACAGCAATAATAAACTGTCAATTCAAGCAAAATATAACAGCATGATAAGACTAGCCTACATTAAGGAGAATAGCAGTAGGCTAATGAACAGCAATGTCAAATTAATAAAAAGCCTAATGAAAATGGAATAAAACTATACAAACCACAAGGCATTAAAAGTGCTGAATGAACTAAGTCCATGTTGTAGCCTAAGTCTTTAGACCCACTTAAAAGACCCTACTTAAAAGGCTACTAGCCTATAACAGGAACGGAGATATTCATTATATTACTAAGCTCACTATCAATCTTAAAATACGCCAAAGCTACATTTATGACCTTTGCAGCAAAAAGAAAAAAAAAAACGCGTGAAAATCAGTTCGTTTCGTGAGGTATGATTAAATACATTGACGGCACACCTGCCAAACAAATAACACTGCGGAGCGGGTGACCGGTCCAAGATGGCGGCCCCAAATCTCGTCAGCGCCAGTAGGGAGTAGCGTTCGATGCGGCGTCTATCTCTATATGTCTATGACGTCTGTCTATGACGTATGTCTATGTCTCAATTCAGACCGGGATGATTGACATCTGAGTGTGTAGCCTTGATCTCACTGTGTATACTAGCTAGCAAGCTAGTTTCAGTCACGCGTAGTCTGGCCAAGCTAGGCAAGCTAGCATCATGGCGGTCGCCACTCTCCATGGCTATTTTCTCAGGTTTTTGGGACCTTGTATTCACTTTGCTTTTATCCCCTTCCTCGTATAAATGTTCTACTTTACCACATTAAAGTACTTGAATCTGGGGATGTAATCTTTGTTTTAGGGAGAGCGTTGGGGTTAACCTGCCATTTTGTCTCCTTGCTCACCAGGAGTCCTCGTGTTGCATTTTAATTGGCTAGTATGTGGCGGCCCAAAGTCCTGTGCTCTATAGGAGCCTTAAGATACGCAGTTATAGTAAATAGATGATGAACAATCAAAGGTCACATCAGCTAGCTTGGATTTTAAAGGTGCTGCGGATCTGTCCCTGCCTGTGTCTGTCTCTCAGGTGGTGGGTCGAATCCACTGGTCTCATCACCTGTTCAGGAGGATTGAAGCTCCCATGTTGGTCCTGTGTGAGAAGCTGGACGTCCTCCAGGTCTGAACCGATCTCATCAAACGTCGACCACATCATCTGCATCATCAGCCATCAGTGTGTTTTCAGCAGCCCTGCCTGTCTGCCGCTCTACCAGGACCCAGAGATGACTAAAGCCATCCAGAGATACAACAGGCTGGCTGCAGCGCTGGTGGAGTACGAGGTGGTGCACGTGAAGCGCTGGATGGAGGCTGCAGAGAGTGTAGTTCACCGCCTGAAGGTCACCCTGCTGGTCCAGTGTAGAAACACCAAGGTAGAAACTGGTCTGTCTGCTCCACCAGGAGGAAACAAGTCTGGTTTACTCAGATCATGTTAGCATTTGTTACTACACAAGTAATGTCAAGTCTTAGGTAAAGAAACAGTGTTAAGGAAAACTCCCCTTTAAGAGGAAGAAACCTCAATGATGAGGTACAGTTCCATTAATGAGGTGCTCTTAATTAACTATGGATCCAGCTGAAGGGAGAAGAGGAAAGGAGGAGAGAGTAGAGGGGTGATCATGTTGGGGTCTCCCTGCAGCGTAGACCTATAGCAGCATAGCTGTGATGTTTCAGACCAGCCTGCTCTATAACTGTAGCTGTGGCTGTCAGCCCGAACACACTAAACATGTGAACACATGACCACTAATTAATTCGGTTTCATTCACTTTAAGAGCAGAGTCTGGCATTTGATAACAGATTATGTGTCTAGAATACGCCCATGTCATCAGGGAAGAAAAAAATCTGGTCATCTGGTAAATTTGGCACCGTTGACAAGGAACTCGTGTGCCTGTTTTCCAGGAGTTCATGGTGAACCTGGACCCCGCGGTGCTGACGGTGCTCGAGGAAGCTCGATGGTTCAACAAACTTGGCATGACGGTACCAGATGTGATCCTGAAGACCGTCTCCAGAGAGACGCAGATTAAAGACTTGTACAGCCGGTAAGATCAAGTGTTGTGTCTGGGATCAGAGGAAGTCATTTATGTGTCCGTACCATTTTTGGTTTTCTTCCGATCGTGATCAGACACACGTCTCTAGTTTTAGTCAGACTGGACTCGTCTGCCTTGTTTTTCCTGTCTGGTGTTTTCTGTCCTGGACTCGTCCAGGCTCCTGGAGCTGGTCCAGAACTTCAGCGCAGCAGTCAGCAGGATCCCCTCGCTGCTCCTCCCCGTCATGGAGCCCTTCATCAGGCGGGTGGAGGAGGCTCTGTCTCCTGGACTCACCAGACTGTCCTGGAACTCTCTGATCATTGAAGCATGTAAGGAAAACAGTCAGGACAGTAAATCATCTCACACATCGTAGCGCTCAGTCATCACCGACTTCCTTTCTGCGCTGCCCAGTCATAGACGACGTGTACGCGGCCCTGGAAGATCTGAACCGTGTAGTGAAGGCGGCCTCAGATCTGCTGGACTGTCGCATCAGTCGGCAGCTGGAAGACATGAGGTCCTGCCGTCTGTTGGTTCTGCCCGAGGACTCCCCCGTCCCCCCTGAGGACCTCCTGCTGCAGACGAGAAGCAACGTCCAAGCTGCCGCCGCCACTCTGAGCTGGTAATGATTAGGGGTGTAACGGTACATGTATTTGTATTGAACCGTTCGGTATGACGTGGTCGGTTCGGGACGGAGGCGTACCGAACGAGTTTCCACACGGACATATTAAGTAGAGGACCGCAGGGAGCACAACAAACAGCAGTTGTAGCGGACGTCGTGGCTAATGCTAATGCCGCTAGCATTGGCAATAAGCCTCCCGCGACATAGTGTTAAATGTGGTGGGAAGCTGTGTTTGTACTCGGTCGTCTTTCTCTTTTTGTAGCGATGTTCACGCTGGGGTGGTGCCGTTTCAAATGAGTTAACAGGTTAGACGTGTTGCCAGAAACATACCCGATCTCGGATGAACAATGTCGGCAAACCACTTTGGTTTTATCAACTTCTCTTTGTCCCTGTTTATATTTCACCGGGGAGCCGAAGTTGTGTTTTATAGCTGCAGATTTAAGACCCTAATCACCCTAAACGCTGGCTTCAAACACATGATAAAAGTATTTGAGCCCCGATATCAATTACCTTCTCGTCCACATTTTAGCCAGAAAATCATACCGGGACTTATGAAAAAAATACAATGATTAGTTTTTAAAAGAAACAGTCTGAGCCTTATTCATGTTATTTAATCTGAGCAACAACTTGAAACTGTTCAGTGTTGCAACTGTTCAATTTTGCACATCAGATGGATATTTTCTTTAAGAAAAAGTCTGAGCCAATATTTTTTTTTTTTTGTTTTTCAAAATATCTACATTTCAGAATATTGTATTTATATTTTTTGAGCAAAATTCTAGCTTTGTATAGGCTAATGTTCTTATTGTTTTAAAAGCACAAAAGTGTGTAATAAACAACTAGCACATTTATATTTTGCATTTTGTTTTCTTACTGTACCGAAAATGAACTGAACCGTGACCTCAAAACCGAGGTACGTACCGAACCGAGAGTTTTGTGTACCGTTACACCCCTAGTAATGATCCATAACACTGGATAGCACTAACACACAATCTACCCAAACCCAAACCCTAACCGATGCTGCTGCCAGAATCACAGCTGATTTTAAGCCCCTGTACCTGAGAGACCCAGTACCAAGTCCAGGTGTTCTCCTTTATAACTGACTAGGGATGTCCCGATCCCGATCCCCTGATCGGATCGGCCTTCGATCTTAAAAATTTAAGGTGGATCGGATCGGCCGATCAACATTATTATAACACGCCGATCTTTTTTTCATTATTTTTTTCCTCAAAAAGTGATCCTGATTAACACAAATTAATAAAGTAATCATATTACACAAACAAAAATATTTTTTAAACTATATACATTTAATAATTTGCACTGAAATGAGGTTTCCCAGCAGCGCTGTCTCGTATCCACCTTAAAAGTTTCAAGACCGGCGGCGTCAGGATAAACTTTAGCAAAAATGTCAGCAGTGTGGCAGCGCTATAAAATTACAAAGACCGACGCTTCAACTGTGACTTGCAACGTGTGGAAGGCTGAGATATCATGATGGGGAAGTAAGAAGAGAGTTTACAACACCACCAATTTAATCAGACACTTAAAAAAGCACCAGCACCGATCACCGCAGCCTTCTGTCAGGTGCCGTGGTGCCGACGGCTGCAGCTTCAGAGCTGCTGCCGTCGGCACCTGCTTCGGCAGCAAACGCTCTGTGAAACTTTTAAAAGAAAGAAACTCCCGAAAGACTCGGAGAAATACAGAAAAATCACCGAGCTAATCGCGGAATGTATTACTGAGGACGACCAGCACATTTACAAGGCATTTAACCGGCTCATTAATTACCTCGAGCCTCGTTCCCGTCATTACATGAACAAAGGACACAAAGGTGCGCGAACATGTGCAGCGGGTCTTGAAAGAAGTGAAGTTAATATTTTATGTTATTTTTATTCTGATGTGATTTCATTGATTGCAAAGACTTCTGCTAGTGTTTTCATTGCCTTAAACTGCTAGCCAAGTTCACCTGCTGCTATTTAAATGAAGTGCTTTGTTCTTTAGTACTGAGACTGTTGAACAATCACTGTTCTGTAACTAAATGTGTTTTATAATAGTTCTCCCAAACAAAAAAGAAAGAAAGAAGAGTGTTTAAATCAGTTATTGTTTATTTTATGAGATGATAAAAGCTATTAATCTCAGCTTGGATGCAGGCCTATTTATTAATGTACACAGGAAATAAAATGCACAGGAAATTAAACTCTGTTTGCCCACTCAAAAGAAGTGAAATCGGATCGGAAAAAATCGGAAATCGGCCGATCATCAAAATTAAAAGATCGGAATCGGATCGGGACCCAAAAAACGTGATCGGGACATCCCTATAACTGACTGCTCATGAAAACATCTAAAACAAGCTCCAAACAGCAGTCTAACTTGGTGGAACCTGATGCTGCTCTAAATAGTCTGGACACAGCATCAGGCCAGCTGTGAATTCTTTACAAGAACGTAAATTGATCAATTTCATTTGATTTATCACAATTTACTCAGGCGCGACAACAGTTCCAGTGCTTTTGACACTTGGAGAAGATTATTTGTAGACTTCTCTTTGCATGAAGACCAAGACTGTGAATAGGAGCCTTATTTTGTTAGATCTGTTTAGGCGAGTCTCACCTTGCAACACCTAAGGTTTTATTTTCTTTATACCTGCATAGCAGATGACTGGAAAGTGGAAACTGTCACGCTGCGCACCCGCCTTCCTTAGCTGGAGCGGCAACGCGTATACTGATGTTTAACGGTGCACCCTCTGCTGGCCTGGAGGCAGCATCGCGATTCATGGCTTAATTAAATTGATTCGTATCGAATTTTTTTAAAATTGGTTTAAATTAATTTTTTTGAAAAATCGCCACATGCCTAGTTTTAAGGGATTAAAATATCATTTTTCTTGCTTCAAATTGTGCATATTCCAGTACCGGATGTTGTGCAGCTCAACCATTGACAGACTCAGTTCTGTAGGGATTCCTGCAGAGCATTTGGTAATTAAACACTTGACTATATAAACAGATGTGGACAGCAACACTCAGGTGGTCAGAGGATCAGACTGCTGGTCAGCATGTTAGTGGATATCACAGAGACACCTATATTGACAGTAGGGATGCGCGCGATTAGTCGTCTAAACGATTAAACGTCCGCCCACTTACTAGTCAGCACCAGAAATATTAGTCGTTTAAACCAATTTGTGTTTTATTCATGTACAAGGCCGCTTAACTGTCATACAGCCGCCCGCCACTAGTCGGGCTACAGAGCTGTCAGACAGCAGCCCCCTCCCCGCGGAAATGCTCGAGTAGACTGGAGTTTTAAAACGGCACAGTGGGAAGATAGTCTCGCAAAACCAGCGCGGTTTGGCGGTACTTTAATCTAGAAAATGAAAACAAGGTAGTATGTAGACTGTGTCAGAAACAACTGGCATACAATCACTCGACTGGAGCAATGAGCAACCACATTTGACTCAAGCATTTGGATGTTAATCTGCACGAGACGACGGCTGCTGATGCTAGCGGTGCTGATGCTAGCGGTGCTGATGCTAGCGGTGCTAGCCACACTCAGGCCGATTTGACATTGTTTACCCGGAGACGTGTTCTCCCGTCCGGTCTGAGAGGATAACGCAGCTCATCACGATAATGACTTCGCAAGATATGCTTCCACTAAACTTTGTGGAAGGTAAAGGCTTCAGGAAGCTAATGGAATATGTTGAGCCCGAATACACCGTAAACTGATAACTTCCAGGCTGGAGCGCATCTTTTTTTAGACTAGTCGACTAGTCTTAATTAAAAATTTCGTTTAGTCGACAGGGAAATTAGTCGCCAGGAACATCCCTAATAGACAGGTGGAGGTAAACACTGGAATGACGTCTATATAATGATGATAATAATAATCTGTTCCTTAGGTGTTTGGGACCAAAGACAATAACCTCTGTTTTTTTCCAAATTTAGAAGCAAAATGTTAAAACATCCTTGAAGTTTGACCAACGGTTCCGTTTCCTCTGGTTTCATGGATAAGTACAGCTGCGCATCATCAGTGTAGCAATGAAATTTTTTTTCCCAAGTGCAGCATGTATAAATTGAAAAGCATCGGTCCCGGCTCTGAGCCCTGTGGGACGCCATCACGCACCAGAGGCCAATTATCCTGTCAAACCTGTGTGAATCCAGCAGCTCCATTCAAACGAACTGAGCTTCTGAGCTGCTGCGTTTGTTTGTTCACCTGTAGGCAGAGTCAGCAGGTGGAGAGATATGTGTTTGAGCTGATCAATGAGCTGAAACAAAAGCTGAAGACGACAGAGACGGTCAATCTGGAGGTAGCACACACACAAACACACGCACACACACACGCACACACACACACAAGGTGAGGAAGAGGAGTCAAATACAAATTTAAATGATCATTCATGTACTTCTCCTTTTTCTTCTCTTCTTGTTTCCTCACAGGGATCTTTCAGTTGTCTCCATCCAGTTGTCTTAACGAAGAGCCGCTGCTGGTCTTGTCTTTCTTGTTTCTTCTTCAGGCTGATTAACCAGCTCTACCAGTACACCACTGAAGCTGTAGTCACTGGTCGGCCTTCTCCCTCTCTTCTTCTCTTCCCTTAGTTCCTCCTACTGTCCCTCATTTCTGCCACTGATCTCTCTGCCCTGGTTTGTCCTTTACTCTCAGCCACCAGATCAGCTCTGGACGCCCTGGAGAAGAGACTTCATGTCCTCAAGCACCAGTCCTTCTCCTCTTCCTCCTTCAACAGTCAGTCAGCTCCTCCTCCTCCTCTCTTCAGAGCCTCCATCCAGCTGGCCATCCCCAGGATCGTCCTCAGACCCAGTCTAGATGACATTCAGGTATTTCTGTGTCCAGTCTCCATCTTCATTGGAGGACAAATGTGTTTGACTGTGTTTCTATTCCAGACCACAGTAAACGAGCTGGTGAGTGCTGTGATGTCTGCGACCCAAAACATCCCTCCGTGGACCGTTCTGCACAGCAAACAGCAGCAGGTACGCCGATCACTCACTCTCACCAACTTCCTGTCTTCATCCAGGAAGTACAAACAACTTTAGATTATCTCCAGTACCAGAGGACAACAGCAGGTTGTCTTTTAAAGCCATGTCTCCGTGTCCCTCGCTGTCCGTCAGGTGGACCAGGCGGCAGCTCAGGACGAAGCTGCCGACGTCTCGGTGAACGTGCTGCCACCTTTGGACAGAGCAGTGGCTGAACACAAGGACATCATGAGGTCACTACGACCTTTTTTTTTTTTTTTTTTTTTTTTTTTTTTTTACCATGTTTAACCTTCCAAATGCTAGTTGTTTTTAGTCAGGACGTAATAAAATAATAGACATTCTAGCTCTTAAAATCAGGAAAATATGTGAAGTGAGAGGTGGGTCACTTGGTTGAGCAGGTGGTCCACATACAGGAGCTGCAGGTGTGATACAGGCAGGTTCAACTCCTGACCTTTGACCTTCTCAGTCTGAAGGACGTTGCTCCAGAAGCCTTGTGCTTTGTTCAGCTATAACTTTGAAGATCTAAGTGTTGTAACTCAGACCCGTTGAGTCCAGGTGGTCCTTGGTGGACTGCTTCTGCTCGTTATCTTAGCCGTATGTTGAAAAGACATGATCCGACGTGTTACTGTTCACCTGAGGTTGTATTTGTGTCATTTTGGGACCTGGTACATAAAGACAACAACTGAACGAATCCAGTACTTTCTGTTTAATGTGACTGATGCTGCTCCCACAACTGTGAAGAAAATAGGAAAAATGTAATACTGTATAATGTGTAATATCTCGGAGCAGGTTTTTGACCCAGTTCGACATCACGAAGTCTCTGAAAACTCCGACCGCTGACGTCCTGAATGAACTGAGTCAGTTTTCTACTCTGTGGAGCCAGGTGTGTACCTGTATCTGTGTTCTGAGGGGTATACTACGAAGCAAGTTCGACACAGCCAGGCTTTCTTTGGGTGAGCTGGCTTAACAAACCTGAAACTCGCGATCAGAGATAACTGGTACCACGACGGTGGTTATCAACTATCTTTGTTAACCGCGGCTTTCTGCTTTCTGCTCTGTGCACGTTCACATAAAAGGGGGCGTTTGACGCGTCATTTGACGCCTCTTCCGGATAAAATGGATAGATGGCGGTCCGTATATTTCAGTCAGGAGGAGCAGGTTTTAATAATGCAGGGCTATGAGGATTTCAAAGAAATCTTTACGGCCAAAAGAAATACTGTTGGTGCGAATAAAGCCAGAGAGGAGTGCTGGCAAAATATTGCAGATCGTGTAAATTCGTAAATTATATTTATTTCACCACTATATTTATTTCACCACCTTAATTAATCTCCTTCCCTCTTTTAGAGCGCTTAAACTTTAAACTTAATGCAGCAGATTTAAACATTATGTAGGTCTGACTGTCCCATTATGAATGATAAATGAAAATCACTTTAGTTTTTTGCTAAATCTATGTGAAATTAATTTAAGATTTAATATTATCTGTTATACACACTCACCAGCCACTTTAATAGGTACCCTATCACCCTGGGGAACTTATGAATGAATTATATATTACAACATTTCATATGAAATTCCACGTCACACTGATTATCAATATAATGGACTATTAATTTATGTTACCTGATTTAGTAAAACGCTTCTTTTATTTGAAGCGTGGGCAGATGGCCAGGGAATACTACAAACATATTCAGCAGTTTAGTAAGAGCAAGTACAGTATTCCAGTATTCTGGCTCAGATTTTCTGCATCACCAACTAAATGCATGTAGGTTCCCGTGGCAAAGAAACGCAAAGAAACGCACACCGTTTGCGCTACTGTGAGCGCACGGCTGCGTTTGGTGGCGCTGCCAATATATGGCTCTAGCAGATTACAAATGTAACGTATTCCCTCAGCTGGAAATCTATAGCGTTCATAGAGAATATGGTCATGGGAAGCCAGCGGATCAGTCCGGTCTCTGAATACTCTCCCTCCATTGCACAATCCTGGCGCTAAAGTCAACAGGATTGGGTGAAAGTGAAAAGGGCGGGTGCTTTTTTAGAGCCGATTTGAGCCTAAACTCTGCACATAACCTGCTCCGGACCAGGATAAGATTGCAGAGTAAGTTACCATGGTGATCTAGCCAGGTTAAAAGAGAGCCACCTTCGTGGTACTGGAAATCCTGGCTTTAGACTCAACATACCTCGCTAACCCTCTAATCTCGCTTCGTAGTATACCCCTCAGGTGATGGTTGTTGTTGTTGTTGTTGAGCTAACCCTAACTGGTGTGTGTTTAGGACCCAGAGGAGCAGGTGCAGGTCTTCCAGCAGTCAGAGCCCTCAGTGACAGGCTTTACCCTTCAGATCTGCTTCTACTCTGTGAGTCCGCTGGGTTAATTAGTCATTAATCACCAGTCCCCTCTCTGAACTCTAGTGTCAGGATGTGTGAGGATTCACTTAGTAAAACATGAAGTTTTCAGCTTAATTCTAGTCTTGGTGTTTATCTGGTTGCAATACAGTGTATTTACAGCAAAGTATTCTGACTAATTTAGTTAATGATGTAAAGCACTGCAGCGATAAACTAATCAGATCTGAATATTCTGTTGAAACTCAACTTATTCACTTTACCCATGATGCCTTGGGCCCCTGTAGAAGCTGGAGGAGCAGATATCCGAGCTGCCGGAGTTTCGTTTGGTGGGTCCGATCCTGTTCGACACCGAGCAGCTGAAGCTGTCGCTCACCGAGGAGTGTCGTCTCTGGAAACGAGCCTTCGGCACGGCGCTCAGCCGCCAGGGGTCGACCAAAATCACCGACATCCTTTCATTTGTGAGCTCGATGACAAAAACCCTGCAGCATCCAGTCACAGATCTGGAGGAGCTCCGGCAGGCGATGGGAGCCATCAAAGAGGTCAGCCAGAGTCTAGTTTAGTCTGCTTATTCAGTTCTTCCTACCTTTAATTCACTACAGTCATCCCTCCCCAATTCTCGCTTTAAGTTCTGCGGGTTTAGTTATTCGCAGATTTTTCAGAAATATATAATATAATAAAAAAATCACGAAAAAATCGCAGAAACATCACAGGATGTTGTGTGCGTTCTCTCACTGCGAAGAAATGCTGTGAGCCAGCCTGGCCCCTTTAAGAAGGTGGCCTTATGGGTAATGGTGTGGCCTTATGGGTAATGTACGGTGATGTAGATGTGATGTTACAAGTTCCTGCAGTGCCAGAATAAAGTTCCCGTTTCATGCAGAGAAAACCAGACTTTTTCTTTTGTTGTTGTTAGCGTGTTAGCCGCTAACTATGAGCCAAAAATAGCACACTAGCAGCGGTTTCTTTACTACGGTTCAGAGACCAGAGGCTGTGAAGGAAACAGAAGACCACAGTTGAGTCCTTTGTCTTGTTTCACTGCAGTGTCTCGCTACTTTTTTACGGTTTTTAAACATATTTTAAACACATTATTGAGGCTCGGGGGGCTCCAGCTCCAGTTCGTGGATTTTGATCTTCGCGGGGGGGGCAGGCGCCGGTCCCCATTAACCGTGAAAAATAAGGGATCACTGCAATTGCTTCCTGCACTGATTTATTGTTTATTGTTTCATTTTCATGTCTTATTTTTAACCTTTAGAAGTTATTATAACACCATAGACACCACCTTCGTTCGCGGACTCCTGCACTCATTCTGGTCCGGTTCTGCAGGTCCGAGAAGCAGAGTTCCACATCGACACCTCCATCAGTCAGCTGGAGGAGTCCTTCGCTCTGCTGCAGAAAAACGACCTGCTGTCCAGCGGCGGGAGCAGCGAGCTCCTGGACGGTCTGGCGTACGGCTGGAAGAAGCTGAAAACGCTGGTGAGTGGCAGGTAGGTGGGTCACTGAAGCTGGCAGACACAGGCAGGTGTGTTCAGGTGTGTGCTGCGTTTCCAGGTGAAGGAGAGCCAGGACACTCTGGTGAGGATGGAAGCCCCCATGAGAGCGGACCTGGTGACGGCGGTGCAGAGCTTCCAGACCTCTGCTCAGACCTTCTGCTCCGACTACGACCACAGGTGCTCACCTGTCAGGTTCAGGTAGGTAGTGATGGAGTTGAGCAGGTGCTGAAACGTTTGTCTGCAGGGGCCCCAACGTGGACGGCCTGGATCCAGCAGAGGCCAGTGAGCGGCTGCAGTGCTTTCAGACTGAGTTTGACTCCCTCTGGAGGAACTACATCACTTACTCTGGAGGAGAGGAGCTGTTTGGACTCCACGTTCACAGTAAGACCCGATCCAGACCAGAACCACCTGTTCCTCCTCTGTTCCCCCCCTCTCAGGTGTCCCTCCTCTCCCTGCAGCCTATCCAGACCTGCAGAGGATCAAGAGAGAGCTGTCGCTGCTCTCCAAACTCTACAGTCTGTACAACGCAGTCATCGACAGCATCAGGCGGATACTACGACATCCTGTGGGCCGACCTCAACGTCGAGAAGATCAAGACAGAGCTGCAGGATTTCCAGAACAGGTGATCCATCATTTCCAACGAGGAGGCGGAGTCTGTAGACTGATGATAAACAACATGGCTGCAGTTTTCACTTCCTGTCTGCTGAACCTTCAGGATCAGGAAGCTCCCGAAGGAGCTGAAAGGCTACAAGGCCTTCTGTGATCTGAAGAAAACTATCGACGACTTCACAGAGACTTGTCCTTTACTGGAGATGGTGGCCGACAAGGTAACACGACCCGACCGTATGTTCACCCACCACCTGAAAACAGTTATTGGTTCATTACTTTACCAAGGAGATGTTTTTCAGTGTTTTCACTGACAAAAAATATCAACAAATCTAGATTATAGTCCATCACTGCAGTCAAAGTTTTTATCACAGCCTTCTTCTTAACGATGCTTTCTCCTGGTTGGGAGCTGAGACCAGTAATTGTTGCAATACACTAATCTCGCGATACGATACGATACGATATATATTGATATTCATCTTACAATACATTTACATCATTTTCCAATAGATTTTAAAGGGACAAAGTGATTGTGAGTGTTCCAATGACTTTGTTTGAATTAACTTGAACTGGAAGCATCAATTACACATTATATGGCTGACAGGCAGCTTGCAAATGTTGGACAAAATGAATAAAAGATTTATTGAGATAAAATATCGATATATATCGCAGAATCGATAAAATTGCTCAGCTGTAGTGATCAATATGTTTCAGCTGCTTATTTAATACCCACTAATGCAGTGAGTGAAATTAATCTGCGTCAAACGAAGCAGGTGAAGATGATGAAAGTAGTTGATACAGTTGTGAACATCTCAGCTTCATTTAGAGACTTTCACATGAGCCTTCTGGATGTTTCCTGGATTAATTCAAGTCTGGACGGACGTAACTGATGTTACATGAGCTTCTTGAATGTAATCACAGCTAAAGGAGGTAAAAGTATCTGCATTAGTTTTTCCAGGCAGTGTTTTCACAGTTATTCAGTGAAACAATGAAAATCCTTCCCTTTGTAATTATTAAAAAGTTCTTCCTGCATCTTTGAGAACTTCTGCTGCAAATCAGGTTTTTATATTGAAGAAGTGACCAGTAACGATAACGGTAACCCTGAACTGATCCTCCAGGCGATGCTGCGCAGACACTGGACTCGTATATCTAATCTGACTGGTCACAGCCTGGAGGTGGAGGCAGAAGGTTTCTGCCTCAGGAACATCATGGAGGCTCCGCTGCTGCAGTACAAGGAAGACATTGAGGTACGAAAACAGCACTGATGACAGAAATACGCTCACCTGTTGCTCAGAGACAGAAAGAAATCCACAGGTTTCTGCAGAGCTGCTGCTCCATAGTTTAATTTATGTCTAAATTAGGGATGGGCAAAATTAATCGATTAATCGATGATTGATCATTAAGAATTTGGTCGAAGAAATTAATTTTCGTCGATGAACCGAATGTTTTTTTTTTTTTTTTTTTTTTTAACAATCCGAATGTAGGTTTTCAGTGCACATCCTCAAACAATGCGATGCATTTCGCTGTGCCACCGATAGAAATTTGGCAGTAGGGGGCAACATTTCACCATCACCCTACCCTGGCTGGACTCAGTTGTTACACGCGAGCTTCTGTAGGTCATCTCCTAATCATGAAGCGGTCGCGGTGAAGTGTGGCGTGGAACCATTTTAGTTTAGAAAATGAGCAAGTGTACTGCAATCACTGCAATGCTAATTACAAATACAATTAATCGACAACGACAATGATGTATCACTTGAACAACGCGCATCCAAGCCTTGTAAAGGACGGTGGAGACGGTTCATCATCAGCCTAGCCTAGCCTAGCCTAGCCTAGCCTAGCCTCAACTCGGTGTTAGCACGGACCAGAAGGAGCTGCAGCGCACATCGAGCACACAACAAGCGCATCTTTTTAAGAAATAAAAAGCCTGTAATACTGGCGCCTTGATATAAATTGTCCTTGTTAAGTAGTCTCCTCGATATCTCTTGTTTTATTATCATTGTTTTTTAAAGAAAAGAAACAAGAAATGTCATGTTATTCTCGACCACAACATCCGGTTCACTGAACACATCTGGGCATGCGCGGGCCATAGCAACCAGGCCATAGCAACCAGGCCAAAGGGGAAAACAAACGCCACGCCGATATTGAGATTGTGATAGTTTTCAGTATAAAAATGTTAATGATTAATCGATTATTAATCATTAATTCTCACGACGATCGAAGAATAAATCTCGACCAAATGCCCATCCCTAGTCTAAATCTGTGTTTCCATGGAAAACACAAAGCTGTGGGACAGATCTTAAATAAGGCACACCCTCTAAAAGCAGCTGCTGTGAACTGAGCTGTAAAGTCGTTGTTGAGAAGCTCTAACCCGGTTTGAACTTTGGTCCGGTTTGTATCAGGATATCTGCATCAGCGCCAAGAAGGAGTGCGACATCCAGGCCAAGCTGGAGGACGTGGTGGCCGAGTGGAGCAGCCAGAACCTCAGCTTCGCCACCTTCAGGAGCCGAGGAGAACTTCTGCTGAACGGAGCCGACACCACCGAGAAAATCTCCATGATGGAGGACAGTCTGATGGTGCTGGCGTCGCTGATGAGCAACAGGTGAGGAGGCGAGGAAGGGAGGGAGGGAGGGAACCCAAACTAAAGGAAGCAGCTAAGAGCAAGTCAGGGAAGAAAGAAGAAAGGAGAGAAGTGAAAGAATAAAGACATGAATGAAGACGTCTTGGGTCCTTCCTCCCGCAGGTACAACACTCCCTTCAAGCCGTCCATTCAGCTGTGGGTCCAGAAGCTCTCCAACACCTTTGAGATCATCGAGAAGTGGTTGTTGGTTCAGAGCCTCTGGATCTACCTGGAGGCCGTGTTTGTGGGCGGAGACATCGCCAAGCAGCTGCCTCAGGTCACAACGAGCGCCGTCACAGTTTGAACATTTCCCCTCCCATCAGACGGGTTCTAAAGTCGGCCCGGTTCTCTTTCAGGAGGCCAAACGTTTCCAGAACATCGACAAGTCGTGGCAGAAGATCATGCAGCGAGCTCACGAGATCCCCAACGTGGTGGAGTGCTGCGTGGGAGACGACGCCCTCAGACAGGTGAGCTTCTCATGTTCCCGTATCCCGCCATTTCTTTTCAAATGTTAAATCCCCTCTGCTCCTCATCCTCCTCAATCTCCTGCTCCAGCTGCTTCCTCACCTGCACGAGCAGCTGGAGCTCTGTCAGAAGTCTCTGTGCGGTTACCTGGAGAAGAAACGCCTGGTGTTCCCTCGGTTTTTCTTCGTGTCTGACCCCGCCCTGCTGGAGGTCCTGGGACAAGCGTCTGATTCACACACCATCCAGGTAACGCACAGGTGGTTCACACACCATCCAGGTAACCCACAGGTGGTTCACACCATCCAGGTAACGCACAGGTGGTTCACACACCATCCAGGTAACGCACAGGTGGTTCACACACCATCCAGGTAACACACAGGTGGTTCACACACCATCCAGGTAACACACAGGTGGTTCACACACCATCCAGGTAACACACAGGTGGTTCATACACCATCCAGGTAACCCACAGGTGGTTCACACACCATCCAGGTAACGCACAGGTGGTTCACACACCATCCAGGTAATGCACAGGTGGTTCACACACCATCCAGGTAACACACACATGGTTCACACACCATCCAGGTAACACACAGGTGGTTCCTACACCATCCAGGTAATACACAGGTGGTTCATACACCATCCAGGTAACCCACAGGTGGTTCACACACCATCCAGGTAACACACAGGTGGTTCATACACCATCCAGGTAACGCACAGGTGATTCACACACTATCCAGGTAACGCACAGGTGGTTCCCACACCATCCAGGTAACGCACAGGTGGTTCCCACACCATCCAGGTAACGCACAGGTGATTCACACACCATCCAGGTAACGCACAGGTGGTTCACACACCATCCAGGTAACGCACAGGTGGTTCCCACACCATCCAGGTAACACACAGGTGGTTCACACACCATCCAGGTAACACACAGGTGGTTCACACACCATCCAGGTAACCCACAGGTGGTTCCTACACCATCCAGGTAATACACAGGTGGTTCACACACCATCCAGGTAACGCACAGGTGGTTCACACACCATCCAGGTAACACACACGTGGTTCACACACCATCCAGGTAGCACAGGTGGTTCACACACCATCCAGGTAACGCACAGGTGGTTCACACACCATCCAGATAACGCGCAGGTGGTTCCCACACCATCCAGGTAACGCACAGGTGGTTCACACACCATCCAGGTAATGCACAGGTGGTTCACAGCTCAGACAGGTAATGCACAGGTGGTTCCCACACCATCCAGGTAATGCACAGGTGGTTCCCACACCATCCAGGTAACGCACAGGTGGTTCACACACCATCCAGGTAACGCACAGGTGGTTCACAGCTCAGACAGGTAACGCACAGGTGGTTCCCACACCATCCAGGTAAAACACAGGTGGTTCCCACACCATCCAGGTAACGCACAGGTGGTTCACACACCATCCAGGTAACACACAGGTGGTTCCCACACCATCCAGGTAACACACAGGTGGTTCCCACACCATCCAGGTAATGCACAGGTGGTTCCCACACCATCCAGGTAACACACAGGTGGCTCACAGCTCATCCTTGATAGACCAGGAAAACGTAGAAGTACTCTGTTTGTCGTTATCTCAGACTTTAAGCCGTCTCTACCTGTCTGTCTGCGTCAGAATCACCTGCTCAGTCTCTTCGACAACATCAACAGCGTTTCCTTCAATGAGAAAATCTACGACCAGATGACCAGTTTTCAGTCTCAGGAAGGAGAAAGTGTGGACCTGAGTAAACCTGTCATGGCTCAGGTACGTGGACAGAAGCTACTCTACCTGAGCCGCTGTTTTATATTCATGTCCTCTGTTTTCAATAAAGACATGTAGTTTAAAGACAGCATCCTGTCCTCCAGGGGAACGTGGAGGTGTGGTTGGGGGACCTGCTCTCTGAGGTCCGGCGGACCCTCCACGCCATCATCCACCAGGCCCACGTGGCCATCAGCGACACCGAGCTGAAGCTGCTGGAGTTCCAGTCCATGTTTCCAGCTCAGGTGGGCCTGCTGGGGATCCAGATGATCTGGACCAGAGACGCAGAGGCCGCCCTCGTCCTCAGCAAGTCGGACAAGAAGGTGCTTTTACTGTGAAATGTGGACACACGTGTGAAGCAGGTGTGTCAGCTCCTCCCTCACCGTCACCAGGTGATGCAGACGACCAATCAGAAGTTCCTGGACCTCCTCAACGAGCTCATCGACGTGACGACCAAGGAGCTGAGCAAGAATGAGAGAACCAAGTACGAGACGCTCATCACCATCCACGTCCACCAGAAGGACATCTTCAGTGACCTGGTGAGAGGACACGACACTGGACGAAGACGTTGTAATATTGATCAGAGGGCTGACTTTACTTTGTGACGCATCTGTTCCAGGTACGTCAGAACATCCGATCCGAACTGGACTTTGAGTGGCAGAAACAGTCGAGGTTTTACTTCCTGGAGGACAGGGACAGGTGTGTCATCCGGATCACAGACGTGGAGTTCATCTACTGCAACGAATACCTGGGCTGCACGGACAGACTGGTCATCACTCCGTTGACGGACAGGTACGGACAGGTACGCCAGCACAGAGGCCGACAGGTGTGAGGACGATGTTGATCATGTTGACGTCTGTCCAGGTGTTACATCACTCTGTCCCAGGCTCTGGGGATGAGCATGGGCGGAGCCCCAGCGGGCCCAGCGGGAACAGGTAACACGCCACAGGTGTTCAGACGCTCTGGGATGTCGTTCAGGTGATTTTTAATGCGGCGCGTGTCCTTCAGGTAAGACAGAGACCACCAAGGACATGGGACGCTGTCTGGGGAAGTACGTGGTGGTCTTCAACTGTTCGGACCAGATGGACTACAGAGGCCTGGGACGCATCTACAAAGGTGTGTTAGGAAAGGTCTCTAGAAGGGACCCTGAGACGAGCAGCTCTGTGTCCACGTGTCTCGGTGCCGGAGCCTCAGGTGTTCTGGTCTTCCTGCAGGTCTGGCCCAGTCCGGAGCCTGGGGCTGCTTCGACGAGTTCAACCGGATCGAGCTGCCGGTGCTTTCCGTCGCCGCCCAGCAGATCTACATCGTCCTGCAGTGCAAGAAGAACAAGAAGAAGCAGTTTGTGTTCACCGACGGAGACGTGGTGGACATGGACCCGGAGTTCGGCATCTTCCTCACCATGGTACGTGACCTCTGAGTGGAGGGACCGGTCCATCCGTCTCAGAATGACCAGCAGCACTCGTGTCCTCCAGAACCCCGGTTACGCGGGCCGCCAGGAGCTGCCCGAGAACCTGAAGATCCAGTTCCGCACAGTGGCCATGATGGTCCCGGACCGAGCCATCATCATGAGGGTCAAACTGGCCAGCGCAGGTTTCCGGGAGAACCAGGTCCTCAGCAAGAAGTTCTACACCCTCTACAAGCTGTGTGAGGAGCAGCTGTCCAAACAGGTGGGTCCTCTGAGCCCGCAGGTACCGACAGGTACCGACACCTCCACCAATGCTCCCAGCACTCACCTCCGTCTCCGTCTGCGTCCCCACAGGTCCATTACGACTTCGGTCTCAGGAACATCCTGTCGGTTCTGAGGACGCTGGGGGCCGTGAAGAGATCCAACCCGTCTGAACCAGAAACCACAGTAGTGATGAGGGTCCTGAGAGACATGAACCTGTCCAAACTGGTCCGTTTGACCCGTCACCTCCGTAGACTAGAACTGAAACTCCTCCACATCTGTGCCTGTTTAAGATCATGCATGTGCATGTGCTAGGGATGGGCCGGTTAGCGGTATTACGGTAAAGCGCAGTAAATTTTTACCGTTTATGTTTGACTTCATCTCGTTATCGCGTTCGATTAGCGGGATATGTAATATCAGCCTCATTCAAGTCTGAGCGACTCAGAATCAATCAGAATCAAATTTATTATCATCACTGAGCCAGCGTCCCAACACAGTGAAATTTGTCTTCCCAGTACACCGTCCAAGAGAAACATACAGAAACACAACAACATATGGACAGGAGTCAACGGTGCTTAGGTCAGCCGCCATGGGCGCTTCTACCGCTGTCAGAGGGCAATATACTCAAGCACACCACAAGTGTCTATAGATGCCCAAGTACACCACCCTCCGGCCAGGGCACTTTTAGCAGAAGAAAAATGATCACATAGGGGATGGGGGGGAGAGGATAAAAAAAGAGGTGTCTCACACAACATGTCCTTGATCAGAGGCACAAAAAAAACCTCAGCACAAGCATGCATGCATAGACAAACTTAAAACTAAGACATAATAGTTGGGTGGAAGGTAGGGCACAGGGGGTGTCCAGCCCAACAGTCCCTGCCAAGGCGCGCTGTGCATCAGTCCGTCCAGCGTGGGGGGGTAAAAACATCCAGGAGCCAGCAGAGGCAGTTGGGCAGGGGGCGGGAAGTATGTGTGTGTGTATGTGTATGTGTGTGCGTGAGCCAGTGGCCCCCGTCCCAGTTCAGTCTGGAGCCACAGGTGTTGTTTGGAAAGGGAAGGGGTCGGGGAAGGAGCGTCAAAAAGTCATAATATTCAGGAGAGATTAGGTCGAAGGCCGGCCTTGGAGGCGAGCTTCGTTTCAGGGGAGCCAGATTCAGATAAGAGAAGAATGTTTGGGTCAGGCTGACATGAATTCTGTCTGCCTTCAAAGTTCTTGCTGGTTCATCTCAGCGGGAATAACTCCAAATGTCCGAATTACAGGTCAATTCTCCCTGAGCCACGCTCGGAACTTCTACACGTTCGAATCTATTTCGCCAGAGTGTTCCAAAATCGTCACTAGAACATCCAGTTTCCGATTCAGCTCACCCATAGTATCAGTCTGAGTGATCACAGCGCGGCTCACTCCAACACACACAGCAGGCAGGTTGACGGTGTCCAGGATGGCAGCTGCCGTGTAAATTTTCCGATACAGCAGGTATCCGCCAACTCCAAACAGCAGAAATCCTGTGATCATAAATCCCAATAGGTACACTTTGGCGTCCACAATGAACAGAGGAGGCAGACATCCCAGATTCCACCCATAAGATTCCTTGATGTATCCAGCCAGTGTTCCATCGGGACCGGAGGGCTCTCCTGTGCTCTGTTTCTCAGCGAGAAAATTTGATTAATTGCATTGAGAAACCAGCTGACCAGATCCATGATTAGAGATTTGAATATTATGCCGAGTGAGGCTCCAAAAAAGCTCAGACAGACTCGCGACTGTGTCTCGCGTGAATATGTAGCTTGTAACATCGGCATCGTAAAATTAGCATGGCGGAAAGTGGTGATAGCACGCAGGACATTTACCAACCCACTAAAATGATGAAATCCAAGGTCTGGACATTTTTTTTTTTTTATTTTAAGAATCCAGAGGGACAACTGGTGGAGGACAGTTATCTGTCTGCAGAGCTCTTGTTTACATTTTATTGTAATTTGTAGAAGCAACTTGAAGGAGCTAAGGCTAACGCTTCAAGCTACTGAGATGTTTGACCAAGAGTAACCTGGTCGATGCACTTCGCTAACTCACATTTCGTAAACGTTACCGTTGCGTGTTGATCTAAAAATGACCGGAACGATGTTCTTCTGATGCAGTTAAAATATTAATTTATTCCATTAACTGATTCAACAACCATAACGGCGGCAGTTAGCGCCACAGCGCTAACAGCTAACCAATAACAGGCAGCTACCTTTATACCTGACCCTCAGGTAACAACACAGCGACACCCACAGACACACAGAGTGAACTACAATTCATAACAACATATTTGGCTCCTAAACAACTGTTTCTTTATTTACACATTTATACGTATTTAAGGTTAAGCATAAAGTCTAAAGTTTATTTAATTGAACTTCTTTATAATTTTTGTTCCTGATAATTGTTTGCATATTTAGACCTACTATGGTTGTTAAAGTGTTTATTTAAATTTGCACCAGACAAATAAGCTTTGTTCCTGTTATTTATTTAGTTCATTTAAAATAAAACCTTTCTGTGCCAGTTGTTTGCCCTTTTAATGTGAAAGTTTCATTTTGATAAGATTTTAGCTTCTGGTGTTTTAATAGAAAATCACAAGATTTAGTGAAATTATTTAAATGTATGTGTTTTTTAGACATTTGTACAGCAATTAAGAATATCGCGATAATATCGTAAACCGTGATAATCGAGATATCACATTTTCCATATCGTTACATCCCTAGCACGTGCACGTGCATGTGCATGTACTGACTATAATATCTGTTCTTGTTTGCTCCGGTTCAGTTCTCTCTCTTCTCTGCAGGTAGATGAGGATGAGCCTCTGTTCATGAGCCTCATCAACGACCTGTTTCCTGGTATCGGTAGGTTTATCTCACATTTCAGCAGTTTCGCTCTCACTCTTCCTTCATTCTGAGGTCAACGGGTCTTTATAAGTGTCTTTGCTTGATGTCTGAAACATCTTCCTCCTCTGTAGTTCTGGATAAAGCGGGTTACCCGGACCTGGAGGCGTCCATCTCCAATCAGGCTCAGGAGGCCGGTCTGATCCCACACCCACCCTGGATCCTCAAACTGGTCCAGCTCTACGAGACGCAGAGAGTCCGACACGGTAGGACGAGACGGGTCCGGAGACGTGGTTGAGCTCGTGAGTCCAACGTCTTCAGCTCTCCCGTGCCCCCGCAGGTATGATGGCGTTGGGTCCCAGCGGCGCCGGGAAGACCACCTGCATCCACACGCTGATGAAGGCCATGACGGAGTGCGGCTCCCCCCACCGGGAGATGAGGATGAACCCAAAAGCCATCACGGCCTCGCAGATGTTCGGCAAGCTGGAGGTTTCCACCAACGACTGGACAGACGGCATCTTCTCCACGCTGTGGAGGAAAACCCTCAGAGCCAAGAAGGTTGACCAGCACTCTTCTGTTTAGTCACATGTGAGTGGACACAGGTGGCTCACAGATGTTGGTGTGTATCAGGGGGAGTATATCTGGATCGTGCTGGACGGGCCTGTGGATGCCATCTGGATCGAGAACCTGAACTCAGTTCTGGATGACAACAAAACTCTGACGCTGGCGAACGGAGATCGAATCCCCATGGCTCCCTGCTGCAAGGTGACTTCTCCATCAGAGAGACGACCGCAGCTTAACTGAGCCAGAACTGAGCCAGAACACAGTCCGACCCATGAAATAAGCCCTCCCCTTCTCCTTCCAGGTCGTCTTTGAAGCCCACAACATCGACAACGCCTCCCCAGCCACCGTGTCCAGGAACGGCATGGTGTTCATGAGCTCCTCGGTGCTCAACTGGAGCCCCATCCTGCAGGCCTGGTTACAGGAGCTGCCGGCGCCGCAGGCCGACGCCCTGAGGAGCTGCTTCGACTGCTGCTACCAGGTGACCTCCAGCAGTTAGAAAAGCTTCAGGAAGTAGTCATCATGTTTCTGACTGCTATAAAGGCAGAGCGTCTGCCTTTATAGCAGGTAGAAGAGCTTCAGGAAGTAGTCCTGTACCTGCTAATCATGTTTCTGACTGCTATAAAGGCATAACGTCTGCCTTTATAGCAGTTAGAAGAGCTTCAGGCAGTAGTCCTGTATCTGCTAATCATGTTTCTGACTGCTGTTAAGGCAGAGCGTCTGTCTTCACAGCAGTTAGAAGAGCTTCAGGAAGTAGTCCTGTATCTGCTAATCATGTTTCTGACTGCTGTTAAGGCAGAGCTTCTGCCTTTATAGCAGTTAGAAGAGCTTCAGGCAGTAGTCCTGTATCTGCTAATCATGTTTCTGACTGCTATAAAGGCAGAGCGTCTGTCTTCACAGCAGTTAGAAGAGCTTCAGGAAGTAGTCCTGTACCTGCTAATCATGTTTATAACTGCTATAAAGGCAGAGCTTCTGCCTTCACAGCAGTTAGAAGAGCTTCAGGAAGTAGTCCTGTACCTGCTAATCATGTTTCTGACTGCTGTGAAGGCAGGGTGTCTGCCTTTATAGCAGGTAGAAGAGCTTCAGGAAGTAGTCCTGTACCTGCTAACCATGTTTCTGACTGCTGTGAAGGCAGAGCTTCTGCCTTCACAGCAGTCAGAAGAGCTTCAGGAAGTAGTCCTGTATCTGCTAATCATGTTTATAACTGCTATAAAGGCAGAGCGTCTGCCTTCACAGCAGTCAGAAGAGCTTCAGGAAGTAGTCCTGTACCTGCTAATCATGTTTATAACTGCTATAAAGGCAGAGCTTCTGCCTTCACAGCAGTTAGAAGAGCTTCAGGAAGTAGTCCTGTACCTGCTAATCATGTTTCTGACTGCTGTGAAGGCATAACGTCTGCCTTCACAACAGTTAGAAGAGCTTCAGGAAGTAGTCCTGTACCTGCTAATCATGTTTCTGACTGCTATAAAGACAGAGCTTCTGCCTTCACAGCAGTTAGAAGAGCTTCAGGAAGTAGTCCTGTACCTGCTAATCATGTTTCTGACTGCTATAAAGGCAGAGCCTCAGCCTTCACAGCAGTTAGAAGAGCTTCAGGAAGTAGTCCTGTACCTGCTAATCATGTTTCTGACTGCTATAAAGGCATAACGTCTGCTTTTATAGCAGTTAGAAGAGCTTCAGGAAGTAGTCCTGTACCTGCTAATCATGTTTCTGACTGCTGTGAAGGCAGAGCTTCTGCCTTCACAGCAGTCAGAAGAGCTTCAGGAAGTAGTCCTGTATCTGCTAATCATGTTTATAACTGCTATAAAGGCAGAGCGTCTGCCTTCACAGCAGTCAGAAGAGCTTCAGGAAGTAGTCCTGTACCTGCTAATCATGTTTATAACTGCTATAAAGGCAGAGCTTCTGCCTTCACAGCAGTTAGAAGAGCTTCAGGAAGTAGTCCTGTACCTGCTAATCATGTTTCTGACTGCTGTGAAGGCATAACGTCTGCCTTCACAACAGTTAGAAGAGCTTCAGGAAGTAGTCCTGTACCTGCTAATCATGTTTATAACTGCTATAAAGGCAGAGCTTCTGCCTTCACAGCAGTTAGAAGAGCTTCAGGAAGTAGTCCTGTACCTGCTAATCATGTTTCTGACTGCTATAAAGACAGAGCTTCTGCCTTCACAGCAGTTAGAAGAGCTTCAGGAAGTAGTCCTGTACCTGCTAATCATGTTTCTGACTGCTATAAAGGCAGAGCCTCAGCCTTCACAGCAGTTAGAAGAGCTTCAGGAAGTAGTCCTGTACCTGCTAATCATGTTTCTGACTGCTATAAAGGCAGAGCCTCAGCCTTCACAGCAGTTAGAAGAGCTTCAGGAAGTAGTCCTGTACCTGCTAATCATGTTTATAACTGCTATAAAGGCAGAGCGTCTGCCTTCACAGCAGTTAGAAGAGCTTCAGGAAGTAGTCCTGTACCTGCTAATCATGTTTATAACTGCTATAAAGGCAGAGCCTCAGCCTTCACAGCAGTTAGAAGAGCTTCAGGAAGTAGTCCTGTACCTGCTAATCATGTTTATAACTGCTATAAAGGCAGAGCCTCAGCCTTCACAGCAGTTAGAAGAGCTTCAGGAAGTAGTCCCGTACCTGCTAATCATGTTTCTGACACACCTCCAGGATCTGCTGGAGTTTGTTTCCACCGCTGTGTCTCCAAAGATGGAGGTCCTGGAGTGCATGTACATCAGACAGACTATCGACCTGCTGCAGGTCACTCAAAACAACATACTTATTATTATTATTTATTTATTTATTTAGCTGATGTGATTTCTTGGAAGTTGTTTTTCTGTATCTGCAGACATGAAAACCCTGAAATGAGGCCTCCTGACAGTTTTCTGACTCTTTTTTTTTTTAGGGTTTGCTCCCTGCAGCAGAGGACAAGCAGGTGTGCCACCGAGACGTCGGCCGCCTGTTCGTGTTTGCGGTCATGTGGTCTCTGGGCGCGCTGCTGGAGCTGGAAGACAAGGCCAAGATGGAGGCCTTCATCAGGGTCTGTGGCTTTGAGTTTCAACCTGCTGTTAACCTGAAGAGGTCATGGGTCATATTTTTATAAAATGTGTGAAAAAAAATCGATTTGGCGATATATCGCGATATTCGGCCGCCCGATATGATATTGATTTTTTAGCTCCTAATATCGATTTTTTAAGAAAATTCATTCATTCACTTAAATGTGCAAAAACACTAATAACAAACAATAAATAGGTTGTTTTGAAACAAATAGTTTTGACTAAATTTTCCTCTGAATGATCAATATCATCTGATGAACATATACAGCAACTTGATTTTTCATCTCTACTTTTAATTTTGATATTAACTGGGTAGAATATCGCAATATATCACGATATCGTGATATCGCATCATGACCCAAGTATCATGATTCATATCGTATTGCAAGGTCCTTGCCAATACTCACCCCTAGTCATGTGTAGGGCTGTGAAAAAAAAATCGATTTGGCAATATATCGTGATTTTCGGCCGCCCAATATAATATCAATTTTTCAGCTCCTAATATCGATTATTTTATTGGTTACTAATGGTTACATAAATGTGCAAAAACACTAATGATAAACAGTAAATACATTGTTTTTGACTCAATTTGTACTCTGAATGATCAATATCATCTGATGAACATAAACAGCAACTTGATTTTTCACCTCTACTTTTAATTTTGATATTAACTGGGTAAAACATCGCAATATATCCCGATATTGTGATAATATCGCATCGTGACCCAAGTATTACGATACATATCGTACAGTGATCCCTGTAGTGTGGTCTTTCTGTTACCTTCACAGCCTCTGGCCTCTGAACTGTAGTAAACAAACCGCTGGTATTGTGCTATTTTTGGCTCATAATTAGCGGCTAACACGCTAACAACAACAAAAGAAAAAAGTCTGGTTTTCTCTGCATGGAACGGGAACTTTATTCTGGCACTGCAGGAACTTGTAACATCACACAGGTTGTATTGTTGGGCTCCTGTTGGTTAACAGAGAATGTAAATCTATACACGCTGGGCTGCTGTTGATGCTCACTACACTTTTCATCTAACCCCGTTTTCATTCTGCCGTCCCACGACACACACACTACATTACCCATAAGGCCACACCATTACCCATAAGGCCACCTTCTTAAAGGGGCCAGGCTGGCTCACAACATTTCTTAGCTGTGAGAGAACGCGCACAACATCCTGTGATGTTTCTGTGATTTTAAAACATTTTTTAAATTATATATTTCTGAAAAATCCGCGAATAACTAAAACCGCGGAACTTAAACCACGAAGTGGCGATGGATCACTGTATTGCGAGGTCCTTGCCAATACTCACCCCTGGTCATGTGACCACGTTAATCCTAATGGACCTCAGTGAAAAAGGTTTGTCTGTCCTGAAGGGCCACAGCTCCTGTCTGGACCTGCCGCAGACTCAGAACAACCAGACCATCTTTGAGTTCACCGTCAGTGATCAGGGACACTGGGAGCACTGGTCCAATAAGGTCTGTGGACATCTTCCTGCCAGGAAAGTCTTTGAGATGTGTTCACATGTTCCCAGTGAGTCACAGCTTGAAGTAGCTCAGTAATATTGTCATTTCTAAGGTCCCAGAGTACGTGTACCCCAAAGACCACGTCCCTGACTACTCGTCTATCCTGGTCCCCAACGTGGACAACGTGAGGACGGACTTCCTGATGGAGACCATCATGAAGCAGAGGAAGGCCGTGCTGCTGATCGGAGAGCAGGGAACCGCCAAGACTGTCATGATAAAAGTGAGGGAATAAAGGGATGCTTCACCTTCACAGGTGTGGAGACCGTCAGTGGACGGATCTATGGTGTCCTCTCTGTGTCCCCCTGCAGGGCCACACCAGTAAACTGGACCCAGAGCTTCACCTCAGCAAGACGGTGAACTTCTCCTCGGCCACGCAGCCGGGAATGTTCCAGAGAACCATCGAGAGCTACATCGATAAACGGATGGGCACCACCTACGGGCCGCCGGCGGGACGCAGGATGACCGTCTTCATCGACGACGTCAACATGCCTGTCATCAACGAGTGGGGAGACCAGGTGGGCTGAACCCCAGCAGCACCTCCTCCCTTCCCTTAACCTCTGATCCTTGACTCCGCCCTCATCTCGCTCAGATAACCAATGAGATTGTGCGTCAGCTGATGGAGCAGGGGGGGTTCTACAGCCTGGACAGTCCCGGGGAGTTCATCCACGTGGTGGATGTTCAGGTAACAGATGTGACGTCTGAATCACTCTGATACAGGTTATTGATCGGTTATTGACTGGTGCTGCTGATCCATCAGTCTGGACCGCTGTTGTTAAAACTGTAGACGGTGAACATGTCAGGGAGAAACCTAGACACTGATGGAGTTATAATGTGCAGATGAAGCTCATAAAGTGTCCAACTGCAGCGTGAATAAAGCGTGTCGACCTCCAACAGCTGGTGGCAGCCATGATCCATCCCGGCGGCGGCCGCAACGACATCCCTGAGCGTCTGAAGAGGCAGTTCTGCATCTTCAACTGCACGCTGCCGGCCAACTCGTCCATCGATAAGATCTTCAGCACCGTGGCTCAGGGCTACTTCTGCCCAGAGAGAGGCTTCCCCGAAGACGTCTGCCAGCTGGCCGCCATGCTGGTTCCCACCACCAGGAGGGTGTGGCAGGCGGTGAAGGCCAAGGTCAGATATCTGAAGGTCGTTTGTGTCCCTCATAGGTTTCAACCTCCGTGGTGGCGGACCGGTAGCGGTCCGGGTTCCAGTTTGATGAGTTAACACAGTTTACTTTGTCAACATGAGTCACATGTCGACCTTCGGTGGCGTCCCCTGACGGAGCCGTTGGCGTTCATGTTTGGGTTATTTTTGATTTCTCTCTCAGATGGTTTGTGTTTGTCTCTTGTTTTCCTCAGATGTTACCTTCTCCTGCCAAGTTTCACTACATCTTCAACCTGAGGGACCTGAGCAGGATCTGGCAGGTAGAACTTTACCTGTCATTTGGTCAACCTTCTACCTGTCTGAAACCATTTGGAGAAAAATATACCTGGATATAGTTTTTCAGGTTTAAAACATCGTCACAGACACGATCTTTGGTGTTGAAACTGTTCAGTTTAAATGTAATAAGAGTTTAAGAGTGTTACCACACCGTCTGGATACTGGTTTATGTTCAGGAGACTCTGTCCACCAGAAGAGGCTCCAGCTGTGCTCCAGTTGTTCTCCAGTTGTTCTCCAGTTGTTCTCCAGCTGTACTCCAGCTGTGCTCCAGTTGTGCTCCAGCTGTGCTCCAGCTGTACTCCAGCTGTGCTCCAGCTATACTCCAGCTGTGCTCCAGCTGTACTCCAGCTGTGCTCCAGCTGTGCTCCAGCTATACTCCAGCTGTGCTCCAGCTATACTCCAGCTGCTCCAGCTGTGATCCAGCTGTGCTCCAGCTGTGCTCCAGTTGTTCTCCAGCTGTGCTCCAGCTGTGCTCCAGTTGTTCTCCAGCTGTGCTCCAGCTGTACTCCAGTTGTTCTCCAGCTGTGCTCCAGCTGTGCTCCAGCTGTGCTCCAGCTGTGCTCCAGCTGTGCTCCAGCTGTGCTCCAGCTGTGCTCCAGCTGTGCTCCAGCTGTGCTCCAGCTGTGCTCCAGCTATACTCCAGCTGTGCTCCAGCTATACTCCAGCTGCTCCAGCTGTGATCCAGCTGTGCTCCAGCTGTACTCCAGCTGTACTCCAGCTGTGCTCCAGCTGTACTCCAGTTGTTCTCCAGCTGTGCTCCAGCTCTCCTCCAGCTGTACTCCAGCTGTGCTCCAGCTCTCCTCCAGTTGTTCTCCAGCTGTGCTCCAGCTGTGCTCCAGCTCTCCTCCAGTTGTTCTCCAGCTGTGCTCCAGCTGTGCTCCAGTTGTTCTCCAGCTGTGCTCCAGTTGTGCTCCAGCTGTACTCCAGTTGTTCTCCAGCTGTGCTCCAGCTGTGCTCCAGCTGTGCTCCAGCTGTGCTCCAGTTGTGCTCCAGCTGTGCTCCAGCTGTGCTCCAGCTGTACTCCAGCTGTGCTCCAGCTGTGCTCCAGCTATACTCCAGCTGTGCTCCAGCTATACTCCAGCTGCTCCAGCTGTGATCCAGCTGTGCTCCAGCTGTACTCCAGCTGTACTCCAGCTGTGCTCCAGCTGTGCTCCAGTTGTTCTCTAGCTGTGCTCCAGCTGTGCTCCAGCTGTGCTCCAGCTGTGCTCCAGTTGTTCTCTAGCTGTGCTCCAGCTGTGCTCCAGCTGTGCTCCAGTTGTACTCCAGCTGTGCTCCAGCTGTACTCCAGTTGTTCTCCAGCTGTGCTCCAGCTGTGCTCCAGCTGTGCTCCAGCTCTCCCAGAGGTGATTGACAGCCAGCCCGGTGTGTTTCAGGGCATCCTGACGGTAACGTCTCTGGTGTGTCAGAGCCCAGAGCTCCTCGCTGCTCTCTTCCATCATGAATGCTGCAGAGTGATCGCCGACCGATTCATCAACGACGCCGACAGGCAGACGTTCAGCGGCATCATGGAGAAGGTTGGTCCGTTCAGGGTTCATCATCCTCCAACTGTTAGTACGGTTTCCAGTGTTCCAGTGAAGGGAGCCTCGGCTGTTAACTTGTTCTTCTCACTCAGATCACAGCAGAGGATCATGGGCAACCTATGACTGAGCATGCTCAGTGGGACAGCTGCTTTGTGGACTTCCTACGTGAAGCTCCGGAGGTGACGGGCGACGAACCGGAAGATTTTGACCTGGACGCACCGAAGGTCTCAAACTGTCCTGACTGACATTTAGTTCCTTCTTATTTTCTTAGTTTTACTAAAACGTGCTTTTCAAAACATAGTAAAATATGTTTTCAGGATTCACCGTGAGATTATTTTCTGCGTGCGCTTGATTGACAGGTGTACGAGCCAATCCTGTCCCTGGACGACCTGGCGGAGCGGCTGTGTGTCTTCCAGCAGCAGTACAACGAGACGCTGAGGAGCGGAGCCATGGACCTGGTCTTCTTCAAGGTAACACCAGGCGGCCATGATGGAGGGCTGACCTTCATCAGGCGGCCATGATGAAGAGCTGACCTTCACCAGGCGGCCATGATGAAGGGCTGACCTTCATCAGACGGCCATGATGAAGAGCTGACCTTCACCAGGCGGCCATGATGGAGGGCTGACCCTCATCAGGCGGCCATGATGGAGGGCTGACCTTCATCAGTCGGCCATGATGGAGGGCTGACCTTCATCAGGCGGCCATGATGGAGGGCTGACCTTCATCAGGCGGCCAAGATGGAGGGCTGACCTTCATCAGGTGGCCATGATGGAGGGCTGACCTTCATCAGGCGGCCATGATGGAGGGCTGACCTTCATCAGGCGGCCATGATGGAGGGTTGACCTTCATCAGGCGGCCATGATGGAGGGCTGACCTTCATCAGGCGGCCATGATGGAGGGCTGACCTTCATCAGGTGGCGGCCATGATGGAGGGATGACCTTCATCAGGTGGCGGTCATGATGAAGGGCTGACCTTCATCCGGCGGCCATGATGGAGGGCTGACCTTCATCAGGCGGCCATGATGGAGGGATGACCTTCATCCAAAACGTGAAGAAGGAGGAGGAGGTTCCTGCAGCTGGAGCTGCTGCTGCTCCTGGTGCTTGTCTCATTCTGATCTTTGTGTGATCCAATGACAGGACGCCATGATTCACCTGATGCGGATCTCGCGCATCCTGAACACGCCGCAGGGCAACGCCCTGCTGGTGGGAGTCGGGGGTTCGGGGAAGCAGAGTCTGACGAG
Source organism: Hirundichthys speculiger (assembly GCA_018398805.1). Lineage (NCBI taxonomy): Eukaryota > Metazoa > Chordata > Actinopteri > Beloniformes > Exocoetidae > Hirundichthys > Hirundichthys speculiger. Next base: position 330,947 of record JAGFBZ010000566.1, read on the forward strand.
GCTCGCGTCCTTCATCGCGGGATACCAAACCTTCCAGATCACCCTGACCAGGTCAGAGACCCAGAACGTCACAGTTTGTTCCTTTAAAGACTGTATTTGAAGTCACATGTTGAACAGCTTCCAGCTGAAGGCGGTGAACGGTCTAAAACACGCTGTGTGAACGCTGCAGGTCGTACAACTGCTCCAACCTGCTGGAGGACCTGAAGGTGGTCTACCGGATAGCTGGTCAGCAGGGAAAGGGAGTCACCTTCCTCTTCACTGACAACGAGATCAAAGAAGAAGCCTTCCTGGGTACCTGGCGCTAGCTGAGCTAGCAGACAGAGATGTGGCTCTGTGAGCCCACCTGTCCCATTGACCTCTGACCTCTCTCCTCTGTAGAGTACATGAACAACGTCCTCGCCAGCGGCGAAGTCTCCAACCTGTTCGCTCGTGACGAGGTGGACGAGATCACTCAGGACCTGATCCCCGTCATGAAGAAGCAGCACCCCCGCCGACCTCCGACCCTTGAGAACCTTTACAGCTACTTCCTGTCCCGCGTGCGGAGCAACCTGCACGTGGTCCTCTGCTTCTCACCTGTCGGGGAGAAGTTTCGGGCCCGTGCCTTGAAGGTGAGACTAGGGCTGTGAAAAAAAATCCATTTGGCAATATATAGATATAATATCGATTTTTCAGCTCCTAATATCGATTTGTTTAGGAAAATTAATGTATTCATATATGTGAATACTTAAATGTGCAAAAACACTAATAATAAACAATAAATAGGTTGTTTTGAAGCAAATAATTTTGACTCAATTTGTTCTCTGAATGATCAATATCATCTGATGAACATAAACAGCAACTGGATTTTTCATCTCTACTTTTAATTTTGATATTAACTGGGTAGAATATTGCAGATATATATTGTGATATCGCAATAATATCGCATTGCGTCCCAAGTATCATGATACATATATTGCGAGGTCCTTTGCAAATACTCACCCTCAGGTGAGACAACGACGAAGAGCGTTTTAGAAGTTCAGAAGTCGGCCCACGACACACACACTACATTACCCATAAGGCCACACCATTACCCATAAGGCCACCTTCTTAAAGGGGCCAGGCTGGCTCACAGCATTTCTTCACTGTGAGAGAACGCGCACCACATCCTGTGATGTTTCCACGATTTTTTCTTGATTTTTTTTTTTTATATTATATATTTATGAAAAATTTGCGAATAACCAAAACCGTGGAACTTAAAGCGCGAATTGGCGATGGATCACTGTAGATGTCACTGAAAATCTGAACCTGAAACAGTAAAATAAAGTCCTCATCCGTCTCTTCTGACCCGCAGTTCCCCGGTCTGATCTCTGGCTGCACCGTGGATTGGTTCCAGCGCTGGCCCCGGGACGCCCTGGTCGCCGTGTCGCATCACTTCCTGTCCCAGTACAAGGACCTCCGCTGCTCGGAGAAAGTGAGGGACAGCGTGGTCGTCACCATGGGAGCCTTCCAGGTGGGCGTCGCCCGGCGATGAGCTGCCGACTGTCATTTAAACCCTCTGACCATGTGACCCGATCCCCCCGCAGGACCTGGTGGCGGAGAAATGCGTCAAGTATTTTGAACGTTTCCGCCGCCAGACATTTGTGACGCCGAAGTCCTTCCTGTCGTTCATCAGCAGCTACAAGATCATCTACACGGAGAAGATCACCTACGTTGGCACGCTGGCCGACCGCATGAAGACAGGTGGGAACTGGTTCGACTGGTTTTGATGGGGTCAGAGGTCACGTGGGTGGGGTTACTGCAGCGTTAACCTTCTCTCACCTGGTTTCTACCTGCAGGTCTGGCCAAACTGATGGAGGCGGAGCAGTCGGTGTCCCAGCTCTCCCAGGAGCTGGTGCAGAAGGAGCAGGAGCTCGTCGTCGCCAACGAAAAGGCCGAAAGAGTCCTGGAAGAGGTTACCGCTAAAGCTGAGGCAGCTCAAAAGGTCGTCTGGAGCAGCTTTATGAGAAAATCCAGAAGAATCCATGCATGAACGTTTCTGCAGACGCATGACGACCCACCGTTGCTAACGACATCTGTGTCTCTACAGGTGAAGCAGCAGGTGCAGAAGGTGAAGGATAAAGCTCAGCTCATCGTTGACGGGATTGAAGTGGATAAAGCAGCAGCAGAGTTAAAACTGGAGGCAGCCAAACCGGCCATGGAGGCTGCTGAGGCTGCGCTGCTGGTAACCCTCTCACACCTGCCCTGAACCCCACCTGGGGGGAGGGGCTAAACCTCTACTCGCTACCGTAGAGCCTCTGAGCTTTCCCATTAAACGAAGGCGGTTTGTGTCTGCAGACCATCAAACCAGCTGACATCGGCACCGTCAGGAAGCTGCCGAAGCCTCCTCACCTGATCATGAGGATCATGGACGTGGTGGTGCTGCTGTTCCAGAGAAGGGTCCGAGCCTCGTTTCGGGTTCAGGCGTTCGCATCGATGAAACTCCAGATCTAAACATCTGTCCTTCCTCCAGGTGGACCCGGTGACCAGAGATCCTGAGCGGCCCTGTCCCTGCCCGTCCTGGGCCGAGGCCATGAAGCTGATGCAGAACTCCGGCTTCCTCAGCATGCTGCTCAACTTCGACAAGGTCGCGCACACGCACACGTCTGAGTAGCTAAACTGGTTAGGATGCTCCTGACCAGACTGATACTACACTGAACACCTGCAGGTTGGTCCAGACGCTGAAGCTGTTTCCTGTTTCTGTCCTGCAGGACTCCATCACTGAGGAGATGGTGGAGCTGGTGACCCCCTACCTGGCGATGGACGACTACGACATGGAGTCGGCCAAGAAGATCTGTGGAAACGTGGCCGGACTCTGCTCCTGGACTCTGGCCATGGTCGACTTCTACAAGATCAACAAGGAGGTGCTGCCTCTGAAGGTACGTGGACACGCCGTCCATCTTTACTGTCTTTTTCCAGTGGAATCACTGACTGTTTTTATTATCGCTGATGTCATCGTGCTCTAAAATCAATATTCAGCCTTGGTTTTAAACATCAAGCAGCTTCATGGATCCACCACTAGTGGGCCTCCTGCCTCCTGCAGAAAGATAGATGGGGCAGATACAGTAGCAGCCATCCTGCTACTACTGACAGTTACCCATGATGCAAAGCAGAAAGAGGACTGAGGCCTCTTTAAGTGATCTCCAATGTACCTTTTTTTTGGTTGAAAGTTGATTCAGTTAGCTGAAAAAAGAGGATTTGTGAAAACCTTAATAAGGTTTGTGATCAAATAGTGAGTTGAATGAAAAAAAATCAAACGTGTGGCGTTAGCGTGGCGCTGAGCCTCCTCTGGTCATGGATGGAGGCTCCTGTGGTTGGTGTCTGGGCTGAGGTGCATAGACATATATAGAGATAGACGCCGCATTTGGCTGTTTGGAAGGAGAAATGCGGCCGCCATCTTGGACCGGTCATTCTCTGGGATTATAACCGTAGACAGAACATGCCTGAACATTGTGTGGGATATTCCTGCTCCAATCGGCGGACCATCAGAAGCAGGGCTCAGGGGATTACTTTTCACAAGTAAGATGTAACATATTTTTCAGTCTAAAAGACGTCTAATAAACGTCTAATAAACGTCTAACGGTCCCTAGACGTCTGGGCTAAAATCGGTCTACCACTGGTCTAAATGAAAGTTTTAGACTAGCCGTTTCTAAATCTAAACTACATTGTACATTGATCAATGACTGTTAAAAATGTTTTAATCCAGCATTTGGCCACCATTTATACAATTTACTATTGTTTTATTTTGTATTTAATTATTAATGGATTAAATTGTACCGTATAGATTTGCGTTAATATAGACCGATTATGGACGGGCGAATTTCGTGTGTGAACTTAAACGAGACGTCTATTGCTCAGTGGGTTACTATAATATTGGTTGTATTTTGTTCATTGAATATTACCAGAGTTGAGAAGGAGCAAAGATCCTTTGTTACCGTAACGTTAATGAAACGACGCTAAGCTAATGGCAGTTAACAATGCTACAGTATGTTTATTGTTCACCCGGCTATGAACTGAGACTTGATAAGTCATATTCCATAACACTGACTTAGATTACAACTGACACAAGAATTGCTATTGTAGAAAATTATATTGCTATATGCTATTGCTATGTTTTTCAATGTCACTCTGTAGCCTATAGTGCATTATATTGTCTGATTAATCTTAATATTGTCATGATCTGAGGGGTTTTGTGTCCTTGGTTTTTGGTTTTGTAGTCTTCCTTCGTTCAGTTTTTGAAAAAATCTTTAAAAATCTTTAAAAAATCGATAAAAAAATCTTAAACAAGGTGTACCATGTCTCCACAAAACAGATTATTGAATTTTATGAGTGTGTTCATCTGGCCAATTAGGCTGTCTCCTCTCATAAAACTTTGAGATAAATAACACTGAGCGGGTGACCGGTCCAAGATGGCGGCCCCAAATCTCGTCAGCGCCAGTAGGGAGTAGCGTTCGATGCGGCGTCTATCACTATATGTCTATGCTGAGGTGAGTTTAGACTTCAGTTTACAGCTGCTGTTGGGGACAATAGAAGCAGCATTCATGTCTATGGACGGTGAAGGGCCACGGTTAGTGTCTGTGCAAAGCATCTTGGGAAAGCAGGAGGTCCAGGCAGCGCGTCAGAACGTTCAGATGAGTCTGATGTCATCCGGTCAAGTGTCTGCTTAAGTTTATGGCTTCATTCGTGTGTATGTGTGTGTACCTGTGTGTGTGTGTACCTGTGCGTACCTGTGTGTGTGCGTACCTGTGCGTACCTGTGCGTGTGCGTGCAGGCTAACCTGTCCCAGCAGGAGAGCCGTCTGGGCGAAGCTCAGGCTGAACTTGATAAAGCTCAAGCACAGCTGGATGCTAAACAGCAGGAGCTGGATGCTGTGCAGGTAAATACACACCTGTGCAGCTTCTTCTTCATGGGATCTGTTGTGCTTGATGCTTGATTGACGCGTCCTCAACGTGGCCTCCAGGCGCTTTATGACGCTGCCATGAAGGAGAAGCAGGACCTGCTGGATGACGCTCAGGCCTGCCGCCGTAAGATGTCCAACGCCACGGCTCTGATCGACGGGCTGGGAGGAGAGAAGGTACGCCCTCACCTGTCACCCAGCGGTCCAGCTCCTCCCCCGGCTCACTCCTGCTCCCGTGGTGTTTCAGGTCCGCTGGACTCAGAGCAGTGCAGCTTTCCAGACTCAGATCGACCACCTGGTGGGGGACGTGCTCCTGTCCACGGGCTTCCTGAGCTACTCAGGTCCGTTCAACCAGGAGTACCGGACCCTGCTGCTGGAGCTGTGGAGGAGGGAGATGGAGGAGGAGCTCATCCCCTTCAGCCCTGTGAGACCTCGCTGCTCCCTCTACCTCACCACACCTGCCTCTGCCTCACCACACCTACCTCTACCTCAACACACCTGCCTCTGCCTCAACACACCTCCCTCTACCTCACCGCACCTCCCTCTACCACCACACTCCCTCTCTACCTCAACACACCTCCCTCTACCTAACCACACCTACCTCTACCTCAAAACACCTGCCTCTACCTCACCACACCTCCCTCTACCTCACCACACCTCCCTCTACCTCACCACACCTCCCTCTACCTCACCACACCCCCCTCTACCTCAACACACCTCCCTCTACCTACCACCTGCCTCTACCTCAACACAACACCTCCACACCTCCCTCTACCTCACCACACCTCCCTCTACCTCACCACACCTCCCTCTACCTCACCACACCTCCCTCTACCTCACCACACCCCCCTCTACCTCACCACACCTCCCTCTACCTCAACACACACCTCCCTCCCTCTACCTCACCTCACACCCCCTCACCACCTCACCACCCCCCCTCTACCTCACCACACCCCCCTCTCCACCTCAACACCCCCCTACCTCACCACACCCCCCTCTACCTCACCACACCTCCCTCTACCTCACCACACCTCCCTCCCTCACCACACCTCCTCTACCTCACCACACCTCCCTCTACCTCACCACACCTCTCTACCTCACCACACCTCCCTCTACCTCACCACACCTCACCTGCACCTCCCTCACCCACACTCCTCTACCGCACACCCCTCTACCTCAACACCCTCACCACACCGCCCTCACCTCACCACACTCTACCACCACACCGCCCTCTACCTCACCCCAACCACCCCCCACCTCACCACCTCACCACCCCCTCACCTCACACACCTCCTCTACCTCACCACACCCCTCACCTCACCACACCTCCCCTACCTCACCACACCTCCCTCTACCTCACCACACTCTCTACCTCACCACACCTCCTACCTCACCTCACCACCACACCTCTCTACCTCACCACCACCTCCCACCACCACACCTCTCTACCTCACCACACCTCCCTCTACCTCACCACCTCCCTCTACCTCACCACACCTGCCTCTGCCTCACCACACCTACCCTCTACCTCAACACACCTCATTCTACCTAACCACACCTCCCTCTACCTCACCTCACCACACCTCCTCTCACCACCACACCTCCTCTACCTACCACCTCCTACCTCACCACACCTCCTCTTCTACCTCACCTCACCACACCTCTCTACCTCACCACACCTCCCTCTACCTCACTGCACCTCCCTCTACCTCACCACACCTGCCTCTGCCTCACCACACCTCCCTCTACCTCAACACACCTCCCTCTACCTCACCGCACCTCCCTCTACCTCACCGCACTTCCCTCTACCTCAACACACCTCCCTCTACCTCAACACACCTCCCTCTACCTCAACACACCTCATTCTACCTTAACACACCTACCTCTACCTCACCACACCTGCCTCTGCCTCAACACACCTACCTCTACCTCACCACACCTCCCTCTACCTCAAACACACCTCCCTCTACCTCAACCACACCTCCCTCTACCTCACCACACACCCTCCCTCACCACACACCCCTACCTCAAAAACACCTCCCTCTACCTCACCACACCTCCCTCTACCTCACCACACCTACCTCTACCTCAACACACCTACCTCTACCTCACCGCACCTCCCTCTACCTCACCACACCTGCCTCTGCCTCTGCTCACCACACCTCCCTCTACCTCACCACACCTCCCTCTACCTCACCCACACTCTACCTCAACACACCTCCCTCTACCTCACCACACCTACCTCTACCTCACCACACCTCTCTACCTCAACACACCTCCCTCTACCTCACCACAACCTCTCTCTACCTCAACACACCTACCTCTACCTCAACACACCTCCCTCTACCTCACCACACCTCTCTACCTCAACACACCTCCCTCTACCTCAACACACCTACCTCTACCTCACCACACCTGCCTCTACCACACACCTCTACCTAACCACACCTCCTCACCTCAACCACACCTCATTTACCTCAACACACCTCCTCTACCACACACCTCCCTGCCTCACCACACCTACCTCTACCTCAACACACCTCATTCTACCTCAACACACCTCCCTCCGCCTCACCACACCTGCCTCTGCCTCACCACACCTGCCTCTGCCTCACCACACCTACTTCTACCTCAACACACCTCCCTCTACCTCACCACACTTACCTCTACCTCACCACACCTCCCTCTACCTCACCACACCTCTCTACCTCACCACACCTCTTTGGATGCCTAAATCTAAAGAGTCCATCAGACAACATGTTTTTTCTAAGTTACGTTTTGAGTACATTCCTGTAAACTGTTAAACGATTGTTTACGTGAAGGAGGATTATTGTTCCTCTGCAGGACTTGAACATGATCAGTCTGCTGGTGGACAACCCCACCATCAGCGAGTGGAACCTGCAGGGTTTACCCAGCGACGACCTGTCCATCCAGAACGGCATCGTGGTGACCAAGGCGTCCCGCTACCCGCTGCTCATAGACCCCCAGGGCCAAGGCAAGACCTGGATCCAGAACCGAGAGAAGGACCGGCACCTGCAGGTGAGGACGGAGCACAGGTGACTGTTATCAGCTGTTTTCCTCAGCTGATACCCTCACATCATCTGTCTCAGGTCACCTGCTTGAAGCATAAATATTTCCGGACGCACCTGGAAGACTGTCTGTCTCAGGGACGTCCCCTGCTGCTGGAGGACGTGGGGGAGGAGCTGGACCCCGTCCTGGACAACATACTGGACAAAAACTACATCAAGTCTGGACGCACATATAAGGTGGAACAGCCGCAACACACAGTCACAGGAGACACCCACCTGCTGACAGTTAACTCCTCCCCCTCCTCCTGCAGGTGAAGGTTGGAGACAAGGAGGTGGACGTGATGGACGGCTTCATGCTCTACATCACCACCAAGCTGGCCAACCCGGCCTACAGCCCCGAGATCAGCGCCAGGACGGCTGTGGTGGACTTCACCGTCACCCAGCGAGGCCTGGAGGAGCAGCTGCTGGGACGAGTCATCCTGCTGGAGAGGAAGGTCGCCAGTCAGCCCGTCTCCTAGGAGACCAGTTAGAAGACCAGTTCAGCTGAGCCAGCAGACATGAGCAGGAGATAATGACCTGGAAATCCTGAATTAGCAACACTAGGGGTGTGAAAAAAAATCGATTTGGCAATATATCGCGATTTTCAGCCGCCCAATATAATACCAATTTTTCAGCTCCTAAAATTGATTTTTAGGAAAATTGTTTAATTTTCACATTTAAGTTTAAGAAAATTCTTTCATTCACTTAAATGTGCAAAAACACTAATAGTAAACAATAAAAAGGTTGTTTTGAAGCAAATAGTTTTGACTCAATTTGTCCTCTGAATGATCAATATCATCTGATGAACATATACAGCAACTTGATTTTTCATCTCTACTTTTAATTCTGATATTAACTGGGTAGAATATCGCAATATATCATGATATCGTGATATCGCATCGTGACCCAAGTATCACGATTCATATCGTATTGCGAGGTCCTTGCCAATACTCACCCCTAGTCATGTGTAGGGCTGTGAAAAAAAATCGATTTGGCAATATATCGCGATTTTCGGCCGCCCAATATAATACCAATTTTTCAGCTCCTAATATCGATTTTTTTTCTTCTCACTTACAGCGGTTACAATGCTGTCAGTATGTTGTAATGGTTACTTAAATGTGCAAAAACACTAATAATATCAAGTTTTATATCGATCCTAATATCGATTTTTGCAAAAACATTAATAATAAACAATAAATAGGTTGTTTTGAAGCAAATAGTTTTGACTCAATTTGTCCTCTGATTAATCAATATCATCTGATGAACATATACAGCAACTTGATTTTTCATCTCTACTTTTAATTTTGATATTAACTGGGTAGAATATCGCAATATATCGCGATTTTCAGCTGCCCAATATAATGTTGATTTTTCAGCTCCTAATATTGATTGTTTTCTTCTCACAGCAGTTACAATCCTGTCAGTATGTTGTAATGGTAACTTAAATGTGCAAAAACACTAATAATATCGAACAGTTACAGCAACTTGATTTTTCATCTCTACTTTTAATTTTTATATTAACTGGGTAGAATATCGCAATACATTGCGATATCGTGATAATATCGTATCGTGACCTCTGACCCCTAGACACACTGACCTGAAAAACCAGATGTGAGTCACATCAGGTGATAAAAATCTGATCTGGCTCCCTTCAGCCCGTCAGGTGAACTTGGTTGGACGCCAAAAACCAGAATCAACTCCTTCTGCTCCCAGACGTCTGCATTTAACATGACACCTGTCCAATGAGACGTGTCCTCTCTGTGGACCAACAGGAGCTGGAGACGGAGCGGGTCACGCTGCTGGAGGAGGTGGCGTCCAACAAGAGGAAGATGCAGGAGCTGGAGGACAGTCTCCTGTTCAGGCTGACCAGCACCCAGGGCTCGCTGGTGGAGGACGAGTCCCTGATCGAGGTTCTGAAAGACACCAAGATCACTGCGAAGGAGGTACCAGACTCCTCTGCCACGTCTGCAGAGAGACACCTGCTTGTTCACAGGTAAATGACTAAATCATGAGCTTCTGTCCTCCAGGTCGGAGAGAAGCTGTCTGTCGCTGCGGAGACGGAGGTGAAGATCAACATGGCCAGGGAGGAGTACCGGCCGGTGGCCACCAGGGGGAGCATCCTCTACTTCCTGATCGTGGAGATGTCCCTGGTCAACATCATGTACCAGACGTCTCTGGTCCAGTTCCTGGGACCTCTTTGACTCGTCCATGACCAACTCGGTCAAGTCTCTGCTCACCTCCGAACGCATCTGCAACATCATCAGCTTCCTCACGTACCAGGTGCCGCTCTGCTGCCGGGCTTCAGGTCCAAACCTGGATCGGTCCCGTAAACGACTTCCTGTCTGTCTCCGCCAGGTGTTCTGTTACACGTCCAGAGGTCTCTACGAGGAGCACAAGCTGTTGTTCACCTTGCTGCTCGCTCTCAAGATCGACCTGCAGGCCAAGAAGATCCTGCACCAGGAGGTGCTCACCTTCCTCAAAGGTACCGACCCGGTCCTCCTCCACCCTCCTCTTCTGTCTCAGACTCATAAGAGGCTAACGTCGGGCCGTCTGTGCAGGCGGCGCCTCTCTGGACCCGAACTCCGTCCAGCCCAAGACTCAGCGCTGGATCCAGGAGCAGACGTGGCTGAACCTGGTGCAGCTGTCTGGTCTGCACCAGTTCTGCAACATCCTGACTCAGGTTGGAGTTCTGGTCCGACCTGCAGTTTCAGAGCGTCCAGAACTTCCTCACCTACGGGGTTCACGTCTCCGTGTGTCCAGGTGAAACAGAACGACTGGGCCTGGAGGACGTGGTTCGACAGTCCGGCTCCAGAGGACGCAGAACTACCCGATCAGTACGACGAGAAGCTGGACACCTTCTACAAGCTGCTGCTCGTCCGGAGCTGGTGTCCGGACCGGACCCTCGCTCAGGTGTGACCACCCACCGGTCCGGTGGCGTGAGGCCGAGGGGGGCGTCGGTCTGCAGGTGACGTTTGCTTGTGTTTGATTGAGCAGGCCCGGCGGTACATCTCACAGTCTCTGGGCCAGCGGTACGCTGAAGGCTCGGTTCTGGACCTGGAAGTCATGGTGACTGAAAGCAACAACAGGACGCCGATGGTGTGTCTGCTGTCGATGGGCTCCGACCCGACGGAGAGCATCGAGGGGCTCGCCAGGAGCAAGGTGAGTGAGCCAGGTAGATGGACTCAGGTGTGAGACGGCTTAGATGAACACTGTTGTCTACCTGCAGGGGGCGCCGTGCCACCCCATCTCCATGGGTCAGGGTCAGGAGGTCCACGCCCGCAGGCTGTTGGCCAACAGCATGATGGTCGGCGGCTGGCTCCTCCTCCAGAACTGCCACCTGGGACTGGACTTCATGGACGAGCTCCTGGACACCGTCACCATGACGCCGTCAGACAGCGTCCACAAAAGCTTCAGGCTGTGGCTGACGACCGACGTGCACCCCAAGTACCTGACGCCGCAGGATGAAACCGCAGCGTCGTTTTTATCTCACCTGAGCTTCACCTGAGCTTCTGTGTTTCAACAGGTTCCCCATCACCTTCCTCCAGTCCTCCATCAAGTTCACCAACGAACCTCCTCTCGGTACGTTCTTCTTTTAGTTACACTGAATCCAGATCATTAAGCTTTAATCTTTACCTGCGTAGACCTGCAGCTGTAACCACGCTGCCTCACCTGTTCCCTCTCATGTGTCTCCGTCAGGGATGAAAGCAGGTCTGAAGAGAACCTTCAGCGGCATCAGTCAGGAGCAGTTGGACATCACCAACATGCCTCAGTGGAAACCGCTGCTGTACGCCGTGGCCTTCCTCCACACCACCGTACAGGTGTCCAGAAACACACCTGTCCCGGTGACTGACACAACACCTGACACCTGCACGACCGGAAGAACTGATTCCTCTTCTCTTCTTTTTCCTTCGACCCGGCCCAAGGAGCGGCGTAAGTTCGGTCCTCTGGGCTGGAACATCCCCTACGAGTTCAACCAGGCGGATTTCACCTCCAGCATCCAGTTTGTTCAAAACCACCTGGACGACATGGATCCCAAGAGAGGAGTGAACTGGAGCTGTCTGCGCTACATGTTGGGTCAGAACCAGTCCAGCAGATTCATTAGGGATGCACGATAACTGATTTTTAAAACCGCTAACACACACATATACCTAAGATCATTAAATTAATACTATAAACAAAACCAAAAGCAGTTTTTACTCTTTAAATGAACAGATATTTATTTTTTCCAATGAAAAACATATTGTCAAACCTCTCAAACATTTTCATAAAGCTATCAAACAAACCTATTTGATATCTCACATTAACTTAAATAAGGTTCATTACTGACTGATATAAAAAATAAAGGCTCCTTGAACTGATGGAAATACATGCATCAGAATTACAAACTGAAAAAGATTAACATTTAAAGGATTTTGACTTGTGGTTCCATTAAAATTAATACCTTTAATTAAAGTAAATAAGGTTCAGTAGTTTTTGTTTTTTATTTTTTAATCTCATGGAAGCTTTAGATGAGAGGAATGAGGGAGAGGGGAGCACGTTAGCATTAGCTTCCTTTAGCTCGCGTTAGCGTGATTTCAAAACTCCATGGAAGCGATTGTTATGTTGTAGGTGGCTGATCAGGTTTTACGTATTAAAGCTTGTGCTTCCCTCCTCGTAGAATTCACTCGGAGGATTCGTCACAAATAACCACCAAACTATCTTCTTCTGAAACTTTAACCAAGTTCCACGCCGCCATGTTTGTTGTGATCAGCGCTGTGCTGCAGGCTGCATTCAAGGTGTAACGTAAATTCTGACGTTCCCTCGTTTGCTAGTCGTTCTTTCAGCCTTTTCTATTTTTTTCTTGTGTAACGTGGGAGAATACTGCGAATATCAATTCAAGTCAGCAACTACTAAAATTATGACCAAGTTAACGAATTGTTTTCTGGCATGAGGGGGTATTCTTGATTTTCCTTATTGAGTAATCGTTTTTCTGATTATGCCGACGTCACTTGAACATAACATTCACTGCTGGTAATTTAAGACTTAGAGGGAGCGAGACACTGCTGTGTTGACAGAAATATAAATGTTATCGGGGCTATTCGTCGTGATATTGGAGTTATCGGGATGACGTCATAATTTCCTGTTATCAGCCTGATAGTTATCAACCTGATAGTTATCCGCCTGATAGTTATCAACCCGATAGTTATCGACCCGATAGTTATCCGCCTGATAGTTATCGACTTGATAGTTATCGACCTGATAGTTATCGACCTGATAGTTATCGACCTGATAGTTATCGACTTGATAGTTATCGACCCGATAGTTATCGACCTGATAGTTATCGACCTGATAGTTATCGACCTGATAGTTATCGACCTGATAGTTATCGACCTGATAGTTATCGACCTGATAGTTATCGACTGATAGTTATCGACCTGATAGTTATCCGCCTGATAGTTATCGACCTGATAGTTATCGACCTGATAGTTATCGACCTGATAGTTATCGACCTGATAGTTATCCGATGATATAGTTATCGACCTGATAGTTATCGACCCGATAGTTATCGACCTGATCGTTATCGAGTTATCGACCTGATAGTTATCGACCTGATATCGACCTGATAGTTATCGACCGATAGTTATCGACCTGATAGTTATCCACCTGATAGTTATCGACCTGATAGTTATCGACCTGATAGTTATCGACCCGATAGTTATCGACCCGATAGTTATTGACTCGATAGTTATCGACCTGATAGTTATCGACCCGATAGTTATTGACTCAATAGTTATCGACCTGATAGTTATCCCCCTGATATTTATCGTTTCGATAGTTATCGACCTGATAGTTATTGACCCGATAGTTATCGACCTGATAGTTATCCGCCTGATAGTTATCGACTCGATAGTTATCGACCTGATAGTTATCGACCTGATAGTTATCCGCCTGATAGTTATCGACCTGATAGTTATCCCTGATAGTTATCGACCTGATAGTTATCGACCTGATAGTTATCAACCTGATAGTTATCCCCCTGATATTTATCGTTTCGATAGTTATCGACCTGATAGTTATCGACCTGATAGTTATCAACCTAATAGTTATCCCCCTGATATTTATCGTTTCGATAGTTATCGACCCGATAGTTATCGACCCGATAGTTATCGACCTGATAGTTATCGACCTGATAGTTATCGACCTGATAGTTATCCGCCTGATAGTTATCGACCCGATAGTTATCCGCCTGATAGTTATCGACCTGATAGTTATCCGCCTGATAGTTATCGTTTCGATAGTTATCGACCTGATAGTTATCGACCCGATAGTTATTGACTCGATAGTTATCGACCTGATAGTTATCGACCTGATAGTTATCGACCCGATAGTTATTGACTCGATAGTTATCGACCTGATAGTTATCGACCTGATAGTTATCGACCTGATAGTTATCCCCCTGATATTTATCGTTTCGATAGTTATCGACCTGATAGTTATTGACCCGATAGTTATCGACCTGATAGTTATCCGCCTGATAGTTATCGACTCGATAGTTATCGACCTGATAGTTATCCGCCTGATAGTTATCGACTCGATAGTTATCGACCTGATAGTTATTGACCCGATAGTTATCGACCTGATAGTTATCCGCCTGATAGTTATCCGCCTGATAGTTATCGACCTGATAGTTATCCGCCTGATAGTTATCGACCTGATAGTTATCGACCTGATAGTTATCCGCCTGATAGTTATCGACCTGATAGTTATCCGCCTGATAGTTATCGACCTGATAGTTATCGACCTGATAGTTATCGACCTGATAGTTATCGACCTGATAGTTATCCGCCTGATAGTTATCGACCTGATAGTTATCCGCCTGATAGTTATCGACCTGATAGTTATCGACCTGATAGTTATCGACCTGATAGTTATCCCCCTGATATTTATCGTTTCGATAGTTATCGACTCGATAGTTATCCGCCTGATAGTTATCGACTTGATAGTTATCGACCTGATAGTTATCGACCCGATAGTTATCGACCCGATAGTTATCGTGCACCTCTAGGATTAATTCACCGTTAATTAACAGTCTCAGCCGTAGCAGCTGCAGACCAACATGAACCTGGACGTGTCCCTCTGAGTCCGTGGTTCTGGGTGCGTCTGACGCAGGTGAGGTCCAGTACGGCGGCCGGGTGACGGACGACCTGGACAAGCGTCTCCTCAACACCTTCACCTGCGTCTGGTTCAGCGAGAACACCTTCAGCAGCAGTTTCTGCTTCTATAAAGGCTACAGCGTTCCCGCCAAGGCCAAAACCGTCCAGGACATCCTGCAGCACGTGGAGGCGCTGCCGCTGGTCGACTCACCTGAGGTCTGAATGTTTATTGTGCTGGTACAGGTATTTGTTGGCAGTTACTGTTACGGTACCGAACCGCTACGAGTCCAGAACCAGCAGCACCTGAACGGCTGACATGAAAGGAACTTTGTCTGCAGGTGTTCGGGCTCCACCCCAACGCTGACATCACCTGCCAGACCAACCTGACCAACGACACGCTCAACACCATCATCAACATCCAACCCAAGGACAGCGGCGCCGCGGCCGGAGAGACCCGGGAGTCCAGCGTTCAGAGATCAGCCAATGAGATGCTGGAGAAGCTGCCGCCTGACTACGTCCCTCACGAGGTCAGTGGGTCAGTTTAAGGTCGGTTTCAGAGATACAAACTACCGTATTACTGACCTGCAGGTGAATGCAGGTGGGTTTATCTCCTCTAGACGGAGACAGGTGCATGAAAACAGGTGATTAAAGCTACTGATGAGAGTGACGAGGATGGATAAGATTAAAAACAAGCAGATCAGAGGAGCTGAGGGTGAGATGTCTTAGAGAGGAAGTAAAAGATGAAAAGATCACGCAGTTTGAATCGGAGATAGAATAGAATATCACAGAATAGGCTCTTGCTGATTGTGCTAGCATAATTTTTGGCATAATCTGAGGAATTGAGCATAATTTTTGCCCTTTTTCCAAAAGTAGCACTGCTAGCATAATCCGTATATTTTCTTGTCTTAATGGCACAATTTTAGAATAATTCAAGAAAACGAAGATCTCAGCTACTAAAAACAATTTTGCGATTGCTTTTTAAACGGAACCGGAAGTCTGTGTCTCGGTCCCAGATTCCTTAGTCTTTCTCCCAGCGCGCTAGCGTGCTCACAGTTCGTTGTTTACTCAAAATTTGCATACTTCACCATGGTAACTGGAGGCCATTTGAGTGCAAAACCTTGCGCAAACTGTGTCACGCTCTGCTACACACGATGGTTAGCAAGCTATCCGCGGATAGTTATCCACCACACTATCCAGGCTTTTGTGCAACATATTTTTGTTAGCTGGATAACTATGCGCTGGATAGCAGATTTATCCGCCGTATAGGCCTAACCACCGGATAAAGTTACCCAGGTTTTGAACAACCGGGCCCAGAACGTCAGGCCAGGGTTAATAAAATACATTTTCAAACTTGTCTTGTGAGTTGTGAAGTTTGTGCACAGAATAATTTTTTCAAAAAGTATCATAATTTTGAAAAGCGAGCATAATTTGAGCATAATTTGGGCAAAAAACGAGCACTGCCACTAGCATAATATGCTACTTTTACTAGCACAATCGGCAAATACCTATCACAGAATGCCAACACAAAAAAATAAGTTTATTGGTGAACCAAAACTGCAAAAACCAAAATGACTTTAAGTGGGAAAATATTCCCTTTGATGCTCAATTAGCTGCATTTTAATTAAATGCAAAACACTTCACTTCAGTAACTTCAGCCTTTTTAAAAGACTCAACATGCACAAACATGAAATTGAAAAAAATATGTAGCATTTGCTGAGTAATAACTTTCTGAATATATAACAATTTCCTGTTAAAACTATCTAGTCACTTATTTAAGCATTAATCATAAAGCTGACATAACAATCAGAACATTTCAGTAACAGCCATTTTTAAAACTCAACAGTGCTTTTATGCACAAACATGAAATAAAACAGTGAAACCACTGAGCAGTAGTTTCAAAAAGAACTCAAAATATATAGTTTTATCTGAATAACCATCACTGACCTTTGTCTTCAAGATAATTAAATCCATATCTCATATATTCTTGGTTGTATCTGTGTTTCACCTGCTCAACATACGTAAACAAACTCTGCAGGTCTTCTTCTATGGTGTGAACTGGCGGGAGTCAACTCACATTACAGGACATTATCGCCATCTACTGTTGAGGAGGATGAATGACACGCATTTATTTTTTTAATTTTTAGCATTTCCTTCCCCAGGCAAAGGCCCACGACCCACTGAAAACGGGTCTGCGACCCACTTCTGGGTCTGCGACCCACCAGTTGAGAACCACTGATCACATTAACACTAAGCTCTCTGCTGGTCTGCAGGTCAAGGGTCGACTGCAGAAGATGGGTCCACTTCAGCCAATGAACATCTTCCTCCAGCAGGAAGTGGACCGCATGCAGCGGGTCATCAGCATCGTACGGAGCACGCTCACCGACCTCAAACTGGCCATCGACGGTCGGTCGCAGTCACACCTGTCACCTCAGGGTTTTATTTAGTCTCCTGTTAGACTGTAGCGGTTTAAAAAGATCAAAGGAGGAGTTACACATCTGTAATGAAATAAAGGTAAATAAAGGTCCGGTACCTGCAGGTACCATCATCATGTCGGAGGACCTGCGCGACGCCCTCGACTGCATCTTCGACGCCCGCGTCCCGCGTACGTGGCTGCGGCGCAGCTGGCCGTCGGACACGCTGGGCTTCTGGTTCGGGGAGCTGCTGGAGAGGAACCTGCAGCTCAGCGACTGGATCGGCGCCGGCCGGCCCAACCAGTTCTGGCTGGCCGGGTTCTTCAACCCACAGGTCGGTTCGGAGCTCTGCAGACGCCTGAGGCCGTAACACCTGGATCTTTACACCTGAGCGCCGCTTCCTGTTGCAGGGCTTCCTGACCGCCATCCGCCAGGAGACCACGCGCTCCAACGCGTCCAAGGGTTGGGCTCTGGACACCGTTACCCTGAGCAACGACGTCACCAAGATGATGAAGGAGGACGTGTCGGCCCCGCCCCCTCCTGGTCTGGGCGGGGTTTACATCTACGGCCTGTTTCTGGACGGAGCGGGGTGGGATCGCCGTGGCATCAAGCTGGCAGAGGCTCCGCCCAAAGTTAGTCACCTGTTACTTTATCGCGCGTTAACGGTGTTAAAATGTAACGTTAAAACGTTTCTGCTAAAACTAATAATATAAAGTTAGAAAGTCATGATACAAATCCATAACAGATAACAAATTAAAGTTTTATAACGCTAAGAAGTTCAAAATGTCCTCTGGACAGGTGAGACCACTAGGTCCTCTGGACAGGTGAGACCACCTGGTCCTCTGGACAGATGAGACCACTGGGTCCTCTGGACAGGTGAGACCTCCAGGTCCTCTGGACAGATGAGACCACTGGTCCTCTGGTCCTCTGGACAGGTGAGACCACCTGGTCCTCTGGACAGGTGAGACCACCAGGTCCTCTGGACAGATGAGACCACCAGGTCCTCTGGACAGATGACACCACCTGGTCCTCTGGACAGATGAGACCACCTGGTCCTCTGGACAGGTGAGACCACTAGGTCCTCTGGACAGGTGAGACCACCAGGTCCTCTGGACAGATGAGACCACCGGTCCTCTGGACAGGTGAGACCTCCAGGTCCTCTGGACAGATGAGACCACCTGGTCCTCTGGACAGGTGAGACCACTAGGTCCTCTGGACAGATGAGACCTCCAGGTCCTCTGGACAGATGAGACCACTAGGTCCTCTGGACAGGTGAGACCACCTGGTCCTCTGGACAGATGAGACCACCGGGTCCTCTGGACAGGTGAGACCACAGGTCCTCTGGACAGACGAGACCACCAGGTCCTCTGGACAGACGAGACCACCAGGTCCTCTGGACAGACGAGACCACCAGGTCCTCTGGACAGACGAGACCACAGGTCCTCTGGACAGGTGAGACCACAGGTCCTCTGGACAGATGAGACCACCTGGTCCTCTGGACAGGTGAGACCACCAGGTCCTCTGGACAGGTGAGACCTCCAGGTCCTCTGGACAGGTGAGACCACAGGTCCTCTGGACAGGTGAGACCACAGGTCCAGGTCTCTGAGGCATCAGTCGGTCTCGTCACTTCTCGTCTTCAGTTTCAGCTTCAGTTTTGTTGAATAATCTCAGGGTGAAAATAGTAACGTTATTGTTTGTTTGAGGTTAAATTAAATTAAACTCAGATGATTTTATCTTTGGACACTGAAATAAAAAATAAAATAAAGCGATCAAACAGTGGTAAGTTTTCCTGGTGGATGTGAGTAACCAGCGGACGTCCTCCTCAGATCCTCTTCACCGCCCTGCCGGTGGTCCACGTCTACGCCGTCAGCTCGGCCAACATGGCCGACGTGAAGCCGCAGCGCGGCGGCGCCGCCGTCAGCCTGTACGCGTGTCCCGTCTACAAGAAGCCGCGCCGCACCGACCTCAACTACATCTTCTCGCTGTGGCTGCGGAGCGTCCAGCAGGTGGAGCTGTGGGCCATGAGGGGCGTCGCCCTGCTCTGCCACTGCAAGTAACCTGCTGACCTCAGGTCACATGACCTCAGGTCACATGACCCCAGGTCACATGACTCTGCTACTGATTCAGCTGTTAGACTGAAAACAGGAAGGTCCAGGTCTGGATCTGATTTAGATCCAAACTATTTATTTATTGGTCTTGTTTTTGGTCTAAATTTATTCATTTATCTTCAATAAGAAACTTTAAAAAGAAGGTTGATTAATTGATATTAACATTTTAATGTTTTTAATGTGTTTTCTGTGCCGTAATAATATTTTTGTCTGGTTTTAAATGTGATGTTAAAGTCTGTCCACTAGAGGGAGCTGATTGGCTGATATTTACACCATCAGACCATCTTAGCCTGTTTGGACATGTTTAGAGGTTAACAAATAAGAACAAATAGAACAAATAATTAATAATAGGACAAATAAGATAAATGAAACAGAAATGCAAAAAAATAATAATAAACCTGTGATATTATTCACTTTGACTGCTGTTTGTCTGTTAAATCAAATCGTTAGTGAATCTGCTCTGATTGTGACAGATGTTTCTGATGAAGATCCAGTCTGGGTCCAGAAATGATTCAAGTAAACTTTATTGTCCCAACATTAACAAACACAAACTGCTTTAAGGTTTTATTTCTGACAAACTACAGCCATGCAGTCACTCGCTACTGTTAACTAAAGCTAAAAAACACAACATCAGAGGATCAAGCACACCTGTCGTTACTGTCAGATAGTCATGGAGAAACCTGGAGGCGGAGTCTGACACGTAGCCCCTCCTCCCCTGCAGGCTGCAGGCCGACAGGAAGAAGCTCCCTGGTTAAGAGACTTGAAGCTTTCTGATTGGCCGAATCAGCTTCTTCTCACCTCTTTCATTTTAGTTTCATATGAACAGGCCGAGCTCACAGGAAGTTGAGTTTTGTGGCTGCGGCTGCAGCGTCGCTGCTCCTCACTCGCACCTGCAGCAGCCAGTCACATGACTCGTTCACCTGGGACTTAAGGTCACCGTGGAAACACAGACACACTGGAAAAAAGGCCACTCAAAAAACAAGTAAAAAAACCTTAATACAAGATATGTTTTTGCTTGTAATAACCAAAAAAAATCTACCAATGGAACAAGTGAAAATTCGCTTAATAAGATTTCATGAAATAAGACAATATATTTAACCCTGATAAGATCTTGAAATTAGCTTAAAAATCTTATGACATGTCAAAAAAACTTGTTTCATCTGAGATATGACTCAAAACAAGATGTTTTCAAGACTGTTTCACTTAACAAGATATTCAGGATGCACAAGTTCCTGTATGTCACTGAAATGTTACTCTTTAGGTGATTGTGTCTTATTTTAAGTGTGATGAGATATTTTGACTAGAAATTAGAAAAATATACTTGGTAAGATTTTGAGTTTTTGCAGCCGCGGTTTAAAGTCATCATGGGGATAAAAGCGCCTGACACTATTTAAATCTGCAGGTTTGGAGTAAATCAACACTGCAAATTATTTGGTTCTAAACCAAGAAAAAAAAACTTACATTTAGAAGTTTTAATAATTACTTCCTTATTTTAAGTCTCAGTATAATCTTATATCAAGTTAAACTTTACTTTTTTGTCTCAAACAGTCAGGGAATCCTAAAATGAGACAATTAACACTTAAAATAAGATGAATTACGTTTTTTTTCCTCCTCCTCATCAAAATAAATCTTGTTTTAAGATTCAATAACAAACTAAACCTTTCTTTAGATCTAAAAACAAGTGTTCCTACAATCTTAATTTAAGAAATCTTACCAAGTGAAATTATCTTGCTGCATGGACAGATTTTACACTTGTTTTGAGAACTTTTTTCCTTAGTTGTAGTGTGAACGGTTTGAATTGTTGCTAAGCTGACTGGATCTGACTTCCTCAAATTTACTCACGTCTTCTTTTTACTTTACATTTTCTTATCTTTGAGAAGTTTCCTCAAGTTACTGGACTCACCTGGACGTCTAACGTAGCTACCTTTCCTTAAATGATGTCAGATTGCTCTGAGCTATCAAAGCGATCCAGTATTTCCCTTTCCTGCGTCCCTAGAACCAGAACCAGAACCAGGCCATAAACAAACTAGATTCTTCATCTGGTTCTGGTGGGATCTGGTTCTTTAGCTGCAGCTCTGACCCTGGCCCGGTTCCTAGGACCAGAACCGGGCCAGGAACAAACTAGATTCTTTATCTGGTTCTTTAGCTGCAGCTCTGACCTCTGACCTCTGACCTCTGACATCACATCCTGCTGTTTTTCACACACTAAACTCCAGTTTTTTCACTCGGATCGATTCTTCTTCTCAACTTGTTCCAGAACCACACGTTCCATAAACCGTCCCGTCCAGTCAGCCATCGTTTCAGCCTCATTAACATGCAGACAGGTGAGCAGCAGCGAGGTGATTTAATCAGCGTTTACTGATCAAACAAAGAGTGAAGTTTGTTTCCTGGACGGTAAAAACTTTATGAAGCACACAAACTGCAGCAGAAACTCCAGTTGGGTTATTGTCCTGGTGTTCGGTCTGGTTGGATCAGCCACCGGCCCGGTTCTCTGCTCGCTCCCGTTTATAAAAATGTTGCTGTCGTACCTGCGCTCATCAGCAGGTACCTGAAAACCTTCCTTTCCCTCCACGTGGTCTCTCAAGTCCCGAGAAAACGGGCCCAGATCCGGCGGCTTTACGACAGCTGCTTCATGTCGTACATGGGCACCTCAGACTCCTCCCCCTTGCCGTCGTCGTCGGCCGGCCTGGCGGCGTGCGGGCTGCTCTTGCGGCCCTTGGGAGGAGGGACGGGCTGGTTGGCGTCGGCGGCGCCCTCAGCTCCCTCCTGACCCTCGGCCACAGTCCTCTCCTTCCTCAGGTTGAGCTTCGCCGGGACGGTTTTGGTGATGGTCTCCTTCAGCCGCTCGCCGGACTGCTTCAGCCGCTCGCCGGACTGGCGGATCTTCTCGCGCCTCTCGGTGGTGACGATGCGCTCGCCCAGCTTGTTGACCTTGGTGCCGAGGTTCTCGCGGGTCTTGCTGATGTTCTCCTTGGAGAACGTGGCCTTGAAGCTCTCGATGCGCGTCAGGCCCGTCTTCTTCATCCGGCCGGCCGACGAGGAGTCCGCCTCCTCCACCACCATGTACTCCTCGTCCGACTCGGGAGGCAGCTCGAACTTGTCCGGCTCCACCTCGGCCCTGGCCGCCGCGCCGCCGCCGCCGGACTCTGCTTGTTCATCTCCTGGTGCGACGGCCTTCACCTCCTGGTCACCCTGAAAGACGACACAAGATAGCGTTGAGGAAACGCAACTTTCCACGGACTGGGTTTAAAGTTTTATTTTCCTGGGCGCCGTTTAGCAGTGATGTCATGTTTAAATCGGAGCGGTTAGTGTGCAGGCCTTGATCCCGCCTCCATAAATAACCCGCAGCACCTGTTCCTGCAGCTCAGCGCCGGGCTGCAGGAAGCTAAACATATCAGCGGGCAGCAAAGCTAGATCGCTTTCAGCTCCAGGCTGCATCACGGCGTGCATCTGTCCGCAATCAGATCAGGTTGCACAAAAATGTTGAGCCTGGAGCTGCAAACGGACCCAGAGGAGGCTGGCTCGCCCCGGTTAAAGGTCCTCGCTCATTCATGCTACGAGCCGACCAGCGCCGGCGGCGTAACGCAGCGTCTTTGACCAGCTGTCACAGCTAGCTGCACATCAGCTAGAAACAAGGATGGAAGCTTCTCCATGACTCATCAGTTATCGTCTCACATGTGAGCTTTTCAAGGTCATAAATGTAAAGGGAACCTCCCCAAACTTCATCTGATATGAACAAGAAAACCATCTTTTAGTTTAGAGTTGACCAACCCTTCATCCCAGCGTCTGGTCTGTAGCACGCTAACGGCTGCTCCGTGATCTTGATGACATGCGTCGCTGCTACGATCTGACTCTTGGCTGACATTTCCAGTGGTTTGACAGAATGCGTGGCGGTTATAGCTAAGCTACAGGCTGCTAACAAGCTCAGACTTCTCCCCAGAAGGTTTAAAATTACAGATCTTCTCTTCATTTATCTGGAATCAAAGCTAGAAGGTTGTGGGGTTAACCGTTTCTGTGCATGTAGCTTTATCATCCCTCTACAACCTAAAAAAAGTACATTAATGGGGACTAGCAGTCAAACATAAAAGGTCACAGGTCACCTGACATCACAGCTGCAGCATCACATCGGACTGAGACTCAGATTGGCTCCAGAGCCGGCGGTAGCCTGTTAGCGGCTAACACAGCGGCTGGAGCCAGCTTCACAAGGGGATGAGCTGACAGCTATATTAGGAGATGGTGGACGTTCAAACTCAGAATAACCTGATCTGTCAGCGCTCAGCTGGCTCAGTCACTTACAGTAGAGCAGCTCTGACAGCTCAGCTAACGGCTAACTGTCTGATCAGTGACGTCAAGAAGGAGCCCAGAGACATCTTTATCCCTCTTCATTTACCATCGGGTTGTTTTTACTCCCCTCAGAACGAAGCGATGGGACAATTTCTCAGGTCGTAGACCTAATGAAGACTTTTGAAGAGCCACCAGAGAGTTTATTCCTGCTAAAGTTACATCCAGTGATCCGTTGACGTTGGTAGCTCTGAGAGCAGCATTAGCAGTTAAGATCAAGGCTGCAGCTCATGTCCCTAACCTAGCAAACCCAGCGGAGCCGCTACCAGTTCAGCCGGTCGCTGGTCTAAAACCAGATCAGCTGCTCATAACTTAATGGAGAACATGTTTCCCACTGCTGGTGTTTCAGCGACCGGCGCCAGATTAGCATCTGTAGGTGCTTCAGTCAGTGCGTTTACATGGGAAGTTTAATTCCTCTTTAATTCAGAATTAAAGTTAAAGCCGAATAAAAGTTACCATGTAAACACTTAATTCCATATGAAAATGTCAATTCCGAATTAAACTTAATTCCGAAGTAAGTGACTGGTTTATTCTGATTTTAATTCCGCATTAAATAATTCCGCGGTCATGTATACACTCATTCCAGTTTAAATTAATTCCCGTCTTTCTGCGCATGCTAGTTCTCTTGCCCGTCTGTCGCCATGACGCTTATATTCCACGCTGGGCTTGTTTTCAAAATGGCAGCACGCAGTAAACGGTGTTCAAGAGCAGAGACGATTTATTTAATAAATAGCTTGGAGGAACTGGAAATAATTAAAAGAACAGATGGCAGGAAACATAAAAATTGTGAGCTTTTCAAAGTTGTAGCGGCCAGGTTAAATGAAGGAGGTTTCACAGATAGAGACGCCACCCAGGTCAAAAATAAGTGGAATGTTGTTGCTAACCGAGTTAGCTAAGTTTGTTTTCTTCCGGTAGATGTAAAGACGTCCCCCCCCATCCAATCAGAACCCTTCCCAACCCCCAGACCTAAAGCGGAGTTGGATAAAGCCGAACTAACGTGTTTTCCATGTAAACCTCAATTCGGAATTACTATTTCCATGTAAACTCAAAGGAAAATAGTTTAATTCCGGAATTATTAATTCCGAATTAAAAAACATCATGTAACCGCAGCCAGTGGGGACCACAGGCCTCATCTGGTTCCTCACTGTTCTCCATCGGGTCCCTCATACTGTGTTGCTTCAGGTACAGAGAGACAGGTACAGACGTGGAGGTGAGGGAGGCTACGTAGCACCTTGATTGGTTCCCAGGAGCTCGTCCCGCCCACAACCCTAACGATGTCCACTGATGTCCTCACAGAGACGCACAAATATTTAACAAGAACTGAAGCAGTGACTTCATCTCAGGAGTTTTCATGGAGCCGTGGATGGACAGGTGGATCAGGTGGCATCTGTACTGGTTACCAGTCAGTCCATGTTCCTGTCCTGTTCCTGGTCATAGTGACCAAAGACGTGGCTGATACCAGCCCTGAAATGAGTCTCTGAGTAGAGTTCCTGCTCCTCTTCATGGAGAAGAACCAGTTGAGGTGGTTCAGGCTCCTGGATGGTTAATTGTTTCAGACCCGTCCAGCTGGGAGTCTGGACTTTTCTCTAAATGTGGAGATGAGACTCTCAGATGACAACAGCTGAACCACAGGCTGCTCTTATTCCCATTCAAGTCAACAAGCTATTGGTTGCTAATTTAAAAGCTAATTTAGTGCCATTAAAGGAAAAGAACTGTTCAGAAGATCCTCAGAGAATCAGAACATGAGTCCATCAGTGGTTGGAGATCCTGGTCTTCCTCTGCAGCATCATACAGGCGGTAAATGTAAATAAATGTTGGTGTGGTTCCTCACAGATGGAAGTCTCTCTCTGGAGGGTCAAAGGTCGTCGGAGCGACACCAGAGTCGCTGTATTTTCCTCTCTGGGTTTATTCCAGACCCGGTTTGTTTCTGGATGGTTGCTCTGTCCCACCTGACCACTAGATGTCAGTAACGGTTGAACATCGTTACTTTAACGAGCTGAGCTGAATTGAATTGAATTGAATTGAATTTGAATTTATTTCAAACAAACATGTACATTAAAAAAAAAAACAAAAACAACAAAAAACAAATAGTAACATCTTCATATACACATAAGCTGGAAAAAGGAGTAGGAAGAAGTGCAGACGTTTTCTTAGTTCCTACCCCTTTATAACTATGAATTTACACCATCGCCATTACTATATCTACACAATATCCATATAAATACAAACACTACATAAACATACCTATCATAAAAAATACAATATATTATATAAATTTATATGAATATACACTATAAAAACTACATAAATATTCCTATAAATATATATGCTATATAGATAAAAATATACAACATATATTACATAACTACAACTATCCCTCCCAACATACAATATATACCACATAAATATTAATATAAATATCTAAACATATCTTAAGCAAGTATAATATACCATTTTCCCCTATTTTATTTATTTATCACACTCCTCATTAACCCATTTCTTCTTCCATGTACCTGTTTATAATTATTTTTTTGTATCTCCTTTTAAACAGATTTATGTTTCCTGCTCCAAACTGATACACAAGTTTTAACTTCAGTTGTATGTCGATGTTTCTACACCTGGTCAGGTGTTCGTCTGTCTGAGTTTTCTTTGTTGGTCTTTTTTTATACAAATAACTGACATCTATGTTTACTTTCGTTGATGGTTCTCAGTAGGACAACTAATAACCTAAAAATATAACAAATACAAACATTAAAGCCATTGAAGCAGCAGCTGAATAACCATGAAGGAACGGTTCGTTAGCGAACTCAGCGGCGTAACCTTTCAGCTGCTGACGTTCATTCAGAGCTAAAATAACCAGGTCGCCATCACGCTGGCAGCTGCTAGCGGTGAAGGCCAAAGCAGTAAAACGAAGCCGTGTGCGTGTGTGTGTGTGTGTGCGTGTGTGTGTGTGTGTGCGTGCGCTATTTCAACCCTGAGACATTTGTTTCAGCTGACGCTAACGTTGAAGCAGCTCAGACTTTGATGAACTAAGACGTAACGAATAAAAGCAGAAGTGTCGCATCTCGCTGCTCTTCAGTTATCAGGATACAACGACGCCGTTAATTCTGTTATTAACGGGTCGTTTCTGTTCAGAACTTCAGAAGAATCAGAGAAATGAGATATCTGAAGGTCCAGAGTGATTCTGCTGTGAATGTGAAATATCTCAGCTCCTCAGTTGATGACTGGACCTGTTCATCCCACCTTTACCTGATCATTATTAGCATGAGCTCAGAGCCGGTACTGCTACTCAGTAACGGTGACAGAACCTGCTCAGATGTTCTCACGGGTCCACCAGGTTCTCGGTAACAGAAACCCAGTTGGGTCCAGGTGCCAGGTGAACTCCAGAATCAGGTTCACGTGTTGACCTTTGAGCCTGTTTGGGGCCGAAGACACTGAAGATGTTGGATTGATTAGCATCCCAACGTCATCATGGTGAGGGGCGGAGCCTGTTCCAGGTGTCATCAGACCAGAGGTAGGGCACACCTGGACAGGTCTCCAGATCACGACAGGGACTACAACTGTTCAGGGTCATTCATCTCAGCAGGTCGTGCTCTTTGTCCTGACACAAACCCCTCCCCCATTTACCTGGGCTAGCGGCTAGCGGCTAGCGCTTTGGGAACCTCCTAGTGGTGGAGGTGGTGGGTTCAGCGTCCAGGTACACTAGTATCTGGACCTCCTGACTGGAGAACATGCTAACTCCACACAGAAGAGAACCCAGGTGGAACCAGAACCAGAACCTGCTACACTGATGGGACGGTGGACGGGCCTGGACCGTACAGGACAGGTGTGTCTCCGCAGCCTTACCTGATAGATGACCACCCTGAACTTGTTCTTGGCGAGCAGGTCTCCCTGGGTGGCCTCCACCTTCTTGACCCGGACGTTCTGGTTCTCCACCCGCACCCGGACGTCCTTGATGTGGCGGCTGACCTTGCGCGTCTTCTCCAGCAGCCGGTCGACGGTGGAGCTGGTGTTGGCGTGGTCGCTGGTGAGCTTGACCACGTCGGCCTGGATGCTCTTCACGGCGCTCTC
Organism: Hirundichthys speculiger; assembly: GCA_018398805.1. Taxonomy (NCBI): domain Eukaryota; kingdom Metazoa; phylum Chordata; class Actinopteri; order Beloniformes; family Exocoetidae; genus Hirundichthys; species Hirundichthys speculiger. The sequence goes on from JAGFBZ010000566.1 coordinate 358,991, forward strand.
CAGCTCCTGCTGGCGCTCCTCCATGCGCTGCTGCGTGGCCTGGACGCCGTCCATGAGGCCCGCCACGCGCTCCAGCAGCGCCATGATGCCGCCCGCGTCGTCCCCGCCGCCGCCGCCCGACGGCATCCCCGGCTTGTCTGCCATCGCTGCTCGCCGGCCGACCCTCTCAGCTGCTGCGTCGCCGCGGTGATCCAAGGGAAGGAGGGATGAAGGAGGAAGAAATCCAGCTAAACCTGAATATCGCAGACGTGAAGATCAGCAGGTGGAAGGTGACGGACCGGTGGAGATCCAGAGGAAAAGAGGGAGAGAACGGAGGACAAGAAGACGGGATCAGCCCTCTACGACTGGACGATGACCCGGAGTCTGCTCAGACCAACTGGGAGACTCCACCCTGCTGGGGGAGGGGGGGGGGGGGATGCTAAAAAGAGACGGGGTTGAAAAAAAGAAAAAGAGGAGGAGGAGGAAGAGTGTTGAGAGGCTCACTGTGCTTTAACAATATTTAATCAATAATATTTAATCAATATTTGGACTTTTAATCCACCAGACCGTTAAAAAAAATCTCTTCAGACCTGGCGCTAACCTGTTAGCTCTTCAGACCTGGCGCTAACCAGTTAGCTCTTCAGACCTGGTGCTAACCTGTTAGCTCTTCAGACCTGGCGCTAACCAGTTAGCTCTTCAGACCTGGTGCTAGCAGGTCACATGACCCCCGAGGGTCCTGAAGAACCGGTTTGCACCGTGAAGAATTTAAAAATGGAAATAGATGAACGTGTGTGAGAGATAAAGACCGACATGGATCCCAACGTTTCTCTCTGTTCTCCGCTGCTAAAAATACAGCGGCGGTAAAGTGACTCCCCGCGCTTCTTTGGGAGACGAGTCTATTAAAAGGAGTGGAAACCCCCACCCATCTATTCCTCCGTCGTCCATCCATCTATCAGCCACTTCTTCTGTCCTAATCCCTCCATCCCTCCATCCAGGTTTAGACTGCGTTAAAGCTTTCTTCACGCTAACGTTAGCCATCTTTGTTGCAGTCAGGTGGTCCAAATGTGGACTCAGGGGGCGGAGCTTGAAGGAGGGGGGGGGCAAGTTCACTTTCTACACGAACTAGTTCAGTTCACCATTTCAAAAATGAACTTAATAGTTCATTTTTAATTATTAATTTAATTTTTTTAATGTTGCTTACGAAGCAATAATTAGTCAAATTGAAATACCGCTGCCCATATACTACCACACCAAAAACGGCAAATTATTTTATCCATTTAATAATTAAAAACGTATTTATAAAAGATTGGAGGATTTAAAACACATTTGTTTATATTTTGATATTTATTTATTTATTTAAATAGAAGTACTTTATCCTCCTTTTTTTTTTTTTTAAGAGACAAAAACGAGGGAGTTTTGTTATGTTTGTGGTGCGTGGGGGGGGTGAGGGGTAATGGGAGGATGGCTTTGCGACTTTGGGGTGTGTGACGGCTTTTATTTTGTTTTAATGTGCATTGTTTTTTTTATCATTATTATTATTTTATCATTTTTATTTTTTTTTTTTTTTTATGTAAAGCACTTTGTGTTGCCTGAGGGCATGAAAAGCGTTCTATAAATAAAGTTTGATTTGATTTGATTTAACTTTAATGACCTCTCACGGCCCACCTGCAGTACCACGACGGCCCACCAGGGGGCCGCGGCCCACAGTTTGGGAATCACTGCTCTACATTTTATTAAAAATATGGAGGAGCTCTGGGTAACTGTAGCTTTCATCTTCCTTCATGATCGTTTTAAACATTTGATGTTAGCTTGATGTTAGCGTGACAGCAGCGACAGCCGTGTTGCCATGTTTGATTGGTTTCCTCAGATTCATATCAGGCTCGTTGGTGGTGGATTTTAAATGAGGGTTCACTGGAAACCTGGAACGGTTTTGACCGTGCGTGAACTTTGAAAGAGCGTCGTTTACAACCATAATAAAAATATAAATAAACACCACTTAGTGCCTAAAATATCTCGTAGAAAAGGACAGGTGTGCTGGAGTGTTGCGTCAGCTGGACGGACGTGTCGTCCCGACTTCAAAGCGCTCGTCCTGTAAATCCGTCCAGAGGGGGACGTTGTCAGAGCCCTGTAAAACCCCAGATGACAGCCAGCTGAAGATTAAACCCTCGCAGGAGAAACGGCGACGGAGACGACAGACGGCGTGAGGGGAATGAGGTGAGGTGGGCGGAGCCAGGACGAACAGAGGAAGGGACTCTCCAGTGTTCAGAGAGCCTCCACCAGCTGCCGCCGTCGCTGCTATATTTATCTGCACCTCCCGGTGCCGCCGGGACCGTTCGATCTTCACCCCCCCGCTTCAGTCCAGGTGGGCGGAGTCATCGGTTTAACACGCCAGGGACCGACTGGATCAACACAAACCTGATATGAGACGGAGGCTGTCGTCGGCCCAGACAGCTGTCAGTCCAGATCAGAGTCCTGTGGACCGGTTCTGGAGACGATCACCTCCCTCTGCAGGTAGATCAGAGTTTCCCCTGATCTATCTACCTGCAGAGGGAGGTAGATAGATCAGGGGAAACGCTGGGAACGCTGCTGCAAAGGTCAACGCTGATGTGCAGTTTCACAAAGAGGCTTCTGTTCAGCCACGTTTCTGGGATTTTAGCCTCCGTTCAGCTGATCTGGGTGGACGTATGACACTAAATAGTTTCTACCTTTAAAGGTTTCAGATTAACTAGGGATGCACGATAACTATCAGGCCGATAACTACTGGCACGATAACTATCAGGCACGATAACTATCAGGCCGATAACTACTGGCACGATAACTATCAGGCACGATAACTATCAGGCCGATAACTATCAGGCACGATAACTATCGGCACGATAACTATCGGCACGACAACTATCAGGCCGATAACTATCGGCACGATAACTATCGGCACGATAACTATCAGGCACGACAACTATCAGGCCGATAACTACTGGCACGATAACTATCAGGCACGATAACTATCGGCACGATAACTATCGGCACGACAACTATCAGGCCGATAACTACTGGCACGATAACTATCAGGCACGATAACTATCAGGCACGATAACTATCGGCACGATAACTATCGGAACGATAACTATCGGCACGATAACTATCAGGCACGATAACTATCAGGCACGATAACTATCGGCACGATAACTATAGGCACGACAACTATCAGGCCGATAACTACTGGCACGATAACTATCAGGCCGATAACTATCAGGCCGATAACTATCAGGCCGATAACTATCAGGCACGATAACTATCGGCACGATAACTATCAGGCTGATAACTATCAGGCACGATAACTATCGGCACGATAACTATCAGGCCGATAGTTTTCGTGCCGATAGTTATCGTGCATCCCTAGTTAATCTGAAACCTTTAAAGGTAGGAACTTTAGTGTCATCTGTGTCTCCAGGGACCAGGAACCACCGACCGCCTGCATCAGAAACCAGGAACTAACAACCACTGGGAACGGACATCTGGATCCGTCCAGAACCGCAGCACAGACGCTGAAAATACTGGAGACGTGTGGTTAAAGTTCAGTTTGAGGTCCCAGAAAGAACCGGAACAGACGAGCAGAGAGACCAGTTCGTGTTTTAAACGTCATAATTTAATTCTAGTGCAGCTACAACACAGTCTAAACACCAACTTCACTGGTTCATGCATTACGCAACATCTACGGTAAAATCAGGCCGGACCCCCGCAGACGTCACATGACCGGCAGCAGGGCGGGGTCACGCCGGGGTCACCTGACCTCAGAGCGGCCGAGCCGATGATCTACTCCTTCTAGCACGATAAAGCACCAACACGGACACGTTGTTACAAATTAGAATAAAAAAGAGACCTGACACTCGTTTAAATTATCCTTACACAAAAAAACAAAAAAAACAACAGTGGAGTCCATTTCTGGACCGGCATCATCTGAAACAAAGCAGTAATAATAATAATAATAATAATAATAATAATAATAATTAACAGCTCGTACCTCATCATCTCTGAAGCAGTAGAAAAAACAGCATTTTGGTTTTCAGGTGCATCTCAATAAAACAAATAAAAACCACATAAACATGAGTCCTGCTGCAGAGCGCCCCCTGGAGGTTGAAGGTTTAATAACGAAATAACAGTGGAACCAGGTGTGTTTGATGGGGATTAAATTAAATGTTCAGAAACATTTAACATTTAGCTGTTAATCACAAAAACATCAACCAAGTCTTTGGTTTTATCCTGGATTTTTACAAATAGGTCCAAACTGTGAAAATAAACCTGATAAGTTTAAACCAGTTCATGCTGTTTTAAAAAGCTCCTTTCAGACTTGAGCGTCCAGGTGTCCCAGCTGTCTGTCGTCCCTTAAACCCACCCAGGTACCGTCGGGACGTCCAGGTGTCCCAGCTGTCTGTCGTCCCTTAAACCCACCCAGGTAACGGGACGTCCAGGTGTCCCAGCTGTCTGTCGTCCCTTAAACCCACCCAGGTACGGGACGTCCAGGTGTCCCATGTCTGTCGTCCCTTAAACCCACCCAGGTACCGTCGGGACGTCCAGGTGTCCCAGCTGTCTGTCGTCCTTAAACCCCGGTAACATTGGGACGTCCAGGTGTCCCAGCTGTCTGTCGTCCCTTAAACCCACCCAGGTAACATTGGGACGTCCAGGTGTCCCAGCTGTCTGTCGTCCCTTAAACCCACCCAGGTACCGTCGGGACGTCCAGGTGTCCCAGCTGTCTGTTGTCCCTTAACCCACCCAGGTACCGTCGGGACATCCAGGTGTCCCAGCTGTCTGTTGTCCCTTAAACCCCCCCAGGTACCGTCGGGACCAGGTGTCCCAGGTGGTGGGTCGGTGTCCCAGCTGTCTGTCGTCCCTTAAACCCACCCAGGTACCGTCGGGACGTCCAGGTGTCCCAGCTGTCTGTCGTCCCTTAAACCCACCCAGGTACCGTCGGGACGTCCAGGTGTCCCAGCTGTCTGTCGTCCCTTAAACCCACCCAGGTACCGTCGGGACGTCCAGGTGTCCCAGCTGTCTGTCTTCCCTTAAACCCACCCAGGTAACGTCGGGACGTCCAGGTGTCCCAGCTGTCTGTCTTCCCTTAAACCCACCCAGGTACCGTCGGGACGTCCAGGTGTCCCAGCTGTCTGTCGTCCCTTAAACCCACCCAGGTACCGTCGGGACGTCCAGGTGTCCCAGCTGTCTGTCGTCCCTTAAACCCACCCAGGTACCGTCGGGACGTCCAGGTGTCCCAGCTGTCTGTCGTCCCTTAAACCCACCCAGGTACCGTCGGGACGTCCAGGTGTCCCAGCTGTCTGTCGTCCCTCACAGAAGCACCAAGGACATGCTGGAGGACACTGGAGACTCAAGGAAGCAATGATGGAAGAGAAAAGAGACGACCAGGAGACCAAACAGGTGAGAGGACCTGCTGAGCTGAAGACTCAGGTGTCTCCAGACTCAGGTGTCTCATGTCTGAAAGGACGCGGCAGCATGAACGGACGAGACGGTGACACCTGGTGGGCGGAGCTAAATAAGCCCCTCCCTCCAGCCGTCACCGCGCAGCTCCTGGATGATGTCACTGATCAGAAGACACCTGGAGATGTTTGACACGGTTTTGTGTTGGCAAGATCTTAAAATTAAACTCTACAAGTTAAACAAAATAAAAAATATATTATTCAACAAAATGAAGAACATAAAAGCAGAGACAACGAAGGGAGACGGTCGTGTTCCAGCGGTGGACGGTCCAACGGTGGACCGGCGGAGGACGTCGTCTGCAGATGCTCGAAAACAACCAGACGTGGAGGGAAATCTAAAAAATAAGGCCCCTTAACTCACAGATTAGGTTTAAAAAATAAAAATAAAATAAAGAGGCACCGAAAGAGTCGTTATAAAACTGCAGTCTGTCTGCGGTACGAAAACTGGACTCCTGGACGTCTAGAAAAAGACGAGGAGACCGGGGGACAGCTACATCATCCTGGAGGACGTCCCTGACTGGAAGTGGCCCAGGTGCTGCTTCTGCCGGCGGCCGCGCTTCGTCTTGTTGCACCTCCTGCAGGACACGACAGGGAAGAACACGTCAACAACACGCCAACCATCACGTTAACATCACGTCAACAACACGCTAACGACACGCCAACCATCACGTCAACATCACGTCAACAACACGTCAACCATCACGTCAACATCACGTCAACAACACGGCTAACAACACGTCAACAACACGTCACTACAAGGGTTAGCATCCGCCCCCCCTGGAGCAGCCAGGTCTGGACATCTATGACCAGAGACACCAGGGACCCATCTGAGCCCTCAGGCTGAAGCATGCTGGGATACTTCATGGAAACACACACAGGTGGGAGGTGGGGTGGAGAGGCTCCGCCCCCCCTGGTCTGGGCTCATGCAGCTCTCCGTACCGGGTCACAGGGGGGTCAATTTTTTGCGAATTTCCGAGTTTTTTTCCATCCTGGGGATCGAGATACGTGCAAATCCGGTTTAATATTTTCGAGGGGGGGGGGGGGGGGGGTACCCTCCACGAACGTGACGTGAATTCTTGATTGTGATTGGTTGATTGGTTGATTGAGACCAGGACATGCGCACTGAGCCGGTTGACGATCCAGCCGCTATCACAGCCAGATCAACGGTCAAAGAAGCCTGAAGCAAATATTTACTGATATTACTTCTCTTTTTCTTGTTTGGATGGATGATTATTAGCTTTAAATTCACAGGAGAGATGTTTATTCCTTATTGTACTTATTTATTGTTAGACAACACGGATGAAATATCCAGCGCTTCACTGATAAATGTAGCTAGGAAACGTAAACTCGTTTGCCTCGTTTAATTAATAAAAACTGCTTAGCAATGTAACCTCCAAGTACATTTAAATTCTGAAGTGCTCAGTTTACATATTAGGGCAATTATATCACAATTAAATTTAAAAAAAAATCTCCCAACCGGACCCCCCCCCCCCCCCCCAAAAAAAAAAAAAAAAAAAAAAAATAGAAAACTCCTCAGATCTACATGATTCATGTAGGTCTCACTTTTTGACTTCAAAACGGCAAATTTCACCGAAAGGTGAGAGATTTTCATGCCTGAAGTATTAGTTATTCAGTGTTTAGAGCTTTTTGTGATTAAAAAAACAATTAAGAAAAGCTAATGTTCAGAGTTCCAGGCATCAAAAAGACATGTTGAATTTAACATGCTAGTTCCTATAACTGCTTACTAAAGTTTTGGATCCGTGTATCTTGTTGTCAGTGATGTTTTACTGTTGAAGTTCATCAGTGACTGAATCACTAGTTATTCTGAATTTATGTCTTTAATAGGAAACTTAATTGTTTCATAACAAATACTTTTATTTTTGATATCTAACCTCTATATGCCTCCTAAAGCAGAACCTCGAGAGTTTTTTTCAATTTCCTGTTGACACACCCTCCACCTGCTGGTCCTCCAGTCCTCTAATGAAAGCTCACGTCTGATCTGGAGCAGGAACCTTCAACATCAGCAGGTGAGCTCCACCTGCTGGTCGAGACTCGCCACTGCAGCTACACTGCAATTAATTTAAAACCAGTTCAACCAGCAGTTCTCTGCTCCTCCATGTGGTCTTTACTGGATAATGATGTCACATCTAAACAGTAACACTTCAGGTTCCTCCGTCGTGGTAGAAGGTTCCATCTGGGGGCGGAGCCTATCTGAGGAAGGAGTCACCACGCAGGAAATACAGGAAACATTTCAAAATAAAACTAACAAATACATCTACAAACACCTGGTTACAGTTCTCTGTGTGACGGAGGTGAAACGGCAGAAGCTACCTGGTGAAGCACATCACCACGGCGACGATGACGGCGATCTGGACGGCTCCGATGATGGCGGCGATGAGGACGTAGTGGAGCTTCTGACCGCTGGGAACCACGTAGAGGATGTTGAAGTCCAGCAGCTGGTCGCACTGGGCGCCGCCGTACGCCGCCTCGCACCTGAACGCAGGTACGGAGGCGTTAGTTTCATCTCTGGACACTAACACGTCACAGATCCTGAACCGACGACGGACAGGTGAGCCGGTTCAGCTATAAACCAGGTGTTACCTGCAGGTGGGCAGGTTGTGTCTCATCTCACACTGGCCGTGGTCACAGAACTGGGCGTAGTCGGACGGACATGGGGCGGGGCTGTCCACAAACCCCTCCCCCTCATCAGGGTGAGACACAGCTGGAAGACAGAAGAAGAAGACGACGCTGGTTTATGATTGGCTGAAGAAATTACAGCGTACAGGTTCATGTCGGTGACGGCGTCTCACCGTAGACGTCTGGTTTGGTCTTCAGGCCGTCGTCTTTCCTGCTTTTATCTGAAACCACAGAAGAAGACGGCAGGTGTCACCATCATCACCATCATCATCACCATCATCATCATCACCACCATCATCATCACCATCACCATCATCACCATTATCATCACCATCATCATCATCATCACCATCATCATCATCATCATCATCACCATCATCACCACCATCATCATCATCATCCATCATCACCATCATCATCATCATCACCATCATCACCATCATCATCATCCATCATCATCACCATCATCATCACCATCATCATCATCATCATCATCACCATCATCATCACCATCATCCATCAGCATCATCACCATCATCATCATCATCACCATCATCACCATCATCATCATCATCATCATCACCATCATCATCATCACCATCATCCATCATCATCATCACCATCATCACCATCATCATCATCACCATCATCACATCATCATCATCACCATCATCATCACCATCATCATCATCACCATCATCACCATCATCATCATCATCATCATCATCATCATCATCATCACATCATCATCATCACCATCACCATCATCATCATCACCATCATCATCATCATCAATCATCATCACATCAGCATCATCATCATCATCATCATCATCATCATCATCATCATCATCATCATCATCATCATCACCATCATCACATCATCATCATCATCATCACCATCATCATCATCATCATCATCATCATCATCATTCATCATGCATCATCATCATCATCATCATCATCATCATCACTCATCACATCATCATCATCATCATCAGCATCATCATCATCATCATCACATCATCATCATCATCATCATCATCATCATCATCATCATCATCATCATCATCATCATCATCCATCATCATCCATCACATCACATCATCACCATCCATCATCATCATCATCACCATCATCACCATCATCATCATCACCAGCATCATCATCACATCATCAATCATCATCATCATCATCATCATCATCATCATCATCATCATCACCATCATCATCATCATCATCATCATCATCATCATCATCATCATCATCATCATCATCATCACCATCATCATCATCATCATCATCACATCATCATCATCATCATCATCATCACCATCATCAATCATCATCCATCATCATCATCACCATCATCACCATCATCATCATCATCATCATCATCATCATCATCATCATCACCATCATCACCATCATCATCATCATCACATCATCATCATCATCATCATCATCATCATCATCATCATCACATCATCATCATCACCATCATCATCATCATCATCATCATCATCATCATCATCATCATCATCATCATCATCATCATCATCATCACCATCATCATCATCATCATCATCATCACCATCATCATCATCATCATCATCATCATCATCATCATCATCATCATCACATCATCATCATCATCACCATCATCATCATCATCATCACCATCATCATCCATCATCATCATCATCATCCATCATCATCATCATCACATCATCATCATCATCATCATCATCACCATCATCATCATCATCATCATCATCATCATCATCATCATCATCATCATCATCATCATCATCACCATCATCACCATCATCATCAATCACCTCATCATCATCATCATCATCATCATCATCATCATCATCATCATCACCATCACACATCATCATCATCATCACATCATCATCATCATCATCATCATCATCACCATCACATCATCATCACCATCAAGCATCATCATCATCATCATCATCATCATCATCATCACATCATCATCATCATCATCATCATCATCATCATCATCATCACATCATCATCCATCATCATCACATCATCATCATCATCATCATCATCATCATCATCATCATCATCATCATCATCATCATCATCACATCATCATCACCATCATCATCATCATCATCATCACATCATCATCATCATCATCATCATCATCATCATCATCATCATCATCATCATCATCACCATCATCATCATCACCATCATGAGGAGCTCGGTTTAAGACTTTTTCTTTGAACACCTGCCCCTCCCCTTCCCCCCGTGACACCTGCGGACCAGGTGAGGACACTACTGAGGTCCACAACATCTCCTGAGGACAGTGAGGAGCCTTTGATCTGAGTGTCCTGTCTCCTCCAGGGGACACAGGCACCTTTCTTCCCTCCTCTCTCCTCGTGTCACCTCCTTTCCTGATCTAATCAATCAACCTGCTGCAGCCTCAGAGCTCCATCGATCCAGGTCCAGGTCCAGGTCCAGGTTCTGGTCCAGGTCCTGGTCCAGGTTCTGGTCCAGGTCCAGGTCCAGGTCCAGGTCCAGGTCCAGGTCGTGTGTTCTCTGTATGTTCTCTTGGACCGTGTACTGGAGACGTTGGATCAATAACAGTAAAGTTATCCATCACTTCCTGTTTCCCGTCAAAGCCGTCTTATAAAATCTGGACCAGTCCAGGTTTGACCCAGTTCCTGAGCTTTAGGACACATCTGGCACAGACCGCTCCAACCGGTGCCCTAACTGACCCGTAAGGTCCAGAGGTAGCCCGGGATCGGCCCAAATGAGTCTGGGATCCAACCTGCAACGTTTGAGGCACCAACTGGTGGTCCGGTCCACATCGACCCACATGGAGTTAAAGACGCAGAAACACCCGGCGTCCATCACCTGTTTCACCTGGAGGTTAGCGTCCACGCTGGAGGACCGGATCAGAACCAGCTGAGTCACTGCTTCAGACGACTGATGGGGAAGACTGGACCTCCACCCGACCAAAACCAGACCAAAGGTTCTGATTTAAAGACTGGACCTCCACCCGACCAAAACCAGACCAAAGGTTCTGATTTAAAGAAGAAAAGCTGAACCGGTAGCAGAGGCTGCAGGACTCCAGGTGACCTTCTCTCAGCTTATATGACATTACGACATTTAATTTAAAAATATCCCTACAGATATTTATCAACAGTATAGATGTTCTAATCTGGAAAATGTTGCCTTTAAACTTATTTCTATATTTATTTTTGCAGATAAAGGACTTTGACTGAAAGTGAAATCACATATCTGGATCTACATGAAGCTACTTCCTGACAGCGGCGTTACTTCTGGGTCAGTGATGTCACAGCGGCAGACCGGCGCTGGTTAATGTGGCGCGACGGAGCAGCGAGGCGCTCGGCCGCACGAACACGCTAACGAACACGCCAATGAACACACTAACCAACACGCTAACGAACACGCCAACGAACACACTAACGAACACGCTAACGAACACGCTAATGAACACGCCAACGAACACGCTAATGAACACGCCAACGAACACACTAACAAACACGCTAATGAACACGCCAACGAACACGCTAACGAACACACTAACGAACACGCTAATGAACACGCCAACAAACACACTAACGAACACACTAACGAACACGCCAACGAACACGCCAAACTAACGAACACGCTAATGAACACGCCAACGAACACACTAACGAACACACTAACGAACACAAACTAACAACGGAACACGCCAACAAACACACTAACGAACACGCTAATGAACACGCCAACGAAACACACTAACGAACACGCTAATGAACACGCTAACGAACACACTAACGAACACGCTAATGAACACGCCAACGAACACGCTAACGAACACACTAATGAACACGCTAATGAACACGCCAACAAACACGCTAACGAACACACTAACGAACACGCTAATGATCACGCCAACGAAGACACTAACGAACACGCTAACAAACACGCTAACGAACACACTAACGAACACGCTAACCAACACGCTAATGAACACACTAACGAACACGCTAATGAACACACTAACGAACACGCTAATGAACACGCCAACGAACACGCCAACGAACACACTAACCAATACGCTAACGAACACGCCAACGAACACACTAACGAACACGCCAACGAACACACTAACCAACACGCTAACGAACACACTAACCAACATGCTAACGCTGCCCACTGAGGGTCCTCACAACTCCAGGAAAACACGTTGAGGTCATCGTTCATTTACGATGACCTATAAATGCTAACATTTATACCTGCTCTCCTTCCCCTCCTCACCCTCATCCCCCCTTCCTACTCCTTCATTTTCATCCTCCTCCTCCTCAGGGGTCAGAGGTCACTGTGACATCAGCCGGACCAGAAGGCGTTACCTTGGCAACGTCCCACGTGCCTGATGTCGATCTTGAGCTGCTTGAGGCAGGACGCCTCGCGGACGTGACACGGCGTGTCGTAGGTGACGCCGTCGCCGCCGCAGACCGGGTTGTCGTTGTGGCCGTTGCACACGATGTTGCACATGCAGCTGGAACAGAGAGCGGAGAAGCTGTGACATCACTTCCTGCTGAGGAGACGCAGACGTCTTCACGTCCAGCCTCGTCTCACTCACAGCATGTCCTCAGAGTCTTCGTCACATTCGGCTCCAAACTTGCAGTTCCCGCACTTGGAGGCCTTTTTCCCGCGACCGGAGCCTTCGTCGTCTGCAGACACACAAACGAGACTCCTGACGTCACTCAGGCTTTTACTGGTTTCACTGGTTTCACTGGTTTTAATGGTTTCACAACCATCAACGTGTCAGAAAATACAAGCTGCTCACCTGCGTCTCCAGATCCTGATCCGGTATCTGACAGACAGACAGATGTTCTGGTTAATTTTCATCTCTTCAGTTTAAATGATTTTTCATCTTTCAGGTATTTTTCAGTTTTTCTTGTTTCTCCTCACAGACGTGATTAACGTTTCTGTGAGTGAGATTTAGTTTTCTCACTGCTGCAGACGTTAAACGCAGTCCTATTACTCTAACTGAAAACGGGGCGTGTCTGGCTCCGCCCCCTAAACAGCTGCTGTAACCAGAGCTGTGAAGAGGTGGCTGCAAAGGAGCTGCTGTCCTGCATCTCTACTACATCTCTGCTACATCTCTGTTACATCTCTGCTACATCTCTGTTACATCTCTGCTACATCTCTGTTACATCTCTGCTACATCTCTGTTACATCTCTGTTACATCTGCTACATCTCTGTTACATCTCTGCTACATCTCTGTTACATCTCTGTTACATCTCTGTTACATCTCTGCTACATCTCTGTTACATCTCTGCTACATCTCTGTTACATCTCTGCTACATCTATCTCTGCTACATCTCTGCTACATCTCTGTTACATCTCTGCTACATCTCTGTTACATCTCTGCTACTCTCTGTTACATCTCTGCTACATCTCTGTTACATCTCTGCTACATCTCTGTTACTCTGCTACATCTCTGCTCTCTGCTTACTCTCTATACTCTCTGTTACTATCTCTGCTACATCTCTGCTTATTCTCTGCTACATCTCTGTTACATCTCTGCTCTCTACTACATCTCTGTTACATCTCTGCTACATCTCTGCTTCACATCTCTGCTACATCTCTGCTACTCTCTGTTCATCTCTACTACATCTCTGCTACATCTCTACTACATCTCTGCTTATCTCTGCTACATCTCTGCTACATCTCTGCATCTCTGTATCTCTGCTACTCTCATCTCTGCTACATCTCTGTTACATCTCTGCTACATCTCTGTTACATCTCTGCTACATCTCTGTTACATCTCTGTTACATCTCTGCTACATCTCTGTTACATCTCTGCTACATCTCTGTTACATCTCTGCTACATCTCTGCTACATCTCTGCTACATCTCTGTTACATCTCTGCTTCATCTCTGTTACATCTCTGCTTCATCTCTACTACCTCTCTGCTTCATCTCTGCTACATCTCTGCTACATCTCTGTTACATCTCTGCTTCATCTCTGTTACATCTCTGCTACATCTCTGCTACATCTCTGTTACATCTCTGCTACATCTCTGTTACATCTCTGCTACATCTCTGTTACATCTCTGCTACATCTCTACTACATCTCTGCTACATCTCTGCTACATATCTGCTGTATGTCTCCTTCATCTCTGCTGTGTCTCTGCTACATCTTTGCAACATCTCTGTTACATCTCTGCTACATCTCTGCTGTATCTCTGCTACATCTCTGCTACATCTCTGCTTCATCTCTACTACATCTCTGCTTCATCTCTACTACCTCTCTGCTTCATCTCTGCTACATCTCTGCTACATCTCTGTTACATCTCTGCTTCATCTCTGCTACATCTCTGCTTCATCTCTGCTACATCTCTGCTTACATCTCTGTTACATCTCTGCTACATCTCTGTTACATCTCTGCTACATCTCTGTTACATCTCTGTTTCATCTCTGCTACATCTCTGTTACATCTCTGCTACATCTCTGTTACATCTCTGCTACATCTCTGCTACATCTCTGCTACATCTCTGTTACATCTCTGCTTCATCTCTTACATCTCTGCTTCTGCTTCATCTCTGCTACATCTCTGCTTACTCTCTCTTTACATCTCTGCTTATCTCTATCTCTGTACATCTCTGCTACATCTCTGTTACATCTCTGCTACATCTCTGTTTACATCTCTGCTACATCTCTGTTACATCTCTGCTACATCTCTACTACATCTCTGCTACATCTCTGCTACATCTCTGTTACATCTCTGCTTTATCTCTAGTACATCTCTGCTTTATCTCTAGTACATCTCTGCTTCATCTCTACTACATCTCTGCTTTATCTCTAGTACATCTCTGCTTTATCTCTAGTACATCTCTGCTTCATCTCTACTACATCTCTGCTTTATCTCTAGTACATCTCTGCTTCATCTCTACTACATCTCTGCTTTATCTCTACTACATCTCTGCTACATCTCTGCAGTTGAGATCTGAGCGGCGCTCGTTTTACGGGCCGTTATGAAAGCGCGAAGGTCGGGGTGAATTAATTTTCTGTGCGTGTTACCGTGGTAACAGGGTCCCTCAGACACGATGCTGATGGCTCTCTGTTTCTTGCAGGCGGCCCTCCTGAGGAAGCAGTCGTTGTGGTAGGTGTCTCCGTTGGAGCCGCAGACCGGGATGAACTTCTTGTTGCACTGAAACACAAAAACACCTTCGTTTCCATTCATTCAACAACACGGACAAATCTTTTATCCTGTTTCTGAACAGAAGAGGACAGAACCTGGATCAGTTTATGATAAAACACTCTCATACAAGCCCTAATGTAGGACTGATCTGAGCTCAGTTATGGAGCTGGAGTCACCCAAAGATCACCAGCTGGAGAAAACTTCCCCAACAGCATCCCAGACGACGTCTGCGTCTGGGATGATCTGTAACATAAATAGTTCTGCTCATAGACATATATAGAGATAGACGCCGCATTGGCTGTTTGGAAGGAGAAATGCGGCCGCCATCTTGGACCGTTCATTCTCTGGGATTATAACCATAGACAGAACATGCCTGAACATTGTGTGGGATATTCCTGCTCCAACCATCAGAAGCAGGGCTCAGGGGATTACTTTTCACAAGTAAGATGAAACATATTTTTCTGTCTAAAAGACGTCTAATAAATGTCTAATAAACGTCTAACGGTCCCTAGACGTCTGGGCTAAAATCGGTCTACCACTGGTCTAAATGAACGTTTTAGACTAGCCGTTTCTAAATCTAAACTACATTGTACATTGATCAATGACTGTTAAAAATGTTTTAATCCAGCATTTGGCCACCATTTATACAATTTACTATTGTTTTATTTTGTATTTAATTATTAATGGATTAAATTGTACCGTATAGATTTGCGTTAATATAGACCGATTATAGACGGGCGAAATTCGTGTGTGAACTTAAACGAGACGTCTATTGCTCAGTGGGTTACTATAATATTGGTTGTATTTGGTTCATTGAATATTACCAGAGTTGAGAAGGAGCAAGGATCCTTTGTTACCGTAACGTTAATGAAACAACGCTAAGCTAATGGCAGTTAACATTGCTACAGTATGTTTATTGTTCACCCGGCTATGAACTGAGACTTGATAAGTCATATTCCATAACACTGACTTAGATTACAACTGACACAAGAATTGCTATTGAAGAAAATTATATTGCTATATGCTATTGCTATGTTTTTCAATGTCACTCTGTAGCCTATAGTGCATTATATTGTCTGATTAATCTTAATATTGTCATGATCTGAGGGGTTTTGTGTCCTTGGTTTTTGGTTTTGTAGTCTTCCTTCGTTCAGTTTTTAAAAAATCTTTAAAAACCTTTAAAAAAATCGATTAAAAAAATCTTAAACAAGGTGTACCATGTCTCCACAAAACAGATTATTGAATTTTATGAGTGTTCATCTGGCCAATTAGGCTGTCTCCTCTCATAAACCTATGAGATAAATAACACTGAGCGGAGCGGGTGACCGGTCCAAGATGGCGGCCCCAAATCTCGTCAGCGCCAGTAGGGAGTCGCGTTCGATGCGGCGTCTATCTATATATGTCTATGGTTCTGCTGCCTCCAGGGGGCGCCACGCCTCCAGGGGGCGCCACGCCTCCGTTCTGCTGCCTCCAGGGGGCGCCACGCCTCCGTTCTGCTGCCTCCAGGGGGCGCCACGCCTCCGTTCTGCTGCCTCCAGGGGGCGCCACGCCTCCGCGCGGGACTCACGTGGAACTGACAGACGCACTTGATGTCGGCGCCGCTCTCACGGCAGGTTCCTCCGAACGGACACGTTCCAGCCTCGCAGACGCGCAGGTCGCTCTTCTTCTCCGACAGATCTGGGAAAAACGAGGAAAACTCAGTGTGACCAAATATCAAGAGGGAGGGTCCTTTAAACCGGTGGGTCGAGACCCAGAAGTGGGTCGTTAATGAAATATTACGAAGAGCCCAAACAGCTCTTCGTGTTGTAGCGTACCGCTGCCACTAGGGGGCAGTCTCAGAAGGACGTGGATCGTCAGAGGCTTCTCCTGGACCCTTGACATGACTTGAGACAGCAAAGTGTCCCAGAATGCCTTTAGTCTGCCTTTTGGCTGTGATGTCATCGGGTACGCCGCCGGTCCGGTGGTCCAAAGGCAGAACCGCGTCCTCCCGTCCTCTGAAGTAAGTTCTCGTTCCAACGTAGCATCACCTCCAGGAGCTGGACCGCCGGACCTTCAGCCCGTCTGCATCGGCTGAATACCCAGAGTCCTTCACTCTGCCCGGGGTCCCGCTAACTTCAGCTAATCCCTGAGCTTCCATCAGTGAGTGGTGGTCAGGTGACCAGATCAGCAGGTGACGAACACTCGTCTGTTTTCTGAAAACTGAACAGGACGGTTCAGTTTTAGAGACTAGTCGTCTTCTTCTCTGGTTAAATTGTCCTCCAAGTGTCTCTGAGTCGGCCTCCAAACACAACAATGACGGAATCACTACGACCAGGCTTGTAATTTCCTGAAGGCAGCTGATTGGCTGTGGGCACGCAGGCTGGCCAATTACAGGCTGTAATTACAGGGGCCGTGACCCCGCCTCCTCCCTGTAATTAGTAAATACCTCTGAGCCACATCCACCTGCTCACATGAACACCAGCCGCACAACGCCGCCCGGTTGCTGTGGTAACTGGCTCCTTATCTGACAGCTGCAGCTTGTTTACAGCGTTGGGCGGGTCTGTGGGGACGCCGTCGTAGCGAGGAAACGCTGCTGTCACATGACCGCGCCGACACAACAGGAGATTCATGTTTGGATTATAAAAGCTGTGCTGGTCAGATATCCATTTAAAGAGTAGAAAGAGTGACTGTTGGTGCTCTACTGCTCTACTCTACTCTACTGCTCTACTTTACTACTCTACTCTACTGTACTCTACTGCTCTACTCTACTGTCTCTACTGCTCTACTACTCTACTCTACTGTACTCTACTGTCTACTCTACTGTACTCTACTGCTCTACTCTACTCTACTCTCTACTGCTCTACTGTACTCTACTCTACTGCTCTACTCTACTCTACTGCTCTACTCTACTGTACTCTACTGCTCTACTTTACTACTCTACTCTACTGTACTCTACTGCTCTATTCTACTGTCCTCTACTGCTCTACTTTACTACTCTACTCTGCTGTCCTCTACTGCTCTACTCTACTGTCCTCTACTGCTCTACTTTACTACTCTACTCTGCTGTCCTCTACTGCTCTATTCTACTGTCCTCTACTGCTCTACTTTACTACTCTACTCTACTGTACTCTACTGCTCTATTCTACTGTCCTCTACTGCTCTACTTTACTACTCTACTCTGCTGTCCTCTACTGCTCTACTCTACTGTCCTCTACTGCTCTACTTTACTACTCTACTCTGCTGTCCTCTACTGCTCTACTGTGCTCTACTGCTCTACTCTACTGTACTCTACTGCTCTACTTTACTACTCTACTGTACTCTACTGCTCTACTTTACTACTCTACTCTGCTGTCCTCTACTGCTATAATCTACTGCTCTATTCTACTGCTCTACTTTACTACTTTACTCTGCTGTCCTCTACTGCTCTACTCTACTGTACTCTACTGCTCTACTTTACTACTCTACTCTGCTGTCCTCTACTGCTCTACTCTACTGCTGTACTTTACTACTCTGCTGTCCTCTACTGCTCTACTGTGCTCTACTCTACTGTGCTCTACTCTACTGTCCTCTACTGCTCTACTTTACTACTCTACTCTGCTGTCCTCTACTGCTCTACTCTACTGCTGTACTTTACTACTCTGCTGTCCTCTACTGCTCTACTGTGCTCTACTCTACTGTGCTCTACTCTACTGTCCTCTACTGCTCTACTTTACTACTCTACTCTGCTGTCCTCTACGGCTCTACTCTGCTCTAGTGCTCTACTCTACGGTGCTCTACTCTGCTCTACTGTGCTCTACTGTCTTCTACTGCTCTATTCTACTGCTCTACTCTGCTGTCCTCTACTGCTCTACTGTGCTCTACTGCTCTACTCTACTGTGCTCTACTCTACTGTCCTCTACTGCTCTACTTTACTACTCTACTCTGCTGTCCTCTACTGCTCTACTCTACTGTGCTCTACTCTACTGTCCTCTACTGCTCTACTTTACTACTCTACTCTGCTGTCCTCTACTGCTCTACTCTGCTCTACTGCTCTACTCTACTGTGCTCTACTCTACTGTCCTCTACTGCTCTACTATACTGTCCTCTACTGCTCTACTCTGCTCTACTCTACTGTGCTCTACTCTACTGCTCTACTCTACTCTACTTTACTGCTCTACTCTACTGTCCTCTACTGCTCTACTCTACTGTCCTCTACTGCTCTACTCTACTGTGCTCTACTGCTCTACTCTACTGTGCTCTACTGCTCTACTCTACTGCTCTACTCTACTGTCCTCTACTGCTCTACTCTACTCTGCTGCTCTACTGTAGAGTAGAGCAGAGACTCTACTGATCCAGCTGGTGGAGATCACGTCTCCTGGTGTCTCAGTGAAACATCTGGAACTTGTTCTGGTCCAACTACCACAGAGCTGCAGGACAACAGCTCGTCTTTACAGCTCAGCTCACTAACCAGAACAGATTCAACCCAGGACGCAATACGCCACCATCCTGCTCAACGTTTCAAAGCTAACAAGCATATTTACGTTAAAACCAAACCCGGGAGCTCACAGCACCACCCACCAAACTGGAAAATACTGCACTGGTGCTTTAAATCTCAAATACCGAAGTTTATCCTGATTGTTTTTTATGCACAGTGTTTACATGGTTCCTGCCTGGAACTTGTTAAAACACTGCAGAGAGGAAAGCTGAAGCAATGTAACAGATAGCATTGACCCTAACGACTGTGGTTCCTCCCATCACACCTCCACAAAAACTCAGCTTCACTCGCTCCGTTCTTCCATGACGCTAACATGATGGACGGATCATAGAAGATGATTCACCAGTCGATCTATGTTTCTACCACTACGGTCATTAACTGTTACGTAGTGGAACCTGGTTCTGGTGGAACCACTGGGACCAGGTTCCACTGGGAGCCTGCTTGCTTATATCCTTCCCTCTAGGCATTGCTCCAGACCAGATGTTCCACCACATCTGCTTTAGTATCTAAAGGCTTTAGTATCAGCCCAGATCAGAATTTCCCATGATCCTTTTCTCTCTGGCTTCGTTTCTGTTGGTGGAGCAGCAGATGAGGAACGAACTCTAGAACAGGACCGGACAGAGTTGCAGATATGGACCCAATACCCCCCCCCCCCCCCCCCCCCCCCCCAGCCCCCGCCCCAGCCCCGCCCCCAGCCTGTAATTACCCCCAGAACTGAGCTGACAGGGAGGAGCAGCTAACAGCTAACACACAGAACCGCACACACACACGTGCACGGCCGCGCCAGCAGGCCTCACATCTGTTCCCGCCGCCGCTCACAGGTGCTCTCGTTGACCTTCCCGTCGCCGTGACAACTCGGTGGCAGGAATCCACCGAATCGCTCTCGTCGTCCTCCAGGTCCGTCTTGTTCTTGTCCTCCGCGCCGTCGCCATGACAACAGAAGCACAAAAGATGCGCAGGGACGAGAGCGGACCATGTGACCCGGCGGCACCGAAGCGTCCAATCAGAGGCGAGGAGAGAGGAAAACAACGGCCTCTGACCTGAGGCACACCTGAGGCTGGCTGCAGGCCTCAGGTGTGCCCCCACAGACCAGAGCATCCAGTATCCATTAAGCCCCGCCCCCCTGCACACAGGGACTCCTTCAGATTTATAGATTATATATTGATTATATTCAAAGTTCTTCAGACTGTTAAAGATGCTGACGTCACTGAGCTGGGGCTAATTAACCTAATTAGTAGCAGATGTTGCCCCAGGTGTTGCTGTGACCACTTCACCCCCCCCCCCCCAGACTCACCGGGACAGTCGGCGGCCTTCCCGGGACCGCAGTCCGCAGAACCGCGGGGGAACGAGCTCCGGACGGCGGGGAGGACCGGCAGGACCAGCAGGCAGCAGAACCAGGAGAACCGGCCCACCGGAGCCATGATGGAGGGAGAGGGGGAGGGATGGGGGGGGGGGTAAATGGAGGTGAAGACTAAAAGGATAGAATAATTGATTAAAAGGGTAAAAGGGAGAAAAAAAAGCAGAAAGAAAGAATCTGCTTCTTTAAGTCTTTAAGTCCTTTGAGCCTCCAGGAGGACGGAGACGGTTCAGATGCTGCAGCCGAAAAAGAGCCTTTAAATCCTCCTTTTGTTCCCGTGTTCTCCGTAAACTCCTCCGGGGTTTCAGGACCGGAGCGGCCGAACCGAACCGAGCGGTAAAAACCCCGCCGTTGCGCGCCGTGGAGGAGGTTCTGGAAGCCCCGGACAACAAAGCCGCGCGGGGCCTGGGGCTCCACGCAGCGACCCCCACACCTCCGCCTCACAGCCCGGACCCAGCCTCCATCCCCCAGCCCCGCTGCCTCGCTCTCAAACCGGCGGAGAGAAGCGGCGGCGATGCGAACAGATCCAGGTGGAGCTCCGCAGCGGAGCGGCGCTCAGCAGCATCAAGACCGGAGCGGAGCGAGCGGTCGCCGGGGAAGTTGGACGGGAACGGCCGGCGGGTCGGACCGGGACTTTTTCTTTTTTTTTTTTTTTTTTTTTTTTTTTTTGTCCTCCTGTTCCACTGAATCACATCAACAAAGGCCCGGACCACGTGATCTGGCGGAGACCACTCCCCCCCACACACACACGCAGGAGCCCACATATCCCTGCATGCTTTGCAGCAGATCCCATTCAAACACAAAGTCATTAAAACATGACACATGCTGCTCTGATGCTCGTCTCTGCAGGTATCAGTCATGGATGAGAGCTGGGCGCGCGAACATCCCAGTCTCTTACTGGGAACAGGAGTCAGAGCCGCTGGTGTTACTGGTGATGACACATGAAACCAGCAGGGATGGACTAAGATCCGATTCCTTCAAGTTAAATTGAGTCTGTTACTTTAACGAGACAAAAATCCCCCTTTATGCTGCTTTGAACTCTTGAATTAAAGTGTCTTAAATCTGAGAGAAAACTCAAACTTCCACATTTTAGAGCTTTTCAGATCCCAACCAGACAGCAGATCTGAGGCATCGTAGAACCTGAAGGTTCATATTTGGGTCTGGATTAAAGGAGACTGTCAGGAGGCCCAGCTGGTCCGGAGGAGCCCCCTGGTGGCCGTGAAGGTCCGATGCATCTGCAGGTTCCTCTTGAGGGAAGAAGCAGCTCCTATAATATACGATGACACACACCTGGAGCTGGTACCCAGATTTGGATTTTTTTTATCTTTGAATTTTCCAAACCGTTTCAGTCGCCGTCTGACTTTCAAGAAGCTCTTTAAAATTAAAAATAATAATAATTTAACAATTTCAGAACTGTAATTCTAACTGAACTTTATTGTCAGTCATGGTGAAAAAATAAAAATAAAGATATGGCACAACTGCCGTTCATTCTGCGACCAGCAGAGGGCGCCACCCGTCTGCAGCTGGAGGAGCTGGGAGCTCTCAGGTGAAGAGAGGAGTTGAACTATTGTTCTTTAAGAAAGAAAAAAGGGAGCCATTGGCTGAGGTTTCCCAGCATGCACTGTGACTGACAACATAAGTTTGACGTGTTGGTCGCCATCGTTTCTGCTGAAGGCACGGAACAGCGCCTTTAGAGCTGGTGACGGACAAGTTTGTCAAGGGCAGAACTGAAAAGGAGCTTCAAAAAGAAGGTGGAGGATAACTTTGTCAATTCTGACGCCAGACGTGTTTGGCAAGACATACGGGCCATCACTGGCTACAAGCCTAGCAACTCAGCAACAGCAGCCATGGACTTGTCCTTTCTCAACGAGCTGACAAGGACAACAAGGAAAAGGCCACCAGACCTCCAAGTTAATCAACAAACCTGGACATCTCGGTATCAGCACCTCCCTCTGTAACTGGATCATGGACTTCCTGACTGACGGACCTCAGCATGTTAGGATAGCATGCTCCTCCTCCATCACCCTCAACACCGGAGCACCACAGGGCTGCGTACTCGGCCCACTCCTCTACTCCCTCTTCAACCTGTGACTGCATTCTTTCAACGCCGGAGCACCACAGGGCTGCGTACTCGGCCCACTCCTCTACTCCCTCTTCAACCTGTGACTGCATTCTTTCAATGCCGGAGCACCACAGGGCTGTGTACTCGGCCCACTCCTCTACTCCGTCTTCACCCATGACTGCAGTCCTTTGTATGGATACAATTCCATCATAAAGTTTGCAGATGACGCCACGGTGATTGGACTCATCAGCAACAACGATGAGTCAGACTACAGGGCAGAGGTTGAGCATCTGGCCACTCGGTGCACTGACAATAACCTTCTCCTTAATGCCACCAAAACTAAGGAGATGTTTGTGGACTTCAGGAAGGTGAAGGGCGAGTCACATGACCCCATACACATCAACGGCATGGCTGTTGAACGTGTCTCTAGCTTCAGCTTTCTGGGGACCCACATGGACAACTAGCACCTCCAGCCTGATCAAGAAGGCCAATCAGCGCCTCTTCTTCCTGAGGACACTGATGAAGCACCAGCTATCTGCTGACATCTTGATCGGCTTCTACCGCTGTGTGATAGAGAGTATTCTTACCAACTGTGTCATGGTCTGGTATGGAACTCCACTTCCTGCCATCGAGGAGATCCAGAGGAAGCGCTGTCTGCGCCGAGCACACAGCATCCTGAAGGACTCCTTCCATCCAGCCCATGGTCTTTTCCAGCTCCTCCCCTCCAGAAGGCGCTACAGGAGCCTCAAGGCCAAAACCGGCGGGCTAAGGAACAGCTTTTTCCCTTCTGAACTCTCTTCTGGACTCGTCCTCTCCCTGAGGACAGCGGGGCTCCTGGGTCAGGACACGCTCACTCCTTAAACTGAAAACAAGAAAACGCGTTTAAAATGACAAAACCTCCGTTACATGTGCAGCGAGAGTCGTCACATCGCCCCCTGGTGGACGCGTTGACCAGCGACCACACCAACGCAGATGAAGCAAGAGTCGAGTCGTGGTTGGCGGCGACGGGCCAGGCCCCGCTGGTCCTCGTTTCAGCTCCGGCAGCGCTCGTTTTGGTCGCGACATTAATTAGCGTGACAGGTGAGCACAGACGAAGCTGGAACAGGTCGCCCGTTTTCTTCTGAGGGCGTCAGACCTGAACAGGTGAATCTCTCATGGGGCTCCTGCAGAGAGAAACGGCCCCGAACATCCCGATGTTCCTGTTGGTCGTAAACGGACCTTTAACGCAGACGTTGATGGTGAGTTTAGCTCAGAACAGCTGAGCCTCGTAACAGGAAGTATTGATCGATCACACGGCTCCTTTAATCCTGGACCGGTTCTTTAAGCCATCTGGGCTCGTTAGTTCAGGCTCGTCTCTTCGTCTCTAATCCTCTACCTTTGTTCGTCTCGTAAACTCTCCTTGAGCTGATCAGAGGATTTAACGGCGGGTGATTTGTTTAACCGCTAACGGGAGAACAACCCGTTTATCTGAGATGTTAGTTTTCATGTTGGCGGTTCAGCAGATGTGATTTAAAAGCCTCAGTTGTTCCTGCAGGAAACTCACCTTTAAAAGCTCCAGATGACGACACCTGCGTGTATTTTGTGGCCGTTTCATATTTTTTTCTTTCTCTGCAGAATAATTAATGCGACCTAACAGCCTCCTGTTTCCCAGCATTCCCTCCATCAAAGCTCCCAGTCGATTACCCTGATTCACCTGCAAACACCGTCGACACGGAAAACGGCCAGAAGAGGAAGCAACCTGCCACCTTTACTGCTGATTTATCTTCCTGCAGAGCAGCAGTTGGAGACATTAGAGGACCGACAGGAAGAGACCAAGACGTGTTTCAAACTGCCCCTAACAGGGCGTTTAGGACAGGCTGCAGTTCCTCTACGGACCACCAGGGTCCGAGTCAACCGGCGCTGACCTCCCAGTTCAAGGGTCCAACTTTACAGCAGAAATAAAACGTGTTTAGAGTCTGGGACAAAAAACTGTTTCCAGAGGTTTCTTTGTAGAATGTGAGTCGGACTGCTGGTTCTGGGTTGGTCTGGAAGGGTCGGAGGTCAAACCCGAAGCAGCTCTGCAGGAGTGACCAGAGGACACCAGTCGCACCGTTTCCACCTCATCAGCATCCACCGCTGGCAGCAGCTGGCAGAATTAATGTAAGCTAACATTAGTTATCCTACGTTAGCATGAGCTAGGCTAAGCTCAGAAAGCTAGCTAGTAGTAACTGAGTTAAGGTGGGTGTGTTCCAACCAGCTGATTTGCTTGTATGTTCCAACCTTTTTTTATATTGATGAACAGGAAGTGGGCGGAGTCAGCTCCCGCCAATACGACATCAACCAGAACCTTGAAAAACAGTCTTAAAAACCACTTTAGTGTGTGGTGTCACACATGGTTTCAGGTCTTTTTAAAAGTCTGTGGTCATCTTATGTTATCTTCACGCTACCAACATCATTCAAGCTAAGTTTTACCCTTTTGAGAAATAAAAAAAATTAATAAGTTAATAGGTTATCTCTCCTTGACCTGCTTCACTTTCATGGCTGCAGGAGACGATCACGTCACAGATGGAGATTCCTGGCTGCTGGTTCCCAGTGTTTCCCAGTGTTCCCAGTGTTCCCAGTGTTTCCCAGTCAACTTCAACCGGGCTGACAGCAGGCTGCTCTGAAGAAAAGCGCCGGAGGCGTCATCAACACCTTCACCTGGTGATAAATCACCGTCCAGGTGCGATCCTGGGCCAGAGACAGACCACGTGGGCGTGGCTCAGAAAGAGCTGCGACTTGTTGAGGAATGTTGAGGAACCGACACACGGACGGATCGCAACCAGCAGGAGGCGAGTTCAGCAGCCGGGCTGCGTTCAGGAGAGACGACTGGGCCCGGATATCAGGGACGGGCCTGGATATCAGGGACGGGCCCGGATACCAGGGACGGGCCCGAGTCAGGCCCGGATATCAGGGACGGGCCTGGATGTCAGGGACGGGCCCGGGTCAGGCCCGGATATCAGGGACGGGCCTGGATATCAGGGACGGGCCCGGATATCAGGGGGGGGCCTGGATGTCAGGGACGGGCCCGGGTCAGGCCCGGATATCAGGGACGGGCCTGGATATCAGGGACGGGCCCGGATATCAGGGACGGGCCTGGATATCAGGGACGGGCCCGGATATCAGGGGGGGGCCTGGATGTCAGGGACGGGCCCGGGTCAGGCCCGGATATCAGGGACGGGCCTGGATATCAGGGACGGGCCCGGATATCAGGGAGGGCCTGGATATCAGGGAGGGGCCCGGGTCAGGCCCGGATATCAGGGACGGGCCTGGATGTCAGGGACGGGCCCGGGTCAGGCCCGGATATCAGGGACGGGCCTGGATATCAGGGACGGGCCCGGGTCAAGCCCGGATATCAGGGACGGGCCCGGATATCAGGGACGGGCCCGGATATCAGGGACAGGCCTGGATATCAGGGACGAGCCCGAGCCGGGCCCGACCCTGATATCCGGGCCCAAGCCGGGCCTGATATTTACACCCAGGTGAGGTCTGTAAGGAGGTCTGCTGACCCGGTTTGATGAGCCACGATCTGGACCGCCAGCCTGGGGAACCCAGACGGGTCCCAGGTTGGCCTGGACAGGTGCAGAGGTGATGGAGACACAGGTGGAGGTCGGCTAACCGGCCCGGATTTTCTTCCTCGCTGGTTTCTGCTGTCAGAACTTATTGGGGTCGAATGAGTGAAAAAGTCCATTAAGGTGTTTTTGTTCTGGATCCAGATGCTTCGTTGGCAATAAAACAAGCAGCAGCGAACGGAGGGACTTCAGGTAAACAGCACTAAAACGCACCTGCGGAGAGAAGCTATTAATTATGAATGTAGAGACTGGAGCACCGGGGATGGGGGGGGGGGGGGTCCATTAACCTGAGAGAGCACATCTGGAAAACAAACAAACACACACTGGGGGGGGGGGTGAACCAAATACTGGACGTTAAAGCAAAAACAAAACAAGCTTCGTCTGATGAGACGGTTGCGAGTGCTGCCAGACTAATACATTAGCATTAGCATAGCCGTTAATGTTATAGCATGTTTTACAAAGAAGCACATAGGCAGCGGGATAGCTACTAACCAGAGTTACCAGAGGTGATCTTAGCTTGGCTACTGCTGCTGGGTTGAGATCCATCAGTCCAAAGCGTCAAAAACACGACACTCGTTAGCATGTTGTGTGTTCAAATGTTTCTGCGTGTTAGCCGTTTCGTGTTCCCTCCACGTGATGTGTCTTTCCCTTGTTTGGGACCGGGACGCATGTGCCTTGTTGCCTGTGTTGCCATTGTTTGGTGAAGACGTTGCTAGCGTTGCCAAAGTGAAGCCAAACTTGGAGCGTTTGTAACCTGGTGGGCGCAATTGTTGTTTACAACTGTAATGCTAACGTGCTAAAACCGACGTAGCTTAATCACGTAAGTGCTTTTGGAATTGACTGTGCGTAAGTTGCGTAAATTACGTGAGATTCGTGCTGGTTGGAATCGATAGAAGAATCGCTGGATAAACTGCCAAACTATTCCATGGAATTGAAAACACACAGAACCAGTTCTCTACAGGAACCGGTTCTCTACAGGAAGTGGTTCTCTACCGGTTCTCTACAGGAACCGTTCTCTACAGGTGGTTTCTCTACAGGAACCGGTTCTCTCTACAGAACCGGTTTCTCTACAGGATTCTCTACAGGTTCTCTACAGGGTTCTCTACAGGAAGTTTTCTCTACAGGGTTCTCTACAGGAACCGGTTCTCTCTACAGGAAGTGGTTTCTCTACAGGAACCGGTTTCTCTACAGGAAGCAGGTTCTCTACAGGAACAGGAACCGGTTCTCTACAGGAAACCGGTTCTCTACAGGAAGGGGGTTTTCTCTACAGGAACCGGTTCTCTACAGGAACCGGTTCTCTACAGGAAGTGTTTCTCTACAGGAAGCAGGTTTCTCTACAGGAAACCGGTTCTCTACAGGAAGTGGTTCTCTAACCGGTTCTCTACAGGAAGGTTTCTCAGGAACAACAGAAGTGGTTCTCTACAGGAACCGGGTTCTCTACAGAACCGTTCTCTAAGGAAGTGGTTCTCTACAGAACCGGTTCTCTACAGGAACCGGTTTCTCTACAGGAAGTGGTTCTCTACAGGAACTCTACAGGAAGGTTCTCTACAGGAAGTGGTTCTCTACAGGAACCTCTACAGGAACTGGTTCTCTACAGGAAAGTGGTTCTCTACAGGAAGTGGTTCTCTACAGGAACCGGTTCTCTACAGGAACTGGTTCTCTAAAGGAACCGGTTCTTGATTCCCAACCCTAGCTGTTGATGGATCACGGAACCCTGATTGATGGCGCCGGCGCCTCCAGGATGCTAGCTAGAGAGCTGGCTGTCGTAGACTGATGCAGCAGTTCTGCTGGTCCCGGCGGTCCCTGGTGGCGCTCCGGCACCGTCACCGAGGCTCTTTGATGGATCTTCGGGTTCACGGTCTCCTCGCCTCTGTGGCGCCTCTAAAAACGAATCCACGGCGTGCTGCTCCAGAAACATGGCGGTCGCACTAACACTTGACGGAGAACCGGTCCCTCCTACCCACCGAGGTCCAGTCCGGTTCTCTGAGCTGGTGTGTAGTCCTCCAACACTCCTGGTTTGGGTTTTTATTTTGTGGGAGGGGCTTCACTCTTGTTCCATTGACTCTGTAGTTGTTGTTTAGGTGTACTTACCTGAAACTGAGACTTTATTTCATGTTTTATACATAAACAGGATTAACAGAGGGGTTACTGACTTCAATTTGGCGATATATCGCGATTTTCGGCCGCCCAATATAATAGAGATTTTTTTTTTTAAACATTAATAATAAACAATAAATAGGTTGTTTTGAAGCAAATAGTTTTGACTCCATTTGTCCTCTGATTAATCAATATCATCTGCTTTTTCATTTGATTTTTCATCTCTACTTTTAATTATGATATTAACTGGGTAGAATATCGCAATATATCGTGATATTGCGACGTTGTGATATCGTATCATGACCCAAGTATCACGATACATATCGTATTGCGAGGTCCTTGCCAATACTCACCCCTACAGTTAGCATCATAGGCTAACATGATGTTAGCATCATAGGCTAACATGCTAACGTCTGTAGCGACATCTGAAATGTGGATGGATGAGTGAGCTTGATCAGAATGAAGATAACAGTTAGCTAGGGGTGTGAAAAAAAATCAACTTGGCGATATATCGTGATTTTGGGCCGCCCGATAATATATCAATTTTCCAGCTCCTAATATCGATTTTTTAGGAAAATTAATTCATTCACTCAGATTTGCAAAAACACTAATAATAAACAATAAATAGGTTGTTTTGAAGCAAATAGTTTTGACTCCATTTGTCCTCTGATTAATCAATATCATCTGATTTTTCATTTGATTTTTCATCTCTACTTTTAATTTTGATATTAACTGGGTAGAATATCGCAATATATCGTGATATCGCGATGTTGTGATATCGTATCATGACCCAAGTATCACGATACATATCGTATTGCGAGGTCCTTGCCAATACTCACCCTAATCATGACCCCCAGACGAAGATCAATAACTAAAATTATGATATTAAATCCTAATCAAAGTTTAAAAAAACTATCGTAGCAGGAGAAAAAAACCTTTAAGACAAATAACAGGAAGGAAGAAAGAAGCACAAAAAACTAGACGAACATAGAATTTATACGACGGAATTAAAAAACACTTGCACTTGTGACATCACTGATGACTATTGACGATCAATCGCTGATCCTGACGTAATTAAATGTTTAACATATTTAGAGGTTCAGACTCCTGGATTTATTTAAACAGGTGATTAATACAGAACCTGCATTTGGATTTTAGCCTGATTCTAAAGTATTTGTAGCTTCCTCATTTATCTATGATTTATTTTTGTTTGGGATCTCTGAGGCTGTGACGTCATCATCTCATAAATCATCTTCCTCCTCTGATGTGAGCTGAACATGTTTCTTCATGACCTGCAGCTGCTTGGAGGCGCGTGTCCACCAGGGGGCGCGTGCTCCGCTCTCTCTGGTGATTCATGGGCCCACAGGTCCGAATATTTGGGTTTCTGTCATTTATTTATTCAGGCAGGTTTTAGTGAAAGTTTGTTTTTCAGCTTCAGCAGCTTTGATCTGAATTAAAACAGAATTAAAAAAGCGGGTTCAAAGATAAACTAAACTCTAACTGGATTTAAAGGCGGTTCAGGTTCAGTTCATTAAACTAAACTCTAACTGGATTTAAGGCTGTTCAGGTTCCCGCGGTTGCAGCTACAAGCTCCGACAGATGATCTCCGTCATGTCGGTGGATGTGTGTGTGTGCGTGTGTGTGTGTGCGTGTGTGTGGTGGTGGTGGTGGTGCGGGGGGGGGCGGTGCGCGCGGCGCGGACTCCTGAACGCGCTCAGATGAGCCTCATCCAGCTGCGGCGCAGACACGCGGCTCATGAAGGAACCGTCCGTCCGCGGGCACCACGGCGACGCGCACCTGGAGCACCTGGACCCGGACCTGGACCAGAACCGGAACCGGACGCGTCCACATGAAGCTCGTGTGCGGAGGAGCGGCGCTGCTGCTGCTGCTGTTGGGCCGCTGCTGCTGCACCAACCCCGGCAGGAGAGGTAGGAGCGGCCCGGGACGGAGCTCCGGAGCGGCCCGGGACGGAGCTCCGGAGCGGCCCGGGACGGAGCTCCGGAGCGGCCCGGGGCGACCCGGAGCTCCGGGCGGGAGGGAGGGAGGGAGGGAGCCGGGGACGGGTTCGGCTCAGCCCGCAGGTTCGGTTGAAAGTGTTCAGAAAGTTCGTTTCCACGGCGGTAAAGTGTTTTAATGGTTTGTTGTTGTGCCGCTGTCAGGAGATAAAAAGTTATTACTGTCTGTCAGTGGAGCCGCACGGTTCTGGTCCTGGTTCTGGTTCTGGTTCTGGGTCTGAGTCTGAGTCTGAGTCTGAGTCTGAGCCTGGTTCTGGTCCTGGTCATGGTTCTGAGTCTGGTTCTGAGTCTGACTCTGAGTCTGGTTCTGGTTCTGGTTCTGGTCCTGGTTCTGAGTCTGGTTCTGAGTCTGACTCTGAGTCTGGTTCTGGTTCTGGTTCTTGTTTTGAGTTTGAGTCTGGTTCTGGTTCTGAGTCTGGTTCTGGTTCTGAGTCTGGTTCTGATTCTGAGTCTGAGCCTGGTTCTGGTTCTGGTTCTTGTTCTGAGTTTGAGTCTGGTTCTGGTTCTGGTTCTGGTTCTGGTCCTGGTTCTGGTTCTGAGTCTGGTTCTGGTTCTGAGTCTGGTTCTGATTCTGAGTCTGAGTCTGGTTCTGGTTCTGGTTCTTGTTCTGAGTTTGATTCTGGTTCTGGTTCTGAGTCTGGTTCTGGTTCTGAGTCTGGTTCTGATTCTGAGTCTGAGCCTGGTTCTGGTTCTGGTTCTTGTTCTGAGTTTGAGTCTGGTTCTGGTTCTGGTTCTGGTCCTGGTTCTGGTTCTGAGTCTGGTTCTG
Source organism: Hirundichthys speculiger (assembly GCA_018398805.1). NCBI lineage: Eukaryota > Metazoa > Chordata > Actinopteri > Beloniformes > Exocoetidae > Hirundichthys > Hirundichthys speculiger. Next base: position 390,645 of record JAGFBZ010000566.1, read on the forward strand.
GTCCTGAGTCTGAGCCTGGTTCTGGTTCTGGTTCTGAGTCTGGTTCTGAGTCTGAGTCTGAGCCTGGTTCTGGTCCTGAGTCTGAGTCCAGAGTTTTGAGTCTGGTTCTGGGTCTGGTTCTGATTCTGGTTCTAGTTCTGGTTCTGAGTTTGGTTCTGGTTCTGGTTCCTGATTGATGCTGAAGCTGATCAGAATCTGGACTCTGATGTTAAACATCTGGATGATGATTCTGTAATTCAGAAAACAACTGATTCCAGGATTCACTGATTTAATCACTAGAACCGAAGAGAACAGAACAGTTTCACTCTGATCCAGATGTTTAGATGTTATTTAGATGTTTAGATGATGTTTAGATGATGTTTAAATGTTTAGATGATGTTTAGATGTTTAGATGATGTTTAGATGTTTAGTTGTTATTTAGATGTTTAGTTGTTTAGATTTAGATGTTTAGATGTTATAGGCTGGTATCGCTGCGTCTAGGACGGAGGATGGTGCCGACTGTAACCAGACTGGATCAATATGAAACTTATTAAATCTCATATAGATAGAAGATCATTTTTATTAAACTGCAAACGCTGTAATTTTTATTTGCAGTAATTTTATTTTATTTTAATTTAATTTGTAGAAGAAATAACCAGAACGAAATTTACTAATATTAAACTACTAAAAGTGATATTTTATATAATGGAATTACAGTTTAACATGATAACTAATAAAATAATAAATACACATTTGTAAAATGGTTCATGAAATATATAAATTAAATACAATTTAAATGAAAAATAAATAATAAAGTGTTATCTTTTATCCAAACAGGTTATTTAAAATAAAATAAATAAAAAATTGTTATTAAGAAAGAATTAAGTTATAAAATATCAAATAAAAATAGTAAAAAAAAATTAATGAAAATAAAGCAAAAGACAAAAATGAGAAAAATATAGAAAATAAAAAAGATAATTTAGAATTTTATGAAATTCAAACAGGAACTTTTAAAAAAATATAATTAATTTATTTAAAACTCATCTTCAAGATAATTATTACTATAAATAAAATAGCAAGTAAATAAATAAATAAATATATGTAACTGTTCACAAAAATAAAAATGATCCAAACAGACACGAATATTTAAAATGAAGTTGATTCTTAATTTAAAACTGAAGAACCTTCAGTAGAAACACCAGTGACCTTCAGATGACCTTCAGATGACCTTCAGATGACCTTCAGAGCTCAGATGGAGTTAAAACTCTCCAGCTGAGCGACGACACGTCCTGGACTCACCTGTCAGACAGACACCTGTCCATCAGAGCAAACAAACACTATATTTAAAAGATTTTATTCTTCCACACATTTACCTGATTTACCTGACCTAACTAACGTTTAGATCCTCTGATCCTGACAGGAAGATCTGGAAGCTTCTTTCAGATCTAAAGATCTGGAGGGAGGAGCCTGTTGGAGATAAAGATCTAAACCAGAGCTGGTTCTTCTGCCTGAGCAGACGGAGCAGAAATTACCCACAATCCTCTGATTTAAACAAACATCAATGGAACCGTGACTGTTGACCCTGATTCTGCTGCAGCTGGTTCAAAGTCCTGACGAAGCTGCTGAAACGGCTGATCTCAGACCAGGAAGTAGTTTTATGACGACCTGTTGGTCACTTCCTGTCGCACCTGGATGGAGATCTGTGAGTCCACGGCAGCTTCGGACCTCGTCTGCGTCGTTAGCGTCGTTAGCGTCGTTAGCGTCGGCCTGTAACTCCTCCAGCGGGCGGTAGGTGGCGCCGCAGGTTGGTTTCCGCAGCGCTGCAGCCTCCAGTGTTGAGCTTCGTTTTAGTTTAGTTTCTTCACGAAGCTCAAAGGAGACGATAATTTTACGTGAATAAACGTCAGTAACTGGACAAACCTGTCCTTTATTCTGACTTGAAGACAGCGAAGACGCAGGAAACACGTGGACGGAGGGACGGCGCCACCAAGTGGACCAAACAGGTTTTGGCTCCAGGAGAAAACTAGCAGGACTAGCAAACCAGAGCAGGCTGGCAAAGCATTCTGGGAGTGAAGGCAGTGTTGTGTCGGTGGGGCTGCTGGGCTGAAGTGGGTTTTGTCTCAGAAACAAGAGGACGAGAGACGCGAGGACAGAGCTGCTGTGTTCAGACCTGACGTGTCCTTCAGCTGGAAGTGGAAACAGCTGACTGATTTGATTATGAGGAGGGTTTTTACCGCTCGTGTTTCAGAGACTCTGTTGTCGTCCTGCTCAGCACCGAGGACGAGGACTACGTCCCTCCACGAGGACTATGTCCCTCCACGAGGACTACGTCCGTCCACAGGTGCTGCTGGTTTCTGCTCCACACCAGGAGGACCATCCTGTCTTTGGCAGATGTGACCAGTTAGTCCAGGGGGAAGTCTGGAGGACGCTGAGGAGTCCAGATCACCCCACTTTCCTGTCTGTCCACTGTCAAATAAAGACCGCTAGTCTAAAAAAAATAAAGAAATAAAATAAATATGATCAGTAGCTGAAATGATGAAAATCATTGGTTCTGCCAGCCGCCAATCAAAATCTGTATTTTTCATTAATTTATAAATTTTTTTAATTGCCGTATAGCTGGATTTCATGGATATGAGTGGTCAATAGAGGAACGGCAGCCTCTAGCGGTCGGTAGAGGAACCGTAGCCTCTAGTGGTCGGTAGAGGAACTGCAGCCTCTAGTGGTCGGTAGAGGAACTGCAGCCTTTAGCGTTCGGTAGAGGAACCGCAGCCTCTAGTGGTCGGTAGAGGAACTGCAGTCTCTAGTGGTCGGTAGAGGAACTACAGCCTCTAGCGGTCAGTAGAGGAACTGCAGCCTCTAGTGGTCGGTAGAGAAGGAACTGCAGCCTCTAGTGGTCGGTAGAGGAACTGCAAGCCTCTAGTGGTCGTAGAGGAACCGCAGCCTCTAGGTCGGAACTGCAGCCTCTAGCGGTCAGTAGAGGAACCGCAGCCTCTAGCGGTTAATAGAGGAACTGCAGCCTCTAGTGGTCAGTAGAGGAACCGCAGCCTCTAGGTCGGTAGGGACTGCAGCCTCTAGCTGTAGAGGAACTGCAGCCTCTAGCGGTCGGTAGAGGAACCGCAGCCTCTAGCGGTCGGTAGAGGAACTGCAGCCTCTAGCGGTCTAAGAGGAACCGCAGCCTCTAGCGGTCGGTAGAGGAACGCAGCCTCTAGCGGTCGGTAGAGGAACCGCAGCCTCTCTAGTGGTCGGTTAGAGCAGCCTCCGCCGCATCTCCGGTCGGTCCAGGAAGGGAACTAGGCGTCCCTCTAGCCCCCCTAGTGGTCGGTAGGAGGAACTCCCCTAGCGGTTAATAGAGGAACCGCAGCCTCTAGCGGTCGGTAGAGGAACTGCAGCCTCTAGCGGTCGGTAGAGGAACCACCGCAGAGGAACCTCTAGCGGTCGGTAGAGGAACTGCAGGCCGTGGTAGAGACTGGCAGCCCTGTAGAGGAACTGCAGCCTCTAGCGGTCGGTAGAGGCGGGTAGAGGAACTGCAGCCTCTAGCGGTCGGTAGAGGAACCGCAGCCTCTAGCGGTCGGTAGAGGAACTGCAGCCTCTAGAGCGGTCGGTAGAGGAACTGCAGCTCTAGCGGTCGCCCTCTAGCGGTCGGTAGAGGAACCGCAGCCTCTAGCAGTCGGTAGAGGAACCGCAGCCTCTAGCGGTTGGAGGAACTGCAGCCTCTAGCGGTCTGTAGAGGAGGAACTGCAGCCTCTAGTGGTCGGTAGAGAACTGCAGCCTCTAGTGGTCAAGAGGAACTGCAAGCCTCTAGCGGTCGGTAATAGAGAACTGCAGCCTCTAGCCGCAGCCTCTAGAATAGAAGAACTGCAGCCTCTAGTGGTCGGTTAGAGGAACTGCAGCCTCTAGCGGTCGGTAGAGGAACTGCAGGTCTAGAGAGGAACTGCAGCCTCTAGCGGTCAGTAGAGGAACCAGCCTCTAGTGGTAGAGAACTGCAGCCTCTAGCGGTCAGTAGAGGAACTGCAGCTCTAGCGGTCGGCAGAGTCAGAGGGGGTAAGGAACTGCAGCCTCTAGCGGTCGGTAGAGGAACTGCAGCCTCTAGCGGTCGGTAGAGGAACTGCAGCCTCTAGCGGTCGGTAGAGGAACTGCAGAGGAACTGCAGCCTCTAGTGGTCGGTAGAGGAACTGCAGCCTCTAGTGGTCGGTAGAGAACTGCAGCCTCTAGCGGTCGGTAGAGGAACTGCAGCCTCTAGTGGTCGGTCTAGAGGAACTGCAAGCCTCTAGGGTCGGTAGAGAGAACCGCAGCCTCTAGTGGTCGGTAGAGGAACTGCAGCCTCTAGTGGTCGGTAGAGGAACTGCAGCCTCTAGCGGTTGGTAGAGGAACTGCAGCCTCTAGCCGCAGCAGCCTCTAGTGGTCGGTAGAGGAACTGCAGCCTCTAGTGGTCGGTAGAGGAACTGCAGCCTCTAGTGGTCGGTAGAGGAACTGCAGCCTCTAGTGGTCTGAAGAGGAACCGCAGCCTCTAGCGGTCGGTAGAGGAACTGCAGCCTCTAGTGGTCGGTAGAGGAACTGCAGCCTCTAGCGGTTGGTAGAAGAACCGCAGCCTCTAGTGGTCGGTAGAGGAACTGCAGCCTCTAGCGGTTGGTAGAAGAACCGCAGCCTCTAGTGGTCGGTAGAGGAACTGCAGCCTCTAGTGGTCGGTAGAGGAAACTGCAGCCTCTAGTGGTTAGGTAGAGGAACTGCAGCCTCTAGTGGTCGGTAGAGGAACTGCAGCCTCTAGTGGTCGGTAGAGGAACCTCTAGTGGTCGGTAGTGGTCGGTAGAGGAACTGCAGCCTCTAGCGGTGGTAAGAGAACGCAGCTCTAGGTCGGTGGTGGTGGTCCTGGATTCTCCTCATCGCCATCAGAATCAGGAATCTTCTCCGAGTCCTTCAGAGTGTTTGTGTCGTCTTCACTCAGACTTCAGCCTTTTGTTTTTGTTTTTAGTTTTTTTGGCGTGAAACCTTGCCAGCATGTCGGAACCTGCTGCTCTGGATCACCAACCCTCCTCCTCTGACGGGTCGGCAGATCTGGTCACGGACGTTTGGGAGGTTTGTTGTTCCTGAACTTCAGCTGCAGGGAATCAAAAACTCTGGATGTTGTGGCTGCTGAGACGGCGGCTCGGCGCTGAGATCAGCTGCTCAAGGACCCGACAGATCTGTGTGTTTGTGTGTTTGTGCTCGTCTTTGTGATTCTCTGGAGGCCGTTGAATGAAACTCAGACAAACAAAAACCCAGAAAACAAAGGTTAAAGGTTGGCGGTAACCATGGCAACACCGTTAGCACCACGGCGTTTCCACTGGGACGCCGAGGCTGAACTGGGATCTGCAGACGAGTCCAAGCCAGAGCTCCTTTGACCCGGTGCTGGTCCGGAGGAGGCTGGTCTCCCCTGGTGTCCCGGTGTCCCGGTGTCCTGGGTTAGGGCCCGGGTCCACGGGCCTGGCTCCGGGCCAGCAGGTGGACCGGAGGCGGGGCTTGGAGTCAGCGGTTGGCGTCAGATGAGGCTCGTGGGGATTTTCAGAGCAGGAATGTGAGGAATGTCAGTAACGGCTGGATTAGAGGCTGAGACTCTGTCCTGGAGGACCTCAGCTGTTTCTGTCCTCTGAGACAGTCCAGCGTCCTCCAGTCCTAAGATGTTTCTGATCAGGACATAATGAGGCATCGTCTAGAGGACGAAACAGTCCTCTGAGACAGTCCAGCGTCCTCCACGTCTGAGACGTTCCTGATCAGGACATAATGAGGCATCGTCTAGAGGACGAAACAGTCCTCTGAGACAGTCCAGCGTCCTCCACTCCTGAGACGTTCCTGATCAGGACATAATGAGGCATCGTCTAGAGAACAAAACAGTCCTCTGAGACAGTCCAGCGTCCTCCACTCCTGAGACGTTCCTGATCAGGACATAATGAGGCATCGTCTAGAGGACGAAACAGTCCTCTGAGACAGTCCAGCGTCCTCCACGTCTGAGACGTTCCTGATCAGGACATAATGAGGCATCGTCTAGAGGACGAAACAGTCCTCTAAAACAGTCCAGCGTCCTCTACGTCTGAGACGTTCCTGATCAGGACATAATGAGGCATCGTCTAGAGGACGAAACAGTCCTCTAAAACAGTCCAGCGTCCTCCACGTCTGAGACGTTCCTGATCAGGACATAATGAGGCATCGTCTAGAGAACGAAACAGTCCTCTAAAACAGTCCAGCGTCCTCCACGTCTGAGACGTCCCTGATCAGGACATAATGAGGCATCGTCTAGAGGACGAAACAGTCCTCTGAGACAGTCCAGCGTCCTCCACGTCTGAGACGTTCCTGATAAGGACATAATGAGGCATCGTCTAGAGGACGAAACAGTCCTCTAAAACAGTCCAGCGTCCTCCACGTCTGAGATGTTCCTGATAAGGACATAATGAGGCATCGTCTAGAGAACGAAACAGTCCTCTAAAACAGTCCAGCGTCCTCTACGTCTGAGACGTTCCTGATCAGGACATAATGAGGCATCGTCCAGAGAACAAAACAGTCCTCTGAGACAGTCCAGCGTCCTCCACTCCTGATATGTTCCTGATCAGGACATAATGAGGCATCGTCTAGAGAACAAAACAGTCCTCTGAGACAGTCCAGCGTCTTCCACGTCTGAGACGTTCCTGATCAGGACATAATGAGGCATCGTCTAGAGAACGAAACAGTCCTCTAAAACAGTCCAGCGTCCTCTACGTCTGAGACGTTCCTGATCAGGACATAATGAGGCATCGTCTAGAGAACAAAACAGTCCTCTGAGACAGTCCAGCGTCCTCCACTCCTGAGATGTTCCTGATCAGGACATAATGAGGCATCGTCTAGAGAACAAAACAGTCCTCTAAAACAGTCCAGCGTCTTCCACTCCTGAGACGTTCCTGATCAGGACATAATGAGGCATCGTCTAGAGGACGAAACAGTCCTCTGAGACAGTCCAGCGTCCTCCACTACTGAGATGTTCCTGATCAGGACATAATGAGGCATCGTCTCGAGGAGGAAACAGTCCTCTGAGACAGTCCAGCGTCCTCCACGTCTGAGACGTTCCTGATCAGGACATAATGAGGCATCGTCTAGAGGACGAAACAGTCCTCTGAGACAGTCCAGCGTCCTCCACGTCTGAGACGTCCCTGATCAGGACATAATGAGGCATCGTCTAGAGAACGAAACAGTCCTCTGAGACAGTCCAGCGTCCTCCACGTCTGAGATGTTCCTGATCAGGACATAATGAGGCATCGTCTAGAGAACGAAACAGTCCTCTAAAACAGTCCAGCGTCCTCCACTCCTGAGACGTTCCTGATCAGGACATAATGAGTCATCGTCTAGAGGACGAAACAGTCCTCTAAAACAGTCCAGCGTCCTCCACGTCTGAGACGTTCCTGATAAGGACATAATGAGGCATCGTCTAGAGGACGAAACAGTCCTCTAAAACAGTCCAGCGTCTTTCACGTCTGAGACGTTTCCTGATCAGGACATAATGAGGCATCGTCTAGAGAACGAAACAGTCCTCTGAGACAGTCCAGCGTCCTCCATGTCTGAGACGTTCCTGATAAGGACATAATGAGGCATCGTCTAGAGGACGAAACAGTCCTCTAAAACAGTCCAGCGTCTTCCACTCCTGAGACGTTCCTGATCAGGACATAATGAGGCATCGTCTAGAGGACGAAACAGTCCTCTGAGACAGTCCAGCGTCCTCCACTCCTGAGATGTTTTTGATCAGGACATAATGAGGCATCGTCTAGAGGACGAAACAGTCCTCTGAGACAGTCCAGCGTCCTCCACGTCTGAGATGTTCCTGATCAGGACATAATGAGGCATCGTCTAGAGAACCAAACAGTCCTCTGAGACAGTCCAGCGTCCTCCACGTCTGAGACGTTCCTGATCAGGACATAATGAGGCATCGTCTAGAGGATGAAACAGTCCTCTGAGACAGTCCAGCGTCCTCTACGTCTGAGACGTTCCTGATCAGGACATAATGAGGCATCGTCTAGAGAACAAAACAGTCCTCTGAGACAGTCCAGCGTCCTCTACGTCTGAGATGTTCCTGATCAGGACATAATGAGGCATCGTCTAGAGGATGAAACAGTCCTCTGAGACAGTCCAGCGTCCTCCACGTCTGAGATGTTTCTGATCAGGACATAATGAGGCATCGTCTAGAGAACGAAACAGTCCTCTGAGACAGTCCAGCGTCCTCCACTCCTGAGACGTTCCTGATCAGGACATAATGAGGCATCGTCTAGAGGACGAAACAGTCCTCTGAGACAGTCCAGCGTCCTCTACGTCTGAGACGTTCCTGATAAGGACATAATGAGGTCTCGTCTAGAGAACGAAACAGTCCTCTGAGACAGTCCAGCGTCCTCCACTCCTGAGATGTTCCTGATCAGGACATAATGAGGCATCGTCTAGAGAACGAAACAGTCCTCTGAGACAGTCCGGCGTCCTCCACGTCTGAGACGTCCCTGATCAGGACATAATGAGGCATCGTCTAGAGAACGAAACAGTCCTCTGAGACAGTCCAGCGTCCTCCACGTCTGAGATGTTCCTGATCAGGACATAATGAGGCATCGTCTAGAGAACGAAACAGTCCTCTAAAACAGTCCAGCGTCCTCCACTCCTGAGACGTTCCTGATCAGGACATAATGAGTCATCGTCTAGAGGACGAAACAGTCCTCTAAAACAGTCCAGCGTCCTCCACGTCTGAGACGTTCCTGATAAGGACATAATGAGGCATCGTCTAGAGGACGAAACAGTCCTCTAAAACAGTCCAGCGTCCTCCATGTCTGAGACGTTCCTGATAAGGACATAATGAGGCATCGTCTAGAGGACGAAACAGTCCTCTAAAACAGTCCAGCGTCCTCCACTCCTGAGATGTTTTTGATCAGGATATAATGAGGCATCGTCTAGAGGACGAAACAGTCCTCTGAGACAGTCCAGCGTCCTCCACTCCTGAGACGTTCCTGATCAGGACATAATGAGTCATCGTCTAGAGGACGAAACAGTCCTCTAAAACAGTCCAGCGTCCTCCACGTCTGAGACGTTCCTGATCAGGACATAATGAGGCATCGTCTAGAGAACGAAACAGTCCTCTGAGACAGTCCAGCGTCCTCCATGTCTGAGACGTTCCTGATAAGGACATAATGAGGCATCGTCTAGAGGACGAAACAGTCCTCTAAAACAGTCCAGCGTCCTCCACTCCTGAGACGTTCCTGATCAGGACATAATGAGTCATCGTCTAGAGGACGAAACAGTCCTCTAAAACAGTTCCAGCGTCCTCCACGTCTGAGACGTTCCTGATCAGGACAAATAATGAGGCATCGTCTAGAGAACGAAAACAGTCCTCTGAGACAGTCCAGCGTCCTCCATGTCTGAGACGTTCCTGATAAGGACATAATGAGGCATCGTCTAGAGGACGAAACAGTCCTCTAAAACAGTCCAGCGTCCTCCACTCCTGAGATGTTTTTGATCAGGATATAATGAGGCATCGTCTAGAGGACGAAACAGTCCTCTGAGACAGTCCAGCGTCCTCCACGTCTGAGATGTTCCTGATCAGGACATAATGAGGCATCGTCTAGAGAACCAAACAGTCCTCTGAGACAGTCCAGCGTCCTCCACGTCTGAGACGTTCCTGATCAGGACATAATGAGGCATCGTCTAGAGGATGAAACAGTCCTCTGAGACAGTCCAGCGTCCTCTACGTCTGAGACGTTCCTGATCAGGACATAATGAGGCATCGTCTAGAGAACAAAACAGTCCTCTGAGACAGTCCAGCGTCCTCTACGTCTGAGACGTTCCTGATCAGGACATAATGAGGCATCGTCTAGAGGATGAAACAGTCCTCTGAGACAGTCCAGCGTCCTCTACGTCTGAGACGTTCCTGATCAGGACATAATGAGGCATCGTCTAGAGGACGAAACAGTCCTCTGAGACAGTCCAGCGTCCTCCACGTCTGAGACGTTCCTGATCAGGACATAATGAGGCATCGTCTAGAGGATGAAACAGTCCTCTAAAACAGTCCAGCGTCCTCCAGTCCTGAGATGTTCCTGATCAGGACATAATGAGACATCGTCTAGAGAACAAAACAGTCCTCTGAGACAGTCCAGTGTCCTCCACGTCTGAGACGTTCCTGATAAGGACATAATGAGGTCTCGTCTGGTCCTCATTAGCTCTGAAAATGAGGTAACGCAACCTCAGATGAACAGATCGTGACGCTGTTGTTCAGCTGAACAGAAACGACGTTCAGAAACGTCACTTCAGAAACATCAGCCTGCAGGGTTTAAACATTCAGCACAACGCCAAAAGGGAAAGATATAAGCCATCACAATAGAGAAACAATAGCTGCTGCCCATCACTCAGGGAGTCCATCATTCTACAGCGAGGACCATCATTCACCAGTAGAAGACCAGGTGACGGGCCAGGACCAGGAACCGAACCCACAGCTGAGGGTTCAGGACTCAGAGGTGAGGACGTCTGTCCAGAACCTCTGGACTGACAGCTGCCGCCTCTGGAGCAGCAGGTTAGTTTGCTGGATGACGTCACTGCTGACCTCTGACCCCGGTTTGGGTTTCTGGTGGGATCATCAGGACCAGGTTTCAGGACCAGGTGTCCCTCCAGGTGTCCCTCCAGGTGTCCCTCCAGGCTCAGCGAGGCCTCCAGCTGTGAAGGAGGACGAACCCGTCGGTGGAATTTTCCCTCAGCAGCTTCAGAGCGAGTCGAGTCGGATCCAGAACGACAAACAAGCAGAGTCTCGCTCTGAACACCGCTGGAGGCGTGGCCCACACACACACACACATGCACACACACACACACACACACATGCAGACACGTGCACAGGAACACACCAGAGCAGCGTTCACGCTCCAGATTTAGCGATTAGCTTCTAACTGAGGGAATGTTTGTTCTACTTGTCGTCGGTTGGTTTCGTGTTTCTGTTAACGAGTTGAGGACAGGAAACACGTTTGTACACCCCCCCCCCCCCCCCCAACCTGAACCTGAACCAGAACCAGCCGTGGTTCCTCAGAGCTCCTCCTGCTAGGTGGAAACATGATGATGTTTCACTGAGAGGTCGACGGGGAGCTCGGACAGACCAGACCAGACCAGACCAGATCAGACCAGACCAGACCAGACCAGACCAGACCAGACCAGACCAGACCAGACCAGACCAGACCAGACCAGACCAGACCAGACCAGACCAGACCAGACCAGACCAGACCAGATCAGACCAGACCAGACCAGACCAGACCAGACCAGACCAGACCGGACAGACCAGACCAGACCAGATCAGACCAGACAGACCAGACCGGACAGACCAGACCAGACCAGATCAGACCAGACAGACCAGACCAGACCAGACCAGACCAGACCAGACCAGATCAGACCAGACCAGATCAGACCAGATCAGACCAGACCAGACCAGACCAGACCAGACCAGACCAGACCAGACCAGACCAGATCAGACCAGATCAGACCAGATCAGACCAGACCAGACCAGACCAGACCAGATCAGACCAGATCCAGACCAGACCAGACCAGACCAGACCAGACCAGACCAGATCAGACCAGACCAGACCAGATCAGACCAGACCAGACCAGACCAGACCAGACCAGACCAGACCAGACCCGACCCGACCCGACCAGACCAGACCAGATCAGACCAGATCAGACCAGACCAGATCAGACCAGACCAGACCAGACCCGACCCGACTAGACCAGACCAGTCCAGACGAGACCAGTCCAGACCAGACCAGACCAGACCAGTCCAGACCAGATCAGACCAGACAGACCAGACCCGACCAGATCAGACCAGATCAGACCAGACCAGATCAGACCAGATCAGACCAGACCAGACCAGACCAGACCCGACCAGACCAGACCGGACACCACCAGACCAGACAGACCAGACAGACCAGACCAGATCAGACCAGATCAGACCAGACCAGACCAGATCAGACCAGATCAGACCAGACCAGACCAGACCAGATCAGACCAGATCAGTCCAGACCAGACTAGACCAGATCAGACCAGACCAGACCAGACCAGACCAGACCAGATGAGACCAGACCAGACCACATCAGATCAGATCAGATCAGATCAGACCAGAGCAGACCAGACCAGATGAGACCAGACCAGACCACATCAGATCAGATCAGACCAGATCAGACCAGACCAGATCAGATCAGATCAGATCAGATCAGACCAGATCAGACCAGATCAGACCAGATCAGACCAGATCAGACCAGACCAGACCAGATGAGACCAGACCAGACCACATCAGATCAGATCAGATCAGATCAGACCAGAGCAGACCAGACCAGATGAGACCAGACCAGACCACATCAGATCAGATCAGACCAGATCAGACCAGACCAGATCAGATCAGATCAGATCAGATCAGACCAGACTAGACCAGATCAGACCAGACCAGACCAGACCAGACCAGACCAGACCAGATGAGACCAGACCAGACCACATCAGATCAGATCAGACCAGATCAGACCAGACCAGATCAGATCAGATCAGATCAGATCAGACCAGATCAGACCAGATCAGACCAGACCAGACCAGACCAGACCAGACCAGACCAGACCAGATCAGACCAGATCAGTCCAGACCAGACTAGACCAGATCAGACCAGATCAGTCCAGACCAGACTAGACCAGATCAGACCAGACCAGACCAGACCAGACCAGACCAGATCAGACCAGACCAGACCAGACCAGACCAGACCAGACCAGACCAGATCAGATCAGATCAGACCAGATCAGACCAGACCAGACCAGACCAGACCCGACCAGACCAGACCAGACCAGACCAGATCAGATCAGATCAGATCAGACCAGACCTGCGCCTGCGTGCACCAGATCCACGACTTCTCAGCTGGTCGTCACATTCCTGAAGAGTCTGTGAGAGAATCCGTCCAGCAGGACAAACATCTCATGTTTCTATATCTGAGCTGGATCAGGATCAGTCCAGTTACACGCTGGTTCTGCAGTTTTTCCTTTTAAAGCAACGTCCCCTCGTTATTCTGCCTCCAGTCTCCAGCGGTGCGTCCTGATCCCAGGACGGTCCAACTTTGGGGTCCACAGTCAGCAGCAAGTCCCCAACGTTCCCTGGTCACCGGTCGGTTCATTCAGTCGTTGCTGGATAAATGCAGATAAAAAGAGAATCATTCTGACCTGTTAGTTTACAGCAGCGCTGGTGTTTGGGGGTGTTGCCGGTGTTTGGGTTGTTTTTGATGTTTGGGGGCATTGCAGGTGTTTGGGGGTGTTGCAGGTGTTTGGGGGTGTTGCAGGTGTTTGGGGGCGTTGCAGGTGTTTTAGGGCATTGTAGGGCATTGTTGGTGTTAGGGCATTCCTGCTGTTTGTGGTGTTGCTGGTGTTTTAGGGCGTTACTTGTGTTTGGGGTGTTCCTGCTCTTTGGGAGCATTCCTGATGTTTTAGGGTGTTGCTGATGTTTGGGGGCATTGTTGGTGTTTGGGGCGTTGCTGGTGTTTGGGGCGTTGCTGGTCTTTGGGGGCGTTGCTTGTGTTTGGGGGTGTTGCTGCTGTTTGGGGGCATTGCTAGTGTTTGGGGCATTGGTGGTCTTTTAGGGTGTTGCTGGTGTTTGGGGCGTTCCTGCTGTTTGGGGGCGTTCCTGTTGTTTGGGGGTGTTGCTGGTGTTTGGGGGCGTTCCTGCTGTTTGGAGCTGTTCCTGTTGTTTGGGGGTGTTGCTGGTGTTTGGGGCGTTCCTGTTGTTTGAGGGTGTTGCTGATATTTGGGGCGTTCCTGCTGTTTGGGGCTGTTCCTGTTGTTTGGGGGTGTTGCTGGTGTTTGGGGGCGTTCCTGCTGTTTGGGGCTGTTCCTGTTGTTTGGGGGTGTTGCTGATATTTGGGGCATTCCTGCTGTTGTGTTCGCGTTGACGTGGTGGATGGTTGTATTTGGAGAAAGGTGCACGTCAGTGTCCAGCGCCGCTGACGGCGTTCACGCGCCGAGGCTTCAGCACGACTGTTAAGAGGGCGGAGCCAGAAACCAGTGACATCACAGACCCAGATCAGGTCCATCTTCAGGTCCATCTTCCATCCAGCGGACAGCACGGAGCCCTAAAACCAGTCTCAGAGGAGGGAGGCGGAGTTAAGTGAGGTGCCTGACTCCGCCCCCTTATAACCAGCTGCTGATTGGCTCACCTCCAGCTCTGTTCTTCTGTCTGTTTCAGCTGCTGTTGTCAAAAGAGTCGATAGAAACCGTTTAACCGTCACAGATGAACCATTGATTTCAGATGAGCGTTTATATTTTGATTTGAGCTGCAGGCGAAGAGACGGCGGGTCAAACTGTGGCGCCATCGACCTTCAAGCTTTTAACAGCGGAGCTCTTTAACGTTCCCGCTCAGAGGTGATCTGTTTTCATAGAGCCGCTTTTCTGCTCCGCTGAACGCTGATGGAGACGGGGTGGACCGCAGAGACGGGGGTGGACCTCAGGGACGGGGGTGGACCGCAGGGACGGGGGTGGACCTCAGAGACGAGGGTGGACCGCAGGGACGGGGGTGGACGCGCAGGGACGGGGGTGGAGACGGGGGTGGACGCAGGGACGGGGGTGGACGCGCAGGGACGGGGGTGGACCTCAGGGACGGGGGTGGACCGCAGAGACGAGGGGGGACCGCAAGGACGGGGGTGGACCGTAGGGACGGGGATGGACCTCAGAGACGGGGGTTGGACCTTAGAGACGAGGGTGGACCACAGGGACGGGGGTGGACCGCAGAGACAAGGGTGGACCTCAGAGACGGGGGTGGACCTCAGGGACGAGGTTGGACCTCAGAGACGGGGGTGGACCGCAGGGACAGGGGTGGACCTCAGGGACGAGGGTGGACCTCAGAGACGGGGGTGGACTTCAGGGACGGGGGTGGACCGCAGGGACGGGGTGGACCTCAGGGACGTGGGGTGGACCGCAGGGACGGGGGTGGACCTCATAGACGGGGGTGGACTTCAGAGACGGGGGTGGACCTCAGGGACGGGGGTGGACCACAGGTACAGGGGTGGACCTCATAGACGGGGGTGGACTTCAGAGACGGGGGTGGACCGCAGGGACGGGGGTGGACTTCAGAGACGGGGGTGGACCGCAGGGACGGGGGTGGAACCTCATGGTAATTTTTAATCATTTTAAATCAGATTTGATTCTAATTCTGAATTAAAGAGGAATTAAACTTCCCATGTAAACGCACTAAATGTGACCGATCTGCATCTGGCCAGCAACAACGTTACTGCTGAACATCTGTGAACATCTGTGAACATCTGTAAACATCTGTAAAAGGCTCCAGGTCATGAATCAATGAGCTTTATTGACTGATGTCAGTCAACAGGCCTCAGACTGAAGGTTATTATGACACAACAGCAGCGCTGCTGTTAAAGAGCAATTAGTGCACACTCACATGCACGCTCACATGCACACTCCCTCTCATTGACTCCTGTCAGATTCCTGAACGGCTTCGCCGTAGGAGGAGGAGGCGGGAACACGTGTGTCTTATCGTCCAACTGACGAACCCTTCGCTCTTCTCTGAGCTCTGATTGGCCGACGGTGATCTGGAGGGACGTCCGTCTCCTTAAAAATGGCCGACAGCAGCAGCTTCTGTGAAACGTTGAGACCGGTTGTGTTTATGAAACCAGTCAGTCGCGTCTCGTCCTCCCGTCTCCTCCCCAGTAACCCTGAAACTAACGTCCGTGAATTTAAAAAATGCTTTAAAAAAAGTACTTAGCAACATTTATCCAACGGTAAAGCAACCATTAAACTTTACTAAACCAACTTTCTTTTCTGTCCTTTTGTCCGTAAAGAGCCGTTTCCACTGTTATTTAGAAATAAAGACGTTTAGTTTCCGGAGCTGCAGCTGGAGACAGATGTGGACAGATGTGGACAGATGTGACTGCAGATCAGCAGGAACCTCTTCTGTCGCTTAGTTCAGCTGAACAGTAACATGTGACGATGTTGGACTGTGTGTCCTGATGGGTTCGTTTCTGTTCAACACTTTAAAAAGTGTCAACGGAGAACGAAACCAGGACAAAACCAGGACGAAACCAGCAACACCAGGACAAAACCAGGACAAACCGGGACGAAACCAGGACAAACCAGGACAAACCAGGACGAAACCAGAACGAAACCAGCAACACCAGGATGAAACCAGGACAAACCGGGACGAAACCAGGACGGAACCAGGACGAAACCAGGACAAACCAGGACGAAACCAGGACAAACCAGGACGAAACCAGGACAAACCAGGACAAACCAGGACGAAACCAGGACGAAACCAGGACGAAACCAGGACAAAACCAGGACGAAACCAGGACGAAACCAGGACGAAACCAGGACGAAACCAGGACGAAACCAGGACGAAACCAGGACAAACCAGGACGAAACCAGGACGAAACCAGGACGAAACCAGGACAAACCAGGACAAACCAGGACGAAACCAGGACGAAACCAGGACGAAACCAGGACAAACCAGGGCGAAACCAGGACGGAACCGGGACACGCTCGCTGTGTTTTCTCTCTAAAATAACGTTTCCTGTCTCACACATTAACACATTAACACACATTAACACATTAACACACATTTACACATTAACACACATTAACACATTAACACATTAACACACATTAACACACATTAACACATCAACCAGGACGTTAAGACAAAAAAACAATAAACACACTGGTTTCTCTAATTCAGCCGCTTCTTTGTTTGTATCCGTTTTAAGCCAGTTATTTAGAAAAATAAAGAAAAAAGCCAACAATTACTCGAACTCTCGTTGGAACTGATTTAAAATCAAAGGAAGTTTCACAACTCCAGATTCTTTACATCAAACATGTTACGACTGCAGGTCACGCTCCAGTTCCTGAGTTCATGTGGGAGTCAGATTGAGAAACTGGATAACAGAACTGCTCCGGCTGTAAATGGCTACCTGGTGTGTCGCTGATTTGTGGGCGGATCTTCTGACTAAACGACGGCCTCGACTGATGTGTGCCCAGAGGCATTACTGGGATATGAGAGGAGCGTGTTACTACTTCCTGTCCCTCCAGGATCATCATCAACAAACACAACGTTTGTCAAACCTTGAACGAGGTCGAACACCAGAAAACGATCGGTCCTTCCTCAAACAAACATGTGTCTGGATCAGGATAATTAAAACCTGAATCTCTAATAAACCAGATAATAACTGGAAACCAATGAAACCGTTCTCTGAAGGTCACTGGATTAGAAGTTTTAGTCCTTTTAATGAACACGTGAACGTCTCAAATGAACTTTTATTAGGAGACAAAAACATATCCTTTAATTATACATTTAAAATAACAAAAGGCTACAGAGAAAAGAGATGTCATGGTGAAACTTTAGTGTCTTTTTGTTTAACTGGAGACTCTTCAGTCCCAGCAGGACCATAATTAAGACTTTTTGATTTGTTGTCCCCGCTGCTGTTGTTGTTGTCTCATTTGCAAGTATGATAACTGGTCAATCATAAGCCCCGCCCCCTCGGTCCATATTTCTATCACAGTCCAGTGTGCACCTGAAGGATTCGGTTGCTTCCAGATTCTTTGAATCAGTTTTGAAACTTCCTCCAGTTCTTCAGTCCAGCCGGCAGCCGTGCACGTGAATACATGCACATATTTACTTTGGGTTAAAATGAACTCATCTGAAGACGTGAATCCAGCTGTGAGTTCCTGTCAGCAGATGTTCTGTTTGCTGTGTGAGGTTCAGGAATTCCTCCATGAAAACATCACTGCGCTCATTGACGAGTGTTTATCAGTTTATCTGCTGTTTGCTCTGAACGAGGCCAAACACGAGTCCAGTCCGTCTGTGAGAGGCGGTTTAAACCTGCGGAGGTGGACGACCTGCCGGTCGCCGTAAACAAGCCTGGCGCTTCAGGACGGTCCGTCCCACCGAGGACCAAAACACAACCCGAAGCGCCGCAGATCTGGAAACTTTCCCTCTCAAAGACAACACCGCGATGAGGTCTGCAGCTCTGCGGCGGCGCTGAGTCAGCAGGATCTCACAGATCCAGTTCCTTCATGTTTGCTCGCTCGCTCGTTAGCTTTGCGGTTTGTCTCTCTGAGCTGTGTGAGGATCAATCCGCCGCTGGAAGTAGTCCCCAGGCGATAGTTTTTCCCTCCAACAGCAGCTGTGATGTTTCAACCCAGTCCCAGGATTTAAATACAGTCAATGATAAAGTTACTTTATTCATGTGTGTGAGCGGTTTATTTGTTTAGCTAAATGGGAAAAACGGCAAAACTGTAACAGGTTTGCTTGTCATTTATGCTAAAAGACTAATTAATCGTTTGAGATCTCTTCATTATCTGGAGCATCTCTGTAGCTTTGAGCTGTTCGCTTTCAAACTCCAACTTCCTGTTTCCAGAACTGTTGCAAATGCAGAAGCAGGTAGACACCGGCCAACCGGCCAAATGCTAGTAAAATTTGGCTGTGGCTAGTAACAATTTCTGTCTCACAAGCAGCTTTGGCTGGTAACTTATTCTTTGATATGACACATCACAATAGTTGTGCCAATTGTTTGTATTTAAAATGTAAATGCAAGAATATTGTGAAGAAGAAAAAACTGACAGTAAAACTGTGGCTAGCATAAAGACTAAATGGGTAATGACTGAGGAAAAACACTAGCCACAGTGGCTAGTGAGCAAAAAAGTTAGCGTCAAGCCCTGGACGCACCTTTGTTGAGCTTGATATCTTAACTGGGAATGACGACTTTAATGGTTCTCATTGCAAAGACGATGTTGCTGGTTGAAGTGACGGACTGTAGGACCGGTTCTGGGTCAAAGGGTTCGGGGCTGACCAGAGGACGTCACCTGGTCGCACTCTGCTGCCCACTGGTTGGTCACCTGTGTCAAAGGTCGGCATAATTGCTCCACTGTTTTATACGTGCTAAATGTCATGCGCAGCCTTGTTACGGGTGGTATTGCTAACACTAGCCAGCAGTTAATATGGCGTCATTCCAAATTCCGACTTCAGTCTTCCACCTTAAATGGCGCGCACCGTCTGCTGTTAGCTATCAGCTTTACTCCTAGCGCTCTGTCTGCTGTTAGCTATCAGCTTTACTCCTAGCGCTCTGTCTGCCGTTAGCTATCAGCTTTACTCCTAGCGCTCTGTCTGCCGTTAGCTATCAGCTTTACTCCTAGCGCTCTGTGTGCCGTTAGCTATCAGCTTTACTCCTAGCGCTCTGTCTGCTGTTAGCTATCAGCTTTACTCCTAGCGCTCTGTGTGCTGTTAGCTATCAGCTTTACTCCTAGCGCTCTGTCTGCTGTTAGCTATCAGCTTTACTCCTAGCGCTCTGTCTGCTTTAGCTATCAGCTTCTGCTGTTGCTGTTAGCTATCAGCTTTACTCCTAGCGCTCTGTCTGCTTAGCTATCGTTTAGCTGGCGCACCGTCTGCTGTTAGCTATCAGCTTTACTCCTAGCGCTCTGTCTGCTGTTAGCTATCAGCTTACTCCTAGCGCTCTGTCTGCTGTTAGCTATCAGCTTTACTCTAGCGCTGTCTGCTGTTAGCTATCAGCTCTAGCTCTGTCTGCTGTTAGCTATCAGCTTTACTCCTAGCGCTCTGTCTGCTGTTAGCTCAGCTTTACTCCTAGCGCTCTGTCTGCTGTTAGCTATCAGCTTTACTCCTAGCGCTTGTCTGCTGTTAGCTATCAGCTTTACTCCTGCGCTCTGTCTGCTGTTAGCTATCAGCTTTACTCCTAGCGCTCTGTGTGCCGTTAGCTATCAGCTTTATCCTAGCGCTCTGTCTGCTGTTAGCTATCAGCTTTACTCCTAGCGCTCTGTCTGCTAGCTATCAGCTTTACTCCTAGCGCTCTGTCTGCTGTTAGCTATCAGCTTTACTCCTAGCGCTCTGTCTGCTGTTAGCTATCAGCTTACTCCTAGCGCTCTGTCTGCTGTTAGCTATCAGCTTTACTCTAGCGCTCTGTCTGCTGTTAGCTATCAGCTTTACTCCTAGCGCTCTGTCTGTTAGCTATCAGCTTTACTCCTAGCTCTGTTGCTTAGCTATCAGCTTTACTCCTAGCGCTCTGTCTGCTGTTAGCTATCAGCTTTACTCCTAGCGCTCTGTCTGCTGTTAGCTATCAGCTTTACTCCTAGCGCTCTGTCTGCTGTTAGCTATCAGCTTTACTCCTAGCGCTCTGTCTGCTGTTAGCTATCAGCTTTACTCCTAGCGCTCTGTCTGCTTTAGCTATCAGCTTTACTCCTAGCGCACCGTCTGCTGTTAGCTATCAGCTTTACTCCTAGCGCTCTGTCTGCTGTTAGCTATCAGCTTTACTCCTAGCGCTCTGTCTGCTGTTAGCTATCAGCTTTACTCCTAGCGCTCTGTCTGCTGTTAGCTATCAGCTTTACTCCTAGCGCTCTGTCTGCTGTTAGCTATCAGCTTTACTCCTAGCGCTCTGTCTGCTGTTAGCTATCAGCTTTACTCCTAGCGCTCTGTCTGCTGTTAGCTATCAGCTTTACTCCTAGCGCTCTGTCTGCCGTTAGCTATCAGCTTTACTCCTAGCGCTCTGTCTGCTGTTAGCTATCAGCTTTACTCCTAGCGCTCTGTCTGCTGTTAGCTATCAGCTTTACTCCTAGCTCTGTCTGCTGTTAGCTATCAGCTTTACTCCTAGCGCTCTGTCTGCTGTTAGCTATCAGCTTTACTCCTAGCGCTCTGTCTGCTGTTAGCTATCAGCTTTACTCCTAGCGCTCTGTCTGCCGTTAGCTATCAGCTTTACTCCTAGCGCTCTGTCTGCTGTTAGCTATCAGCTTTACTCCTAGCGCTCTGTCTGCTGTTAGCTATCAGCTTTACTCCTAGCGCTCTGTCTGCTGTTAGCTATCAGCTTTACTCCTAGCGCTCTGTCTGCTGTTAGCTATCAGCTTTACTCCTAGCGCTCTGTCTGCTGTTAGCTATCAGCTTTACTCCTAGCGCTCTGTCTGCCGTTAGCTATCAGCTTTACTCCTAGCGCTCTATCAGCTTTACTCCTAGTGCTCTGTCTGCTGTTAGCTATCAGCTTTACTGCTGGCGCTCTGTCTGCTGTTAGCTATCAGCTTTACTCCTAGCGCTCTGTCTGCTGTTAGCTATCAGCTTTACTGCTGGCGCTCCGTCTGCTGTTAGCTATCAGCTTTACTCCTAGCGCTCTGTCTGCTGTTAGCTATCAGCTTTACTCCTAGCGCTCTGTCTGCTGTTAGCTATCAGCTTTACTCCTAGCGCTCTGTCTGCTGTTAGCTATCAGCTTTACTCCTAGCGCTCTGTCTGCTGTTAGCTAGCTATCAGCTTTACTCCTAGCGCTCTGTCTGCTTAGCTATCAGCTTTACTGCTGGCGCACCGTCTGCTGTTAGCTATCAGCTTTACTTCTAGCGCTCTGTCTGCTGTTAGCTATCAGCTTTACTCCTAGCGCTCTGTCTGCTGTTAGCTATCAGCTTTACTCCTAGCGCTCTGTCTGCCGTTAGCTATCAGCTTTACTCCTAGCGCTCTGTCTGCTGTTAGCTATCAGCTTTACTCCTAGCGCTCTGTCTGCTGTTAGCTATCAGCTTTACTCCTAGCGCTCTGTCTGCCGTTAGCTATCAGCTTTACTCCTAGCGCTCTGTCTGCTGTTAGCTATCAGCTTTACTCCTAGCGCTCTGTCTGCTGTTAGCTATCAGCTTTACTCCTAGCGCTCTGTCTGCTGTTAGCTATCAGCTTTACTCCTAGCGCTCTGTCTGCTGTTAGCTATCAGCTTTACTCCTAGCGCTCTGTCTGCCGTTAGCTATCAGCTTTACTCCTAGCGCTCTGTCTGCTGTTAGCTATCAGCTTTACTCCTAGCGCTCTGTCTGCCGTGTTAGCTATCAGCTTTACTCTAGCGCTCTTCAGCTTTACTCTAGCGCTCTGTCTGCTGTTAGCTATCAGCTTTACTCCTAGCGCTCTGTCTGCTGTTAGCTATCAGCTTTACTCCTAGCGCTCTGTCTGCTGTTAGCTATCAGCTTTACTCGCTCTGCTGTTAGCTATCAGCTTTACTCCTAGCGCTCTGTCTGCTGCTGTTAGCTATCAGCTTTACTCCTAGCGCTCTGTCTGCTGTTAGCTATCAGCTTTACTCCTAGCGCTCTGTCTGCTGTTAGCTATCAGCTTTACTCCTAGCGCTCTGTCTGCCGTTAGCTATCAGCTTTACTGCTGGCGCACCGTCTGCTGTTAGCTATCAGCTTTACTTCTAGCGCTCTGTCTGCTGTTAGCTATCAGCTTTACTCCTAGCGCTCTGTCTGCTGTTAGCTATCAGCTTTACTCCTAACGCTCTGTCTGCCGTTAGCTATCAGCTTTACTCCTAGCGCTCTGTCTGCTGTTAGCTATCAGCTTTACTCCTAGCGCTCTGTCTGCCGTTAGCTATCAGCTTTACTCCTAGCGCTCTGTCTGCTGTTAGCTATCAGCTTTACTCCTAGCGCTCTGTCTGCTGTTAGCTATCAGCTTTACTCCTAGCGCTCTGTCTGCTGTTAGCTATCAGCTTTACTCCTAGCGCTCTGTCTGCTGTTAGCTATCAGCTTTACTCCTAGCGCTCTGTCTGCAGTCTGTTTCTGCATCTGTTGTCTCAAATCTGTAGAAAGAGTCCCGAATACGTTCCTGTAACAAGCGCCAGAATTCCCAGAAGTCCCTTCGACTGGGTTCACACTGTACAGGTTTTTTTCCAGTCGTTTAGGATGGATGCATAACGAGGTCATTAATTTAGTGCGTGATTGAGCGTATGTGAAGTCACGGCTACGACAGAAGTAAAGCCGAAGCTATTTCTGGCTCTAAAGACAGCGTCGTTGGGTCAATGGCGGACGCCAGGCCAGCCGATGTTCGGGATGAGATCATCTTCGATGAGGACCATTCAGATATCTAGAGAGCTGGTACGTCCTCGTCTTCAACAGTCACTGCTACTGTTACCTGATCGTCCTCCTCAGCCTGTCCTCCTGCTCTGCTGTCACCTCCAGAGGTTTCTGGTCTCCTCTCTGATGGAGCTACCAACCTCAATTGTCCCTTTGGTACAAACTAACCAATTAGGAGACGTTAAAGGCTGGTGAACACCAACGGCTGCTCTGTTCCTGACGTTACTGCGGGACGACTGACCCGTTTGGACTGTTGGTGTTCATGTGCTTTGGCAGCGCTGTTGGTGTCGGACACGCCGATGTTTGTGATGCACTACTATTGGTTGGTCTTTCATCTGAGATGGCCAGAACCAGACAGTATGGACTTGGTCTTGGAGTAATTCAGACGTAAGAGCTGCTGGATTGCTCTGAGGATTCCTCTGTAGGTGCAGCGGTTGAGTCGCTATTACAACACCGTCCCAGATTCACTGCTGTAGAGCCTCTTAAGCTAATCTCAAAGATGTCGTTGATGTCGGTGTGTGGTCGTCGATGTCGGTCTGTGGTCGTTGATGTCGGTCTGTGGTCGTTGATGTCGGTCTGTGGTCGTTGATGTCGGTCTGTGGTCATTGATGTCGGTCTGTGGTCGTTGATGTCAGTGTGTGGTCGTCGATGTCGGTCTGTGGTCGTTGATGTCGGTGTGTGGTCGTTGATGTCGGTCTGTGGTCGTTGATGTCGGTGTGTGGTCGTTGATGTCGGTGTGTGGTCGTTGATGTCGGTCTGTGGTCGTTGATGCCAGTCTGTGGTCGTTGATGTCGGTCTGTGGTCGTTGATGTCAGTCTGTCGTATTTGATGTCGGTGTGGTCGTTGATGTCGGTCTGTGGTCGTTGATGTCGGTCTGTGGTCGTTGATGTCGGTCTGTGGTCGTTGATGTCGGTCTGTGGTCGCTGATGTCGGTGTGTGGTCGTTGATGTCGGTGTGTGGTCGTTGATGTCGGTCTGTGGTCGTTGATGTCGGTCTGTGGTCGTTGATGTCGGTGTGTGGTCGTTGATGTCGGTGTGTGGTCGTTGATGTCGGTCTGTGGTCGTTGATGTCGGTCTGTGGTCGTTGATGTCGGTATGTGGTCTTTGATGTCGGTGTGTGGTCGTTGATGTCGGTGTGTGGTCGTTGATGTCGGTCCGTGGTCGTTGACATGGTGTCAGGAAGTGATGCAAACTTGTTGGGATTGAAATCCAAAGTTGGTTTGGGTGGTAAAGCTCCATACGGAGAAGTGACCTTTGTGCACAAGCGCACCTGTTATCTCTGTGACTTCTGTCCAGACTTTGGTGGAGAGATGGACCAGGTGCACATGGCAATAACTCCTCCTCCAATCTCACCTGCTGTAGACACGGTCAAGGTGATGACGAACCTGTTCTCTGAGAAAGACCTTTGCTTTGGAGTCCGGACCTGAACCCGTCTGGAGGTGTAAAGCAGCATGAAGAGAAACCAGGCCTTGTTTGGGAGGACGGTGGTTCAGGTTCAGCAGTGACTCAGCAGATTGTGAAAGTAGAAGGATGTCTTATGGTTGGTAATTTTTTGCTATCTTTGGCCTTACAAGGAAATAGTGCATGTCACCGTACGACACACACACACACACACACACACACACACCGTCACGCTTTTCATGTGAAATGTGGCGTAGAACGTCGTTCAAGGATGTCATCCAGCCAACAGACAGATCCAACCTGTTCTTGAACAAACAAAAAGGAGTGTGTGTGTGCATGTGTGTGTGCGGGTCATCATTCTTTCACACCTGTGCTCACAGGATCTAGAGCGGTAACCCGAGTTTAAACTTGTAAT
>JAGFBZ010000567.1:0-330000 GCA_018398805.1 Hirundichthys speculiger
TGTTCTGTCTTCTTCTAGAGCTATGACAAATGTTTTCTTGGTTCATCGGAGACGGCAGATGCCAACAGGGTGTTTTGTGTGGTCAGCTGGGAGCCATTTATGTTTTCAGTGAAGCTCTCAACCCGGCTCAGATCTTCGCCATCCATCAGCTTGGCCCAGGATACAAGGTAGGACCGTCTCTGATTTACGATGTCTCAGTGTACTTTTTAGATCTCTTTGGTGCTGAATGGTGTCCTTTAACATCATCAGATGATTCGTGCTGAGGACTATCCGTACGTTGTCTCATGAGTTTCATGTCTGCAGTGATGCTTTAGTTTAGACATTACATCCTTATTCAGCGGTGGATTACAACTGAAGTTCTTGGTTTTATGTCACAAACATACCACTTGTTGCGTTTGTTAGAGAAACGATTCCCAACATCATTTATTAGATGCAGTACTGTGATAGGTTTACTGGATGTATTTGACACTTTATTAACACCGGCATCACCCGGATGGGTTTATTTGAATAGTGTCTAATTTCAAGCTTTTATGAGGCTGAAATGAACTACAGTACACATGATCTATAAAAAAAATAGAGGCACAAACAGGTGACAGACAGACTCTAAACATACTCAGGACATTAATTGAAGATAGAGAGATGGCCAGATACTTTTTTCATCCCAGCAGAGTTTCAAATTCATGCGCAGGTTTGCATCAGGTTTCTGTGAGTGTTGCATGTCTGAGAGGATTTATCTTCTGGTGACAGATGACACCTTACCACCTTCCCAGCTGTCTGCTGACTGCGTTGGCAGACTTGGACATCTCAGACTGCTTACAACTTGTTTATGAAAGTGTCCAGGCCTGACAAGGCTTCAGCGCCGTTGGACCGGCTAGTATGAGGATGGTAGTGTAAAACGGTCCAGAAGCTCAAATGTTCTTTTTTCATAAGACAGATGGAGAAACATGTACTGCAGACGACCTGCTGATTACAGCGAGAGTGTGTGAAGGTTTATGGACTCTACTTCTCGTATTATCCCTCCGGTCACGACATGCTTGGGATTTGCTGTTTGGCCTCATGAATTTTGGTTTCTCATTCTGTCACGGTTTCCTGAGGCTGATCAGTCAGATGATTGCTTCTCTGTGAGGCGCAGAACGGACTTCTCAGATGCCCGGAGGAGGCCATTAAATGGCTCAGTTGTTTCAAGGCTGCAGGCTGCCGTGCCGCTGCTCTGATGATGAGTGCGTGGGTTTCGGGTCGGCTGAAGGCGGCGGGGACGCCAGCGGGTCTCAGCTCCCTGTCTTAATGTAGTCCAGGTCGGTTGGTGTTTTCATGGCTTCACGCGGATCGTGATGTGTGTGACTAGGATGCTGGTTGTGTGAAGGACTACATCTCTATGAGTGCAGCCTCAGCTGTTGCCAACGTTACCGACCGGTAATGAGCCGCTCGACAACCTTCAGCGCCGTGAAGAGGCTCATGCTGTTCACGTTTGAGGTGGCGTACGATGACTGTCACGCTGCGCTGACGGAAGTGTGTGTGTGCGGTTTCCAACGCCTCCACGCTCCACTGATGACAGAAAAAAATGGAGGAGGACCTCTGGTGTTCCTGTGGTTGAAAGGAGATGAGTTGATTAACGAAGCGTCCACGTCCTGGACACCTGCTCTGCTCGATGTGTCATCTCACTGTTCCAGCATTATATGAAAGTTTATTTGGTGCATTTAAATATTGAACTTTTATAGAATCATCACCTTATAAGGTCATTAACTGTTCTAAAACTCTGTATGTTATGTATTTATAACATATCTTTTGATGATGGAAGAGTCATTGATGAGCCAGTGTGGAGATGCAGGGAGGGTTAGACTGCTCTAAGTGAAGCAGACGTGTCGGATCTGCAGCTGTCAGGTGTGAAAACACCTGTCACCTGCTTCTTGTGTGTGTGAGGGACACATATGTCTTCAGTTCTCAGCTGAAGCTGCTTCCCTGCTCTATGACCACGTCCTCACAACCAGCCAAGAATGAAACAAATATGCATTTAAATAAGTCATTTCTCTTTCAGGATATTCAGTGGGCAGAAGGGCATCAGATCTTCAAAACAAAGCAAAGAGCAATTGATTAGCCGTGCACGTGGCTCCAGCTGGGTAACTTAATAGAGAAGCTATTTAATGCAGCGTTTTAATGGAGAAGCTTTAAAAACACTAGGTCATCAGCTCTCCTTAATTTAACAAAATAACATGTAAAGTCAGCAAGCTGGATTTATATAATAAACTACTTCAGGAAGTGCTGTTTTGATGTGTGGAGTCTCGATCAGCTTCTCTTTGTAAACTGAGTTAAGCCAGTGAATGAAGATAAAGATGTCACATTTAGTTCTTCTTGTTGTCACTTAGAGCAACCAAACATCCTCCACTGGACCTCAGATGAAAAGTTTAGAGCATAATGGGCCTGCAGGTCTGAAGCAGCCCCAGCCCAGGCCCCTAAGGCCTCTCAGGCCCCAGAGCCTTGAACTTGTACTGTGCACACAGAAACACTCCTCCCTCCTCTTCTTCATGACTGCAGAGCACCTTCAAGTTCAAGTCAGAGAGTGACATCCACCTGGCTGAGCACCACAAACAGGTGTTGTACGACGGAAAGCTGGCCAGCTCCATCTCCTTTACGTACAACGCCAAGGCCACGGACGCCCAGCTCTGCCTGGAGTCCTCTCCGCGGGAAAACCCTTCCATCTTCGTCCACTCGCCGCACGCTCTCATGCTGCAGGTCAGTTTCTGGGTTCTTCTGAGTTCATCATCTCAGTCCACCATCTGATAAGCCAACAGGGTCCTGCAAAATCCAAAAGATCTTCTGTCAATATTTTTTATTTATGACTCTTTGGAAGTAAATGTACCATATTGTCCAGAATATAGGACGACTCTGACTAGAAGACGACTCATATTTTTCAAATATAATTTTGGGGAAAATAAAAAATATGATGAAGACAATAAGGTGATTCATAAAACAACTTTTTATTGTACAATTGCTATAGAAAAAAAAATCTAGATTATAGAAAAATCCCACAGAGATAACATTCAGCTGTACTGTTAAACCTTTTTTAGTTAGTATGGTTCCAGACTGAAGGTCAGGTACGTGTCAGGTTTCCATGTTATTTTAGATCAAGGTATAGAACTATTTAATAAACTTTATTCTCTTAAAATCTGAGACTATGGCCCCCGATCGTACTCTTCCCTTTACCGGTTACCGCTAGCCGCTAGCCTCAAAATGCATGTACAGGAACCATATCCATCCATCCATTTTCTATACCCGTTTCATCCTTGAAGGGTCACAGGGATCTGCTGGAGCCTATCCCAGCTGTCTACGGGCGAAAGGCAGGGGTACACCCTGGACAGGGTTTCGCCAGTCCATCGCAGATATATATATATATATATATAGATATCCATATTAGATATATATATAGGATATATATTATCCATATATATATATATATATATATATATATATATATTATCCATATATAATATATAGATATATTATATATTAGATTATCCAGGATCATATTACTATATTTTGTCTAGTGTGGTGTTGCCAGAATGTATTCTCTCCTCTCTCTGTCCTGCATCCTCTCTGTCCTCCATCGTCTCTGTCCTCCATCCTCTCTGTCCTCCATCCTCTCTGTCCTCCCTCCTCTCTCTGTCCTGTCTCTCCTCTCTTTTTCTTTCTTTATCCAGCTGATCTTCATCAGGAAGGTCCCTCCATATGATCCAGGTCTTGATCCAGGTTTCTTCCCACTGATTTTTTTCTCCCTCTGTGGGAGTTTTTTACCTGCCATTATCCTTGATTTGGATTTAATATTATAATTTAAGTTAATGATATTTGCTTGGGGGTCATGATTTGAGTCTCTGTAAAGCGCCTGGAGACAATTGACATTGTGTGCTGCTGTGATGTCACAATATGCAAATTAGCTGAGTAAGTTTACTCCCATTGTAAACTAAGGGTCGTCCTGAATATAATCTCATTTACAGTCTGGAACCACCTTCAAGCTACAGTGTTTTGAATTCTTGCCATCTAAACTGAACATTTTCTTTAAAAAACTGTGGTGTTCAAAAGGTCAAATATCCATTCATAGTTGTACAAATCCTTCATCTGAAGTGGAATGTCTCTGATATTTTATCCGTCTACACTAAAAACTGTGCAGCACTAACAGACCTGTGCCGACCCACAGGATGTGAAGGCCATCGTGACCCACTCCATCCACAGCGCCATCCACTCCATCGGGGGCATCCAGGTCCTGTTCCCGCTCTTCGCTCAGCTCGACTTCAAACAGCTCAATGACAGCAGTGTGGACACGTCGGTCTGGTGAGTTTTCTGCAATCCAGGTTCTGGATCCTTGCAGGCATAAAGACAATCAAAGCTACTTTTGTTGCAGTGAAAGGGCTGAAATAGAAGGATCTCTGATGTTGTGCAACAGCACAGAGGCTTTGAGCGACATGACAGAAGTGTTTTTTAAAATGATCTTCATTGGAAAGACTAACTGTAGACAGTTACACTGGAGGCCATGAAAGAATGCTTTCTGGAAAACAGTTTATGAAGTGTGACATGACGGAGACGAAGGACTGATGAGTGATTTAAAGCTGTCTCTGTTCCTGCTGATGTCAGTCCATCACAAGTGTTCATGCAGTTACATCTGAGCAGGATGTTGGCTTCAGTCAGATCGTTCATTAGACGCTCTCTGGATGGTAGCGATAGACAATACAGCTGATTATGAATGAAGAATAACAGAGAAGGTAGAAGAGTCGTGAACAGGTTCTCAGGTTTCCTCACAAACTGATTTCAAGGTGAGTGAAATGTGTTGCAGCGCGACTCTGCTGGTTTTCCTGGTGGAGCTGCTGAAGAGTTCGGTGGCCATGCAGGAGCAGATGCTGGGAGGGAAGGGCTTTCTGGTGATCGGGTACCTGCTGGAGAAGGTCAGTACAATCAGTTGTCATCGATATGGAGAGTAGTCTTGTGTTTTTTTTAGGGCTGGGCAAGTTAACGCGTTATTATCGCGTTAATGCAATTACATGCGTAATTACATTACGCCGACATTTATTTTATCGTACGTTAACGCATGTTGCTCACATGCTTTTATTTTGAAAAGTCTGTTTCTGGCTGGTGCGGAACAGGAAAATAATTAGCAGGTAAACATGGAAAAGCTAAATCAGACATGGAGAACGGTAAAAATCAGTGACCTTTACAGTTCAGGTAGCAACTCAGGTAGCAATATTAACAATTCTGTCTGAAAAAAAAATTCTGGACTGCAACAAAACTTTGGTCGTAATTCCTCCATGTTCCATCAGATCTGCTCCATGTGTTCACTCTCCTACTGTTCTCTAGCTGGTTACTGCAGTGCTGCTCCATCTAGTGGCACAGATGTGTAATGACAACAGAAAGTCCAGTCCTCCATTATAAAACAAATTCAATTCTGTGGCCCGTTTTTTAATTTAGTATTTTTGATCCATGTCTAAAATTGAAATATTAAAAAACAGGCATTTTTTTTTTTTTTTTTTAGTTAGATTAAAAACGAAAAACATAATAAAATGTCACTTAATTATTTTTTTTTACCCATAATTGAAAATGGAAATGGAAAGAATGAATGAAACACAGATTGGTAAAGTTACTGAACTTTAACGTGGACATTTTCATTTTAAAGTTCTCCCAGACGGAGGATTCAACAGAAACAAGGTTATTTGTAACAACTGACAAGTTGAACTCCCCGTTAAAAGTTTCTGCTGTTACCTCAGAAATTACCTGTTTTAATATTCTGATTGTGCTGAGACACAATCATTTTGTTGGATTTTGTTTGTAGACTTTTTTTTTTATAAAAACAGGATAACATTAATGCCCTGGCAGTGGCAATAAGCTTTATTTTATTTTACATTTTTTAAGATGAGATTACACTAAATATGTGTTACTGACAAGTGCTGATGTTAAAAGTGTTTGAACAACAAATATTATGGCACTTTAGTTCATATGGCAGCAGAACATTTAAATACAAGTGCACTTTACACTACGTTTGAATTCATTATTTGATTTTGCGTATACAGTGTGATTAATCGTGATTAATTAGGGAAATAAAAATAAAAAACCATTAAAAATTTGAATCGTTGCCCAGCCCTAGTTTTTTTTAAATAAATTTGAAGACCTTTAAAGCATCCACTTTTATAACATTTGTTTAATTTTGTTTTCTGAGGACTGACCATTCCTGGTTATCTGAATAAATGTCTAATTATTTGGCAAATTTACTACCAGTTAAACTAACATGTTTGTGTGTGATATTGATGAGAAACCATCTCTGAAAGCACTTTGAACAAACTCCATCACTTTACCCACACTTAACATCTGCAACCATGAACAATGAAGAGTTGGGGTTACCTTAACCCCGCCCCCTTCTGCAGGTAAACACTCCTGTTAGGGTCAATGAACAAACCAAAAAAACAAAACAAACAAATGACAAAGATCAATAGTTGACCCAAAAAGGGTAAGATGATCTGTAAAAGACTAAAATGGAATGAAATATAATAAATATATAATTAAGTGATTCTCTAGCTTAGCTCAAAATTCAGTGTTTACATTTTAAGTTTTCCTTTAGTTGTTTGTGGAAGGTGTTCATGCAGGACTGGATGCATTTGAATAAAAACCTAAATATGTGTTTCTTATCTTGGTCTGGACCAGTGTTTGGTTGCAGACACAGCTGCCGTTGAGATGCTACGTCCTCAGGAGGTTAAACGTCTCTCTGCTCTTCTGTCCAGTCATCTAGAGTCCACATCACCAGAGCCGTCCTCGAGCAGTTCCTGTCCTTCGCCAAGTATCTGGACGGTTTACCTCATGGAGCGCCGCTGCTCAAACAGCTCTGTGACCACGTCCTCTTCAACGCCGCCATCTGGATACACACTCCCGCCAAGGTCTGATTCTGCTCATCTCCTGTCTGTCTGTGACCTCGCTTCCAAAAACACACTGATGATGTGTCGGATAGTGGTTGGAGAAAAGGAAATAACACAAAAGAAAACTGTGTTTTTCCTGATAAAGTCTCTAATCCATGCTTAAAGATGAGCGACATTTAAGAACGAGGCAGGCGGTCTGACATCTGCGTGGCCGTTAGCCTTTACGATAATACGATAAGTGAGATGTGAGGACGTGGAGGGAGGAGCTGCTCCGCGCTGGAAAAGGACAGAACATACAAGTGAGGGAAACGCAGAGAAAACTAGACATTTAAAAAGACTCCAGGCGAGAGAGAGAGGGATGTGCAGCGCCGCCTTTGACGGAGATGTGAGCGTTTGTGGCGTTCCCTCGGGGCCATTTTCAAAACTTCCTGACTTCCTGTCATCCTCCCTCTGACGCTGAGAGGTGATGATGGTACAACAGCGCTGCAGCTGAAAGAGATGCAGACAAATATTGTGTCAAAAATTCAAAATTATTGCTTATTTTTTATTTTCGTTTATCCTCTGTTGAGATTTGAGAGAGATGAGCTTATGTTATGCGCAACACAAATGAGCGAGGTTGTAATGACAGCACTCTTAAATAAAATCTCAATCCCATAATCTTTCCTCTGAAGCCAGTGGTGCGCAAACTGTGGTATGTGTACCACCAGTGGTACGTGAGCTCTCTCTGGTGGTACGCGGGGGAACGTCAAGGCTTTCCACCTTTTTTCTGCATTTTCACTTAAAAAAAAAAAAAAAGTCGGAAACATAGGATGCATTATAAATACAACGTTTCAAACGAAACTATAGCTTATGATAATTAAAATTGTGTCTTTTAAAAAACTTACTCTGCTTATGTCGACACGTACAGGCTGCACAGAATCATGGGATTACTTCAAGTTGTTGGTGCGAGCAGGGGAAACGTAGCAGCGAAGGGGTAAATAAATGTAACGTTATAACCTCGAAATGAGTTTAAAAGCGTTGCTAAGTGGAGGGAAAAGACAGATAAAAGATAAGTTGCAGATGAGGATGGAGAAGATAACGGTTTAATGTGGATCCAGAATCCAAGTACTTGTGTTTTTAACGAAAGATGCAACACTGACCCTGAAATGGTTGCGGTTTCTTCAAACAGAAAGCGCCACGAAGCTGCACGACAACACGACCCAACATATCTTGGTTCTTTTGCAGCGGGACGGAGGAAGAACCAAAGCCATAATGGGTTGTGTTCTGCAGTAGAGACAGGAACACCCCTCTCATCAGGTTATTCATAATCAGCAACGTGCTGGTATCTCTGAGGTTCGGTGTTAGAGGGGTGTTAACAGTAAACTTGGTTCAAGGAGGAATATTACTAACCACACTTGAAGTTTGTTTTATTTGTCGACCAGATTAGGAGCAGGATTTACACCATTTTCATTCAGTTGCAGTGCAGATGTAACAACTGTTGAGTGTGTTTATTTTCTCTGTATGAGAGTATGAGTATGTGAGAATTGACCTTTCGGTAAGCACCGCCCCCTCCCTAGTTACTGTTGCTAGGTCGGACATTCTCGCTGCTTCTCCATTAAGGACAATGTTAATTTGCTATTTTTCCGATGCCTATAATCAGTAATTATATCACACTAGAATAACGCTGTGGAAAAATATTGCTCCTGGGGTCCTGCAACAGTGACTCGAGGTGTCCAGAACGTTTGGAGGGTCATTTTTATTCTCTATCCCAAGATAAAACAAACGCTGGAAAAATGCAGCTGTAGGTTCAGTTATGTGTCCGTCCACACAATCAACTAAACGTGGGGAAAGTTACAAAACACACCTACATTTACTCCAAGGTAAGTTTATTTGTTTATTAGATGATTGATTTAACCACCATTTAGTAAAAGTAATGATATGATTTAGCAGCAGGGAGAGGTGATGAGTTCTCTGTTAGCATTAGCTCTGGTCCATAGGTCTGTCCCACACCAGAGCTATGTTAACATCAGACAGTCGCAGCATTGTATTAATATAATTAAAAAAGTGACGTTAACATCACTAGCCTCACCTTACACCTAACAAAATAAATATCCAGGGCCATATATATTGGTAGACAACGAGGCAGGCTTATAGGTGGCTATAGCTAGCTCTGGTCCATAGTGGAGAAGTCATTGACCCTATGGACCAGAGCTAATGCTAATGCTAACAGAGAACTCATCACCCTCCCTGCTGCTAAATCATATTATTACTTTTACTAAACGGTGGTTAAATAAATCATTAACTAAACAAAGTAAACTTACCATGGAGCAAATGTAGGTGTGTTTTGTAACTTTCCCCACGTTCAGTTGCTTGTGTGGACGGACACAACTGAACCCACAGCCTGCATTTTTCCAGCGTTTGTTTCGGTTTGGTAAAGAGAATAAAAATGACCCCTCCAAACGTTCTGGACACCTCGAGTCACTGTTGCAGGTCCCCAGCAGTAATATTTCACCATGATGTTATTGTCTAGTGTGATATAAATACTGATGATAGGCATCGGAAAAATAGCGAATTGTCCTTAATGGAAAGCAAATAGCAACAGTAAACTAGGGAGGGGGCGGTGCTTACCGAAAGGTCAATTGTTGGACAGAGTTGTAAATTTGTGATTCAGTAAAGTAATAATTGAGGTAATAAATAACCACAATAAGGAATAAACATCTCTGTGTGTTTAAAGCTAATTATGAAGGCATATATGGCTATATTTTAAAACTGGTCATCATGGTGGAACTCAGAGAGCTGAACAGTTTCTCAGGTGGTACGCAGGATTAAAAGTTCTAGAACCACTGCTCTGAACCATTCAGTCTCATTATTTACTGCTTCTCTGGGTGAAGTCATTACCTTCCATACTGACAAGAATAGCCTCAGTCAAGTTCCAGAGTTAATGAAACAGTTGAAGAAATAACAGCTTGAGCACATTTCTCTAATGTGTCCTCAGCTCTCTTGTGAAATCTCTTCTGCTGAGCAGGTGCAGAGATGCTGAGCAGCAGTTCAGCCGAACAGGGAACAAAGTCACAGCAGATAAACAACTCTGTGTGTAAATACGGTGTAACGAAGGCCTTTCAAGTCAGCTGAGGGCTCTCCAGCCTGGCTGAGCTGTGATGTGATATGTTCAGGTCACAGCCTGCTGCTAATTTCATCTCCACCTCATTGAGGCTCGTACTCAGCATGGTGGTCACTTTAATGAGCTCAGAGATTTGTGAGCCGGCTACGTGCCATGAGAAGGCATGGCTACAGGAATATTAAGAGAGGGAAAAGGGAACAGAAGGAGTGAAGAAGCAAATGAGCAGTGGGAGAGTGGCCTCCTTTAAATGTCAGGAAGTGGAAGCAGCTCCTCGGATGCTTGGAGGCACAGAAACATCAAAATAACACAAAGCAAATACTGTTTCCTCTCTTTCCCCCCGTGGCTGTGTAGTCAACATGAAACTGCCTTTTGTTTGAACTCACTGTTCGTTTGTTTCGTCCATCTTCTTGGATCGTGTGCAGGTTCAGCTGTCCCTCTACACCTACCTGTCATCGGAGTTCATCGGCACCGCCACCATCTACTCCACCATTCGCCGTGTTGGCACGGTCCTGCAGCTGATGCACACGCTCAAGTACTACTACTGGGCCGTGAACCCGTTGGAGTGCAGCGGAATCACCCCCAAAGGTCTCGGTATGTTCACACTTTCAATAAACAGATGACCTATTGACCTATTCTGCTAAATTCATCCTGGATTATTGGGCTACACAAACGCCAAACCAGGTTTAAGGAGGCGTGGCTACGTCAAACCAGGTGTAGCTGGTCCTGGCACGTGCGTGTTCACAGTTTTCTTCAGCAGGTCGATCACAGATTCACTGATTCAGAAAAAGAGAAGTCGCTGATGTTTCACCAAGTGACCAACAGTTGACTCTTAAATATGTTCAAAACGAACATCTGCTGTTAATAAACTCAGGAGTCTGACTGATGGGTTGAATGTGTATTAGCCCAGTTTCTAAAGACATCATGAACTAAATAACTCCTTACTGTGGTAAAACAACACCATTCCTAAATATTATAATGATCATCAACATCTACTGCTGGGAGGAAAGAAACCAGTCTATCCAGTAGACAACTGTTTGTTTACCAGCAAGAGAAGATCAGAAACCCTGAAACTTCTTCATTTTATGTTTATTTCTGATTATATTAAAGCTGCTGCATCTGCTGCTCATTGAAGTTCATTAGAACTGTTATCCACATTTAATGAAGAAGTTGAATTTAGATTCTAAATGAACATTTCATAAATACAAAGAAAAAAATCTGGTGAACTAAGAGGATTTTTTTTCATAAAAAGTGTGTAAAAAATTCCTGAACAGATAATTATGTGTAGTTTACTGGAGACATATAGACGAGCTGTTTATTGTTCATGTATTAATCGTCTCTGCTAACGGCCGCTAACGGCTGGTAACGGCATCTAGAGGCCGCTAAAGGCTGCTAACGGCCGCTAACGGATGCTAACGGCTACTAGCGGCTGCTAACGGCATCTAGAGGCCGCTAAAGGCTGCTAACGGCCGCTAACGGATGCTAACGGCTACTAGCGGCTGCTAACAGCCACTGACGGCTGCTAACGGCTGCTAGCGGCTGCTAACAGCCACTGGCGGCTGCTAACAGCCACTGGCGGCTGCTAACGGCCACTGGCGGTTGCTAACAGCCGCTAACGGCCACTAGCAGCTGCTAACGGCCACTAGCGGCTGCTTCAGACTGAGTATGACTGATTATTAGGAGCAGATAAAACAAAACAGCTGCTTCTACAGTTTTTTGGTGCACACATACACAACAAAGTGCTCAGCTTGAGTCCTGCAGGTGGTGGAAATGCCTACGACTGCATCAGTGATGCACGTGAGGTGAGATTCAGACGGCACCACAACAACAGTCAGACGAGGTTGTTGAGTCAGTGCTCAGTGTCTGCAGACCTCAACGTTGTTGGGAACTTTATTTTGATCTTTGTGCTGGATGAAACTGAGCAGCTCCATGTTTGAGAATAGATGAGACATTTTCAGAAGCAGACTGTATCTTTTTATGTGGTTGAGTCCTCAGAAAACCAACAGTGTTCCTCTGAAATATTTTATATTTACTGAACCGAAACACATCCTTTCATGCTTCCTGTGAGAACAATGCAGACAGCATTAACAGCTTCTGCAGACATATCGGATCATCAGAGGGTCAGAGCGCTCTCAGGACCTCTTCTCACGAGCATGCATCCCATGTTTCCATGGTAACATACAAATTTGATGGTCAGATCCAGGGGGGCTTTTGGAGCTTCTAATCAAGTGGCTGTCTGGTTTCTGTTTGACTGCTGGGATTTTGGCCAATAAAGAAGCTCTGATAACAGCAACAATCAGCCTGAGACACAAAAACTCACCGTTGTCACGTCTCAGAGCTGCTGCTGGAGCTTTGACAGCCTGCACGTCTCTACACCTGACCGTGATACGCTTATTTACATGGTAATAGAAAGCTGCTTTCATCATAAAAAGCATGAATCATGAAACCATGTTGCACTGATACTTTCTTTATTTCTGTATTTCTTCTGCATCTGCTTCCACTCCTGCGTTTTATTCCATCTTGGTGTTGAATAAAAACTGTTCTCAGAGCTGTGGAAAACAGGAAAGTGGACTGAAGCCAATGAAATACTGCAACACATTAAAATTCTGCAGCAGAGTTTGAATTCAGTGGAATTTTAACTCAGTGGTAATTAAATTCCTTTAATTTAGAAAAAAAGAATTTAAAGAAAACAAATCAGTAATCGCAGAAGTTTGAACATGTATCAGTAGATTTTACATGTTCATTATTTTAAGGTGTTATTCCCGTAAATTAATTTTTGTTTTAACAGTTGTGACTTTTAAAGATTCAATCAGCAAACATGTACATTCTCATGTACAACTAAAGTTTGCATGTTGTTTACAATGTCAATGAAAAAAGATGAAATGGAATTAATGAAATTATTTAATAGTCGAACAAAGACAACGTGAGTGAACAGATGCTCAAATTTTTAGGAAGAAAAAGGAAAAGTGAGGTGAGAGTGTGTTAACCAGTGTGTTGCATCACCTTTCCTCTTACAAACTCTTCTCATGAGTGGACAGTTTTCCATTGTTGTTTGATCAGGAGTCCTGGTTCCTTCACAGATGAGCCATCATAGATGCTGGTTTTTAAAATGTGCACTGATAAAATATCTGTCGCTCTCATCACCCCAGAAGACCCTGCATCCTTGATTTCCAACAAAATTCCACATATCTAGTTGCCGGAGCTCAGAACAGATCTCCACCTCAGTCCAGCTGAAGTGAATTTGAGCCAAGAAGCACCATGTTTGAGGACTTTTTCACATTTTTTAATTGCAGAGGTTTTTCAGAATTGTATGTAGAATGTATTCCAGAAATATTACAGATTTTTTCCACAAGTATTCCAGATTATTCCAGAAGTATTCCAGATGTAATCCAGAAGTATTACAGAGATATTCCAGAAGTATTCCAAAGGTATTCTAGAGTATTCCAGAACTATTCCAGATTTTTTCCAGAAGTATTCCAGATGTATTCCAGAGGTATTACAGATGTATTCCAGAGGTAATCCAGAAGTATTACAGAGATATTCCAGATGTATTCCAGAAGTATTTCAGATGTATTCCAGAAGTATTCCAGATGTTTCAGGAGGTGTTACAGATGTATTCCAGATGTAATCCAGAAGTATTACAAGGGATATTCCAGAAGTATTCCAGATTTTTTCCAGAAGTATTCCAGATTTTTTCCAGATGTATTTCAGATGTATTCCAGAGGTATAACAGATGTATTCCAGATGTAATCCAGAGGTATTACAGAGATATTCCAGAGGTATTACAGATGTAATCCAGAAGTATTACAGAGATATTCCAGAGGCATTCCAGATTTTTCAAGAAGTATTCCAGATTCTTTCCAGAAGTATTTCAGATGCAATCCAGAAGTATTCCAATTTTTTTTCCAGATGTATTCCAGATGTAATCTGGAATACAGAGATATTCCAGAGGTATTCCAGAAGTATTCCAGAGGCATTCCAGATATAATCCAGAAGTATTACAGAGATATTCCAGATGAATTCCAGATTTTTTCCAGAAGTATTCCAAAGGTATTCCAGAAGTATTCCAGATGTATTCCAGACATATTACAGAGATATTCCAGATGTAATCCAGAAGTATTACAGAGATATTCCAGAGGCATTCCAGATTTTTTCCAGAAGTATTCCAGATTTTTTCCAGAAGTATTCCAGATTTTTTTTTCCAGACGTATTACAGATATATTCCAGATTTATTCCAGAATTATTACAGAGATATTCCAGATGTAATCCAGAAGTATTACAGAGATATTCCAGAGGCATTCCAGATTTTTTCCAGAAGTATTTCAGATCTAATCCAGAAGTATTCCAGATTTTTTCCAGATGTATTCCAGAGGTATTACAGATGTATTCCAGAGGTATTCCAAAGGTATTCCACAAGTATTCCGGCTTTCCCCAACAGCCACATTTTCCACAGCCCTTGTGGACAAAGTTTTCTGTGGATTCTCTTAGTCCTTTAAAGAAAAACCATTTCATCATCGATGATCTCTGGTTGGCTTTGGCAGAGCGGTAAATCCCTCCCTGTCTGTAATGTTCAGACGCTCTGTCTCCAACTGGATGCTCTTTTTATGTTGAATCATGCTAGCAACTGTTGACAATTAAGATAATGAACTTTGAGTTGTTCCAAATGGTCTTTTCCTTTTTTTAATTAACTTTTACATTTTTTTGCCCATTTTTTTATTAATATATTTTGTTTTCTTGAATTGTTACTGTACATTTTACACACAAAGATACATAATGCAGAATGCCTTTTATTGTCCTTATACAGCAATGTACAATGAAATTGGAGAGCTTTTCCCATGTCAGTGCAGAATAGATATTTATAAATCAAAAAATCTAAATAGTCAAAAAGTCTCATATATACATATATACAATATGTGGTGAGAAGTGCAATGTACAGTGTACAGGGTGTAAAATATTTCCAGCTATGTACAGTATAAAATACAAGTTTAAATATAAATAATTTGTTGCACAGGGTCAGGAAGAGATTTTATTCAGTGTGGTGATGGCTCTTGGAAAGAAACTGTTCTTTATTCCATTTGTCCGAGCTCTTAAACATCTGTAGCGCCTCCCAGATGTATGTCATTCATTTAAAAACTATTATTCTTTGGCTCCTTATAAGTTGTGGCAGAACAAAAAAGTGCTCACTGTTCTAACATTATTCCAGAAAATTTTAAAGCAGCATTAAGATGATATGAGGAGGAAAATGAATCTCAAAGAGTGAAAGATGGTGATTAAAGTCACACCTGTAAGGCAGTTTAGACGAATATGAGATTTATTTAAGTGGTCTCTAAACAAAGACTTGGTAAAGTGCACTAGTGCACTTACTTAATAATGCAGAACTGAGTGATGGATGGTCGCTGTCACTGTTCCAGCTACATGTAGCAGCTTGACAGCTGAGGATGATGGATCACAGTGGATGGCTTGGGTGTCGTGTTTTTGCTTTGTGAAGAGCACCTTGTACACACTCGTATGATTCAAGGCCACCAGAGCATGACAGAGAAATACCAAGGAGAAGATTTTCACTCACTTGATGTTTCTCAGCACACTTCTGCCTGCTAAGTAGCAGCGGGTCAAATCAGTTTACATTTTCAAAGAGGACGAGGCGACTTTTTCTGCTTACAATCTAACTGTTATCACCTCGTGCAGCGTCCATAAAATGAGAATGAGACCTGGTAATGTTTATTGTTTCTTGGAAACTAAATGGGTATCTGTTAAGAATGTTCATGTTGTTGATGGTGTTGTTTGAGTCGGTTTGTTGATATCAGCTGTTGATGAAGATGCAGTGTGATGCTACCGCTAACCTGGGCTGACTACGGGGGGCGCCTGCTCGACCCACTCAGGTGTCTTCTCTTGGTTTAGGTTCCAGAAATGACTTTGTCTTGTGGTGTCATGAGTTGACAAAAGTGTGGTACAAATTGCACAGATAAGACAAAACAATGTGAACAATAAATATTAAACTATAAAACAAGAATACAATAAAATAAATAAGCAAGCAAGCAAGTTTATTTGTATAGCACATTTCCATGTATAAGACAGTTCAAAGTGCATTACATAAAACATTAAAAACATAAAGAAAGAAAGAAAAAACAATAAAATGAATCATAATAAGGTGATATAAAATAGCTAAATAAATCAAAAATGATTAAAAGAAGCTAGACAAAGTAAAAGATACAGTGCAGATTTCATGGATAGGCAAATGAAAAGAGAAGTATTTTCAACCTGGATTTAAAAAGTGTCTACAGTTGAAAGTTTAATCTCCACCGGAAGTTTGTTCCACTTGTTTGCAGCATAACAGCTAAATGCTGCTTCTCCATGTTTAGTCTGGACTCTGGTCTGGACTAGTTGACCCGAGTCCTTGGATCTGAGATCCCTTCCGGGTTTATACTCTGAACACATCACAGATGTATTCTGTACCTAAACCGTTCTGGGATTTGTAGACCATCAGTAGGATTTAGTAATCTATTCTCTGACTAACTGGAAGCCAGTGTAAAGATTTTAAACTGGTGTAATGTTTTCAGATTTTTTTTTAGTTCTAGTTAAAACTCTAGCAGAGCGTTCTGGATGAGCTGAAGCTGTTTAATGCTCTTTTTGGGAAGTCCAGTGAAAAGACCATTACAGTAATCTAGTCTACTGGAGATGAACGCATGGATGAGTTTCTCCTGATCTTTCTAGGAGACAAAACCTTTAATTCTGCTGATGTTTCTGAGCTGGTAAAAAGATGCCTTAGTGACAGCTTTGATGTGGCTGCTGAAAGTCAGATCCGAGTCTATCAACACTCCAAGGTTACAAACTTAGTCAGTGGTTTTTCAGAGCCGAGTCTCCAGCTCCAGATATTTAGCAATGCTGACTTTTCTCTTTGTTACGAAAACAGAATAATCTCAGTTTTGTCCTCATTAAGTTGTAGAAAATTCTTCCTCATCCAGATGTCTATCTGATCCAGACACAGTGAGTCTATTGGGCCACGGTCATCTGGTGTCAGAGACACAAAAAGTTGTGTATCATCTGCATAACTGTGATAATTAATATTAAAGTTCTGAATAATTTGACCCAAAGGAAGCATGTACAAGTTGAATAGAAGAGGCCCAAGAACTGACCCCTGGGGGACTCCACAAGTCATGGCCACTCTCTCAGATTCATAGCTGCCAATCGAAACAAAATAACTCCGGCCTTCTAAATAGGACCTGAACCAGTTAAGGACCGCTCCAGAAAGTCCAGCCCAGTTTTTCCAGCCTGCGCAACAGAATTCTGTGATCTACAGTATCAAACGCAGCACTGAGATCCAACAGAACCAGGACTGATAAAAGCTCCAGAATCACAATTCAACCTAATGTCATTTAACACTTTGACCAGAACAGTTTCATTGCTGTGATGCCGTCGGAAGCCTGATTGAAATTTGTCCAGATGTCCAGTTTCATTCAGAAGGTCTTTAAGCTGGTTAAATACAACTTTCTCAATGATCTTGGATATGAAAGCGAGATTAGATTCAGGTCTATAGTTGTTCATTATGGAGGCGTCTAGAGTTCTGTTTTTTAGGACTGGCTTAATGGCAGCTGTCTGTAGAGATTTGGGGAAAAACACCCGACGCCTGTTACAATCTGTAGAACATCACGTTCTACTGAGGTAAAGACTGTTTTTAAAAAGTTAGATGGTATTATGTCGAGAGAGCAAGTTGTTGATTTCAGATTACAAACTACTTCTTTTAGGATTTTTAAATCAACCAACTTAAATTGTGACATAACATCAAATTTCTAGGTTTTAGACACAGATTACTTATCTTGTTTGCCTGTGTTGCATTAATGTTTTGTCTAATTGTTTTGATTTTTTTCAGTGAAAGATTTGGCAAATTGGTTGCATTTCTCAGTGGAGAGGAGCTCCGGGTTTATCTGCAAGGGAGGATTGATACAGTTTTCAACTGTAGCAAACAAAATTGTTGACATTCTCATTAATCATCTCAGATAAATGTCGCTGTCTGGCCTCGCTCAGCTCGTTGTTATAGTTACGGAGGCTTTGCTTGTACAACTCAGTGAATCTGAAGTTTTGTTTTCCTCCACTTTCATTCAGCTTTTGGAGATTCCCTCTTCAGGTTTGAGACCGTCGTGGTGTTTTCTGTTTGCTCAAGGTGCTCTTGATTTTTATCGGTGCAACAGCATCCATCACATTTAAGACTTTCAAACTGAAGTGATCCAGGATCAATGGCAACAAAGCCAAGCCTTCAATGAACTGAGCACTTGTTTTAACATCGATGTTACTCTTCTTTATGGAGAAGCAGTTTTTTTTTTAACATTCTGATCAATCAGTAAATCAAACAGAAGACAGAAATGGTCAGACAAGGCCACGTCAGTAACTACCACAGAGGAAACATTAACACCCTTAGAGATAACCAAGACCAGAACGTGACCCCGAAAGTGTGTAGCTTCTTTTACGTGTTGCACCAGATAAAACAGCTCCAATTCTGCGTTAGCATCTGCTATATTATCTATATGGATGTTAAAATCCCCAGATAAGATCAAATGGCTTAAATCCATCGAGATAGCTGACAATATTTCAGAAAATTCATCAATAAAACCTCTACAATATCTCAGAGATCTATAGATTATTAAAAACAGTATTTTAGAGACACCTCTTAAAATAAAACAGATATTTAAAAGAGGTAAAATCACCAAATGAGATCTATTTACACTGAAATCTATCTTTAAAAAGAGCAGCTTCTCCTCCTCCTTTTCTTCCATTTCTGCATTTATGAATATAACTAAGAACTGGAGGAGCTGCTTCAGTCAGAAAAGTAGCACTTATACTTTCTGTCAGCCATGTTTCTGTCAGAAAAAGAAAATCTAAATAATGAAAGATGATCAAGTCATTCACTAACAGTGACTTGGTGGACAGAGATCTGACATTGAATACAGCCACCCTCATGGGGTTTACATTCATTTCTGTGTCGTCCTGAGTTGAACATGGAACAGCTAACAGATTAAATCGATTCACCCAGTAGGTTGATTGTTTACGATTCCTTCTTTTTCCAACTGATCCGGGAATCTGACAGGATCCCAGCTGGTTCTCAGAACAGCTGTCTGGCGTAGCTCTACTACAGCAGGGACCCTGAACGCATCATGGCAAGGACCCTGAACGCATCATGGCATCTTATCTTTGTTTTGAACTGTGCTGTTGCTCTGTGACCTTCCTGCACATCCTCCTGAGTCCTGCTCTGCCAGGACAGGAGGTCCAAGAGGGGGGTGGGGAGGAGGGGGTGCCCTGTGTTTCTTGGTTGGTCGCTGGACCCCTGACTGGGACAGAGACATCCCTTGGAGACCTTGAGTGATGTGGAGCAGTGAGTCTGGTGAGGTGGGGGTTGTCCTTCGCCCTTATCTGCACACTCGTGTTTGGATTTTCCATCCCAACAACATGACTCATGTGTGCACCAAGTAATCTGCATCCAGTCAGATTAGGATGCACTCCATCAGGCCTGAAACGCTCCCTACAGTTCCAAAAGATGTTAAAGTTATCGATGAATCTGATCCCACGGGTGACGCATGCAGCTGATAACCATCTGTTCAGGGAAAGCAGCCGGCTAAAAAGCTCAAGTCCTTTCCCCATGGTGGGAATGGGTCCTGAAATGGAGACATCGTACACCTCCTGCTAGCCACTACCTGCTACCCAAAAATTGCGGGTTTAGGAACCTCCGCTAACCGCTAATGCAATCTTCCGCTTCCCTAAAGCCGCTACTTGCTATGCCGACTCCCTTACTCACATTGTAGGTGTGGCAATGGGCGTGTCTTTTGCGCTTTCTGCAAACTCGGTATCTTGCGATCGCGGGTTTAGGATAGCGGGTGGTCAGACCACTGGCTACCCGCTACCTCAAACACCTACAGGGGGTGAAGCAGGTCCTGAGGAGTCAGCTAAATGAGAAACACAAGATCCAGGCTATCAGCATCTATGAAGTACCAGTAATCAGATACCCTACTGGAATATTATCCTGGTACTGGAAGAGATGGAAGCTGCTGCTGTCAGGACCAGGAGACTCCTGACCATGGATGGAGGGGTTCACCCTGAGACCAGCATCCTGAGAATGGACACTAAGAGAAGGAGGGAGGCTGAGGACTAGTGAGCATCAGAGCTACTATCAGGAGAAAACAGCAGACCTCCAGGAACACCTGGAGAAGATGGAGCCACTGATGACCTGAGTGAACACCTCAGACACCTGAAACTAGCATGGAGGAGGAACCAGAGGGGTCCTCATGGA
This sequence comes from Hirundichthys speculiger, assembly GCA_018398805.1. NCBI lineage: Eukaryota > Metazoa > Chordata > Actinopteri > Beloniformes > Exocoetidae > Hirundichthys > Hirundichthys speculiger. The sequence goes on from JAGFBZ010000567.1 coordinate 20,261, forward strand.
GGAGGAACCAGAGGGGTCATGAGGGGTGGTGGATGAACATCAGAGGACAGCAGTGGTGGTGGATGTGGACGTCCCAAGAGATGGAAACATCAGAAAGATGGATCATGAAGAGAGCTCGAGAAACACCAAGGACTGAAGGAAGAGCTGGAAAACATGTAGGAGTGTGAAGACAGCGGTGGTCTCAACAGTGATGGGGGCACTGGGAGCTGAAACCCCCAAACTGGACTGGTGGCTCCAGCAGATACCAGGCACAACATCTGAGACCTCTGTCCAGACAAACACATCGCTGCACAGAACCCTCAGGCTCCCAGGCCTCTGGTCCAGGACCCAAGCTTGAAGGAGACAACAGCGCTGGGGTGGAGGGATAATTAAATTTTATAATATATATGGAGAGAGCGAGAGAAGAACAGGGCCTAATATGGAGCCTTGAGGGACCTCATAACACAGTGGGGACATAGTTAAGGGGTATTGGCCTAAATTAACAAAAAAGCTCCTCTCTGACAGGTAAGACTGGAACCATTACAAGACAGTACCTTTAACACCGACACACAGGTGAAACTGTGACATCAGGATGTGTTGATCTGAGGCAGCTGACAGTCGAATTACCTGAATGTTTTTGTGACAACCAGACCTGCCAGACTGAACATTTATGTCCAGGTATGACTGTAATTGGCTCAAAACTGCCTTTTATAGGAGCTTAAGTAGAAGAGGGAGTTTGGAAATAGGCCTGAAATTACAAATGACAGGAATCCATATTACTGTTTTCAGTGAGCAGCTGGGAGGGGGCAGCCCTGGGGGGGGGGGGGGGGGGGGGGGGGGGGGCAGGTTGCCTCCTCGTTGTCACTGCCATTGTGTTGCATGCAGGTGGGGGGTGGGGGTCTCTGGCCCCGTTGGCCCTTCTAGTGTTAGTCATGTGGCTCTGGTTTTCCCTCCCTCCCTCCCTCCTCCTTCGCTGTCTCTTCTCCTTTGTCTCCTTTGTCTGGTGCTTCAAGCTGCGTGGGTTGCTGGTTCACCGGGCTGGTTGCTCTTGGTGGTGCCGTTGCCACTGGTGGGGGTGCCGTTGCCACTGGTGGGGGTGCCAGGGGTCGGGCGGCCTTGCTGGGTTAGGGTCTCCTGGGTTCGTCCTTACTCGGGCTCGTCTGCCCTGCTGTTGTGGGACATGGCTGGCACTGCCGTGCCCGTGGGGGCCCCGGGGCAGATGGTAATAATGATGATAATGATAATTACCATAGTTATTGTTTTCATTATTGTTGGTATTATTATTATTATCATTATTATTTCTTTTTGCAGCCCACCACAGAAGTCATCCAGAATGTTGACGTAGATCAGTCCTTCTCAAATAGGGGGGCGCGACCCCTTGGGGGGGTGCGTGTGACCCCAGGGAACATGTTTTTTTTTTTTTTTGCTGTACTGGAATAAAGTGTAATTGCACACATACTCCAGTAGGTGGCAGTGGCGCTCTCATTGTCCCAGTGGGTTCAGGGAGTATTAGCTATATTGTGTCTGGTTTTTTGCACGGACATGTGTGCACGCAGCACAGAGCAGGAGATATGAAGTGACACCACTCAAGAGACACCGGGGAAAAATATTTAACAGGGATGAAAACAAAGATGGAGAGAGACGGAGATAATGAGACAAACGAAAGTCACCAGAAAGTTAAGACAAGGAAATATGACGATGCTGATGTAGCGCTGCTTCACTGTGACTACGGTGGGATTGATGCACTTTAAATCTTTACAGACTAAAAAACTATTTTAATAAAGTTAATCTTTGTTATAAGTTTATATATTTCTTTTTTTTGTTTGTTTCCCTTAATGTTAATAAGGGTACGCTGTTATGCAGAGGTGTACTTACAATAATTGTATACACAAATTATACTATTTATAGTCGTGGTGGGGAGGAGGGGGGGCGCGAAATGTTTTCTTCTTCCTGGGGGGGGCGCAGCAGAAAATAATTGAGAAGCACTGACGTAGATGCAGTGGAGGTTTGGATCATTCAGACCATCAATCACATTTCTGCATATTAGCATGCCTCTGCTGTAATAATGTAGATTAGTACAAGCACAAAGCAGCCAGACTGCCAAACGTCCCTGGAGTTGATGCCAGTGATTTACAGTTTTTGATGTGGACTGACTGGTTGTTCCATGTTTTCTTCTGCTCTCCAGGAAGCTTAATAAACCTGAATATATGGCTCACTCAGACATGCTCTGCTTTTCATCAAACAGGAAATGATTTTCTGTTTTTGTGTCTTTGCTTAGATGGACCGCGGCCGTCTCAGAAGGAGATCATCTCGCTCAGAGCCTTCATGCTGCTTTTCCTCAAACAGCTCATACTGAAGGTACTTCTGATTAGATTAAGCTTTGAAAACACTTTACTTTTATGATGTTCTCCACTTTTGGCTTCATTTAAAGCACTGTTCTTCTGACTTTAATAAGAATGAGTGCAGCTGAAGCTCATGTCTGTGTTGGGTAGGACCGGGGTGTGAAGGAAGACGAGCTACAGAGCATCCTCAACTATCTCCTGACCATGCATGAGGTAAATGCTGACTTCCAGATGAAAACAGAGACAGAGAGACAGTGGAGCTGGAGCTCTGATCCACTTAAACCTCTGAGAGTGAGTCAGCTTCAGCTCTGTGGCGGCGGGAAAAATGGTGCAACAACGGAGCAAACTGAATGGACTCGTCTGTAACAATGACATCTATTGTTGTTCTGAAAACCCACCTGCTCCGTCCAGGAACCTTCTCTCTGTCCTCCACGTCCTCCTACGTCTCACCTGTTTAACCTTGCAGTCTTTTCTCTGCAGGACGAGAACATCCACGATGTGCTGCAGCTGCTGGTTGCTCTGATGTCCGAACACCCGGCGTCCATGATCCCTGCGTTCGACCAGAGAAACGGCATCAGGTGGGTCACGTTCACCTGAGACGAACGGTTGCACTTCCAGATTCATATGAACGTTTCTGATCAGCGCGTCCTTTTGTTTTACACATTTAAAGCTCGACTGACGCGTCTGTAAAGATTTATAACCGAACACATGCAGTCGAGCTGTGCTGAAGTTCATCTCCAGTCTTGACTTTTCAAAGACAGCTCTAAAACTGATTATCCCAACACTTCACTGCATCTGGGTGTCTTTTTGTGGTTGCCATGGTAACTCTTCTGCTCTTAGAGAGCTGCTTGCAGATGAAGTTGTGTCTGTTATCTTCAGTCCAGATGTTCCTTTAACGTCCTTTATCGCGTGATCTGCGTGTCTTGACGTGTTTCAGGGTGATCTGCAAACTCCTGGCCTCCAAGAGCGAGAGCATCCGGGTCCAGGCGCTCAAAGTTCTGGGCTACTTCCTGAAGCACCTCGGTCACAAGTGGGTTTCTTTCTTCTGCCTCTTTATGTTGCTTCCTGCTGCGCAGCATTCAGAGAGTAGGAAATATGGGAAATAAAGGTTATGCCGAACATTTTTCTTGCACAGGAAATCTCTTTTCTACAGTGACCAAAACAATAAAAAAAAAAGTGCTGGATGGTTTGTAGGCGGTAAATATGAAAGACCAGCAGCATCTCCTTCTGTCTGCTCGGCTGGGAAATAATCTCTGATTTATTCATCCTGTGTGACGTGAACATCACTGAGTCCACGAGAACGCCGCACCTGAACATCTGCTCCGTCCTGACGGACCACAGTTCAACCACTTACAGACGTTACTGCTTCTATAACAGATTCTGTTTGTCTTACATCAAAAAACTGTTTAAATTAAATAGTTTAAACTAGGGATGGGCATAATTAATGGATTAATTGATGATTGATCATTAAGAATTTGGTCGATTTATTAATTAATTTTCGTCGATGAAGCGAATGTTTTTTTTTTTTTTTAAACAATCCGAATGTAGGTTATCAGTGCACGTCCTCAAACAATGCGATGCATTTCTCTGTGCCACCGATAGAAATTTGGCAGCAGGGGGCAACATTTCACCATCACTCTACCCTACCCTGGCTGGACTCAGTTGTTACATGCGAGCTTCTGTAGGTCATCGCCTAATCATGAAGCGGTCGCGGCGAAGTGTGGCGTGGGACCATTTTCGTTTAGAAAATGACCAAGTGTACTGCAATCACTGCAATGCAAATTACAAATACAATTAATCGACAACGACAATGATGTATCACTTGAACAACGCGCATCCAAGCCTTGTAAAGGACGGTGGAGGCGGTTCATCATCAGCCTAGCCTAGCCTAGCCTAACTCGGTGTTAGCACGGACCAGAAGGAGCTGCAGTGCACATCGAGCACACAACAAGCGCATCTTTTTAAGAATCTTTTTAAGAAACAAAAAGCCTGTAATACTGGCGCCTTGATATAAATTGTCATTGTTAAGTAGTCTCCTCGATATCTCTTCTTTTATTATCATTGTTTTTTTTTAAAGAAAAGAAACAGGAAATGTCACGTTATTCTCGACCACGAACATCCGGTTCACTGAACACATCTGGGCATGCGCGGGCCATAGCAACCAGGCCATAGCAACCAGGCCAAAGGGGAAAACAAACGTCATGCCGATATCAAGAATAATTTTCAATATAAAAATGTTAATGATTAATCGATTATTAATCATTAATTCTCCCGACGATCGACGAATAAATCTTCACCGAATGCCCATCCCTAGTTTCAACTTTAATATTAATGTACTAACATAGCGAGGGTAAGCTGGTGTTCCACTTACAGCTACTTGAAAAGTCTTGTTTGAAGAACCCAAAGCCCCTGATATCACCTGTTGAAGATGGTGGTGGCGGTATCATGATCTGGGCCCAAAGCCCCTGATATCACCTGCTGAACATGGTGGTGGCGGTATCATGATCTGGGCCCAAAGCCCCTGATATCACCTGTTGAAGATGGTGGTGGCGGTATCATGATCTGGGCCCTGCCTGTGTCGCAACTTTAAACTGTCAAAGCTGTCGTTTAACGGTCTGAGCTGTTTTTGTGTCTGAAGGCCATCTTTCCCTCACTGATACACCAACACGTTAGAAACAGGACATCTTAAAGAGAGTAGATGGAGGAGTGAGATAAAGACTGTAATTGGAGCTAACGTGTTCCCAGATAACATCAATAACATGATGCTTCAAAAATGAGCTGTTTTAAAAAAGGCAGGGAGAAGTTTTTTAGAAACAGAATGTTCAGACCGTGTTGTGATCCTGGTTAATCATCATCGTTAAATCTCTGACTGGTTGGACCTGCTGATGCTGAAGTTCAGCTGTGATTAGCTGAAATTAATGTGGATTTGTGTCGTTGTTGGGCTGCAGGAGGAAGGTTGAGATCATGCACACACACAGTCTGTTCACACTGTTGGGAGAAAGGCTGATGATGCACACCAACACCGTCTCCGTCACCACCTACAACACTCTGTACGAGGTCAGTGACATTCGTTTCTAAGGTTTTCATGTTTGGAGCTTTCAGGATTCAGGATTCTGGAGAACCTTGATGTTTAAAAACCACTGTCCATGTTTTGTCTGCAGATTCTGACAGAGCAGGTTTGCACTCAGGTGGTTCACAAACCCCATCCAGAGCCCGACTCCACGGTCAAGATCCAGAACCCCAGTAAGTTCTGTAGTTACCGTACTTAGCCCTGTGATGGACTGGAGACCTGTCCAGGTGGACTCCTGTCTTTAGACCTGAACAGAGCTGGGATAGACCCTGCAGAGGTTTGAACGGCGTAGATAATAGATGGATGATCAGTAGTTTGACTCACAGGGTTATTTTAATGCCGTAAAACAAGGAGCAGATTCCCTTCACTGTCTCCTGCCATGTTTCTCTCTTCTAAAATAGTTTTAATCAGGGCTGGGCAAGGTAATGCGTTATTATTATATTATCATTTTGTTGGATTTTGTTTGTAGATTTCTTTTTATTTTTCATAAAAACAGGATGACATTAATGCCCTGGCAGTGGCAATAAGCTTTATTTTAATTTAAATTTTTTACACTAAATATGTGTTACTGAAAAGTGCTAATATCAAAAGTGTTTGAACAACAAATGTTATGGCACTTTAGTTCATATGGCAGCACATTTTAATAAAAGTGCATTTTACACTACTTTTGAATATATTATTTGATTTTGCGTATACAATGCGATTAATTATGATTAATCAGGGAAATAATGTGATTAATCGCGATTAAAAATTTTAATCGTTGCCCAGCCCTAGTTTTAATATTTTTTATCTCTCCTACTTCCTTTTCTCCTATCCTCGTGACCTTGTTTTCCCATCGTTCAGTGATTCTGAAGGTGGTGGCCACCCTGCTGAAGAACTCCAGCCCCAGTGCTGAGCTGATGGAGGTCAGAAGACTCTTTCTCACTGACATGATCAAACTCTTCAGTAACAGCCGTGAAAACCGACGGTAAAAGCACACGACTGCCTCTAGGTGCACGGATCTTCTTCATCCAGTGATTATTGTGTCTGAGATGAAGCTCATGCCGTCCTTTGCTTGTGTTTGTGCGCCAGCTGCTTACTGCAGTGCTCCGTGTGGCAGGACTGGATGTTCTCGCTCGGATACATCAACCCAAAGAACCCAGAAGAGCAGAAAATAACTGAGATGGTGTACAACATCTTCAGGATTCTTCTCTACCATGCCATCAAATATGAGTGGGGAGGGTGGAGGGTCTGGGTCGATACCCTGTCCATCGCACACTCCAAGGTGAGAGGCCTCTTTTCATTTCTCACCAGAGTGTAAAAGCCCCATGAAGCTAGTATCTAGCTAGTATTCCAGTCTGACCCATCCAGTCGTTAGGACGACGAGCTGCTGTATTACCTGCTGATTATTAATCCCACTGTCTGGTGCAGGTGACCTATGAAGCCCACAAGGAGTACTTGGCCAAGATGTACGAAGAGTACCAACGTCAGGAGGAAGAAAACATGAAGAAGGGAAAGAAAGGATCTGTGTCCACCATCTCTGGGCTCTCCGCTACACCTGCCCCGGTCGTCAATGGCAACCTGGAAATCGATGACAACTCTCAGACACAGACACCTGAGAGTGAGGCCGAGTATACCGAAGGTGCTGCCGGAGACTCCCGCAACCTCTTGGCTGAAGGTCACGTGAAGCGAGCGAACGGAGACGCCCTGACGCCTGAGGAGCAGAGCATCGGTCCCGGTGTCAGGGTGGAGGTCCACGACCTTCTGGTGGACATTAAAGCTGAGAAAGTAGAGGCCACAGAGGTAAAGCTGGATGACCTGGACCTGTCTCCAGAAGGCCTCAGTGGAGGTGGAGGTAGTGGGGTAGGAATGGAAAATGGACCATTGGTAGAGGTGGATTCTCTGCTGGACAGTGCCTACTGCTCTGTGGTTCAGAACCTCAATGGGAATTTGCCTAAAGACGACCCGCCGGGATCAGGGGTTGGAATAGGAGCAAACATGGGGCTCTCCGGAGTCAGTCTGGAGGATGATGGGAACATGGGTCCACTCATCACGCTGGCTGATGAGAAGGACAGCGTTCCCAGTAACAATGGATTCCTCTTCAGCAAGGTAGGATGGTGTTTCTGTTGGTACTGACCCGTGAAGTCGTGTCTGTAGAGCAGAATAACCTCACCAAAAATACCTAATCCTAACCCTGTCGTGTTTACTTTCTTCAAAGTCCTCATGCTCTTCTGCTTTTCGTGACCTCATTCATTTCTTGCAGGTTGATGAGAAGTTGCTTCCGGCTCTGGCGGCCACGGACCCCCTGGTGTTGCAGAGTCCAGAGCAGCCTGCTCCATCAGGCTCAGCTCCATCTCAGTCCACCACCAGCGCCAGTGATGACCTGAGCCTGTTGGCCCACATGACCAGCTGTGGATCTGATTTAACACAAACCCAGAGCCACAGTTCTGGAGAACTTCCTGATGATGGACCCTTCAAGATCCAGAGCCCTCTTGCCGACATCAGTTCTATTGCAGAAGCTGAGAGCCAGACCCAGATTCAAGGAAGCGCTAGACCCGATTTCCCAGAGGGAGAGGGTCCAGCCGGGCCGGAGGGAGAGGTCTCGAGGCTTAAGACTGGGGGGGACACAGCCAGCACCACATCTGATACAGAGAGGTCAGATGACGGGAAAGACAAGGACATAAAGAAGATCCAAACCACAGCTACTACTCAGGTGTGTTTATGGAGTTCTGTACCTGTCTCTGGTTCTGGTTCGATCTACAGTGAAGGAAGTGAGGTCATTCGGAGTGTGTCTGTGTGTTTTGATACCACTATAAAACTTTGACGCTCCACAGACTGACGTGATGTGTAGTAATAAATTGTTTTTAAAAAGTAACACTTGAAAGCCATTAAAATGAACATTTGCAAACGTCAATTAAAATGCTTATTCATTATTATTTAAACCTGGAGTCTTCCAAAAACGAGGATATAATCAGTGGAGCTGCTGCCAGATGTGATTGACAGATTCTGTGATTAGCATCAAGGCCTCTGTCATGGACAGATTATCTCAGCAGAAAGCGAGGACGCCGGCAAAGTTGAGCCGAGTTCCCTCGTTAAATGATGGCGGGAAAAGCATCGTATAAATATGACCAGTAGGACGTGAAGGTCCTCTGCAGCCTCACCAAGAACCTGTTCTCATCTTTCAGGCCCTTCACGGTCGCACCTCTTCCCAGCTAGAACGGGACCTGCGAGTGGATCTGGGTTTCAGGGGGATGCCCATGACCGAAGAGCAGCGGCGCCAGTTCAGTCCCGGACCGCGAACAACCATGTTCCGCATCCCAGAATTCAAATGGTCTCCGATGCACCAGAGGTTGCTCACTGATCTGCTGTTTGCCCTGGAGACCGATGTGCATGTGTGGAGGAGGTGGGTTAGGCTGCTTGGAGCGGTGAGTCAGTCACAAAAAGGTGGTTTTCAAATCATTTATTTGATTTTATTTAACGTTGATTTCAGCCACTCCACCAAGTCAGTGATGGACTTTGTGAACAGCAATGAGAACATCATCTTCGTCCACAACACCATCCACCTCATTTCTCAGATGGTGGACAACATCATCATTGCCTGTGGAGGCATCCTGCCTCTGCTGTCGGCTGCCACCTCCCCCTCTGTAAGTGGCTCTACACTGCCCCTCTGTGGCTGGAGGGAGACCTGCAGCTCTTTAATGAGCTTCCACTCAGATCAGTGTTGATCTTCCATGATTTTACTCATTAAATCATTCTTTGTGTCTGTAAGCTTTTATCAGTCTAGGATTGCTTAATGATTTTAATTGTTATATTTGAAAAAAAAAACGGTTTGTTTAGTTTGGTGATGAGTAGAAACATTTGTACTGGATTCCTCTCATCAGTAACTACATAGTTTTTACTTAAATCTAACACTTTTTTTTAACCTTTGGTTAAACGTTTTTCTAACCCTTTTTATTAACAATCAGTTTAATTTGATAGTTTGAGCACCAGTTTCTTTTAATCATCTATACTTTGTAACCTGTTTTCCTCTCTGTGTTACATGTATTGTGTATTTTCTTGTCTGTTTTTGTGTGTTCTGCATGGACAGAGTTCTAAGAGTAATGCCAACACTGTAAGTTGTGGTTTCTTCTTCTTTCTATTCTACTAACATGTTGTTTTGGTTTCTTTACCTTTACCACTAACACTTACTCTTGCCTGTCTGACATCCATAGTGTAGTTTCTCTGTGCTACTAATCAAATTTCCACTTTATATCAATTTTATTTATTATGGGTGTGTGTTGATCTTATTTGTTGAATATGATATTAAAAAAGGGAAGTAGAAAAATGTAAAATATCCAGGGGTGGATCAACAATAAAGAAAAAGAGGAACCAGATGATGATTTAAGTTAAAACCAGCCCAGTGTCAGTGATATTCTTCTTAGAAAGGGTTTTCTGGGGCTTGAATGTGCTAAGACTGTCGCATCTGTATCAACACTAAAGAAGGCCGGAGGAGCCGGACCCCAGAGGGGTTCAAAGGGAGAGGAGGTGACCCCTGTTCCTGGGGGAGGAAGCGTAGGGGGAGAGGTGCGTACAGAGCCTGAGACTCTCACCATCACCAGAGTAGCTAAGAGCACCAACCCAAGCCCCGTGTCTGTTACTCCACAGCCTTGCACTTCCTGCCTGATGAAGCCGTGAAACAGCAAAGCACACTCTTCCTTCAAACCCCTGCCATGCTGCTTTCCGATTCTTTTTAATGTTGAATTCTGTGTTTTATAAATAAAGGGGACATGGTTTAGTTCATTGGTCTGTCTCCAAGCCACCACCGCTGAGATCCCACACTGCTGTTGTCACATGTTACCATCACCTGTGTGTCATCAGGCTGCTCTTCCTGTGTGTTGTCCAGAGCCCCTCCCCTCATGTGTGAAGCTGTCTTTGATGGTGGTTGGTACAGAAAACCACGACGGTTCTGCTATAAGGCAGCTGTGTTGATATATTTTAAAAAGATGATACTACAGGGTCTCTTCAACTAAACCTCAGGGAGTCTCCACTGAATTTTTGCTCCTGTTTTTTTGTAAATACCTGTTGACAAACGTGCATACTTTTTTACTCTTTTCAGACGGAGCTGGAGAACATTGAGGCCACGCAAGGGATGTCTTCAGAGACAGCAGTCACCTTTCTGTCTCGTCTCATGGCCATGGTAGACGTTCTGGTGTTTGCCAGCTCCCTCAACTTCAGTGAGATTGAAGCAGAGAAGAACATGTCGTCAGGAGGACTGATGAGGCAGTGCCTCCGTCTTGGTGTGTGCCACAACATTTTCATTTTCATTAACTCTTTGGTCAGAAAAAACTATACCTGCAGCTAATAGCTAATATCAACACTGATAAATATATATCGATTGATCTTTGAGTTATCAGTCACTAAACAAGCATATTAAAAAATTTACAGTACATTTTCTTTAATTTACAAGCTGAAGATGAGTAATAAAGTGTGCAGCACCTTTTTCTCACCTCAATTCTTAAAAAGTCAAAACAGAAGAGCAGAGGCTTGTCTTATCCTCCCCTTATCCTGCTTTAAAAGACTAACCTAAACCCTAAAAAAGTGCTACAGTCTTTAAAGGACTAACCTAAACCCAAAACAAGTGCTGCAGTCTTTAAAAGACTAACCTAAACCCTGAACAAGTGCTGCAGTCTTTAAAAGACTAACCTAAACCCTAAACAAGTGCTGCAGTCTTTAAAAGACTAACCTAAACCCCGAACAAGTGCTGCAGTCTTTAAAAGACTAACCTAAACCCTGAACAAGTGCTGCAGTCTTTAAAAGACTAACCTAAACCCAGAACAAGTGCTGCAGTCTATAAAAGGACTAACCTAAACCCCGAACAAGTGCTGCAGTCTTTAAAGGACTAACCTAAACCCTAAACACGTGCTGCAGTCTTTAAAGGACTAACCTAAACCCTGAACAAGTGCTGCCGTCTTTAAAAGACTAACCTAAACCCTGAACAAGTGCTGGAGTCTTTAAAAGACTAACCTAAACCCTGAACAAGTGCTGCAGTCTTTAAAGGACTAACCTAAACCCAGAACAAGTGCTGCAGTCTTTAAAAGACTAACCTAAACCCTGAACAAGTGCTGCAGTCTTTAAAGGACTAACCTAAACCCTGAACAAGTGCTGCAGTCTTTAAAAGACTAACCTAAACCCTGAACAAGTGCTGCAGTCTTTAAAAGACTAACCTAAACCCTGAACAAGTGCTGCAGTCTTTAAAAGACTAACCTAAACCCTGAACAAGTGCTGCAGTCTTTAAAAGACTAACCTAAACCCTAAACAAGTGCTGCAGTCTTTAAAAGACTAACCTAAACCAACAAGTGCTGCAGTCTTTAAAGGACTAACCTAAACCCTGAAACAAGTGCTGCAGTCTTTAAAAGACTAACCTAAACCCAGAACAAGTGCTGCAGTCTATAAAAGGACTAACCTAAACCCTAAACAAGTGCTGCAGTCTTTAAAGGACTAACCTAAACCCTAAACACGTGCTGCAGTCTTTAAAGGACTAACCTAAACCCTGAACAAGTGCTGCCGTCTTTAAAAGACTAACCTAAACCCTGAACAAGTGCTGCGGTCTTTAAAAGACTAACCTAAACCCTGAACAAGTGCTGCAGTCTTTAAAGGACTAACCTAAACCCAGAACAAGTGCTGCAGTCTGTAAAAGACTAACCTAAACCCTGAACAAGTGCTGCAGTCTTTAAAGGACTAACCTAAACCCTGAACAAGTGCTGCAGTCTTTAAAAGACTAACCTAAACCCAAAACAAGTGCTGCAGTCTTTAAGAGACTAATCTAAACACTGAACAAGTGCTGCGGTCTTTAAAGGACTAACCTAAACCCTAAACAAGTGCTGCAGTCTTTAAAAGACTAACCTAAACCCAAAACAAGTGCTGCAGTCTTTAAGAGACTAATCTAAACACTGAACAAGTGCTGCAGTCTTTAAAAGACTAACCTAATCCCTGAACAAGTGCTGCAGTCTTTAAAGGACTAACCTAAACCCTGAACAAGTGCTGCAGTCTTTAAAGGACTAACCTAAACCCAGAACAAGTGCTGCAGTCTTTAAAGGACTAACCTAAACCCAGAACAAGTGCTGCAGTCTTTAAAAGACTAACCTAAACCCGGAACAAGTGCTGCAGTCTTTAAGAGACTAACCTAAACACTGAACAAGTGCTGCAGTCTATAAAAGACTAACCTAATCCCTGAACAAGTGCTGCAGTCTTTAAAGGACTAACCTAAACCCAGAACAAGTGCTGCAGTCTTTAAAGACTAACCTAAACCTGAACAAGTGCTGCAGTCTTTAAAAGACTAACCTAAACCCTGAACAAGTGCTGCAGTCTTTAAAAGACTAACCTAAACCCTGAACAAGTGCTGCAGTCTTTAAAGACTAACCTAACCCTGAACAAGTGCTGCAGTCTTTAAAGGACTAACCTAAACCCTAAACAAGTGCTGCAGTCTTTAAAAGACTAACCTAACCCAGAACAAGTGCTGCAGTCTTTAAAAGACTATCCTAAACCCAGAACAAGTGCTGCAGTCTATAAAGGACTAACCTAAACCCAGAACAAGTGCTGCAGTCTTTAAAGGACTAACCTAAACCCAAAACAAGTGCTGCAGTCTTTAAGAGACTAACCTAAACACTGAACAAGTGCTGCAGTCTATAAAAGACTAACCTAATCCCTGAACAAGTGCTGCAGTCTTTAAAGGACTAACCTAAACCCAGAACAAGTGCTGCAGTCTTTAAGAGACTAACCTAAACACTGAACAAGTGCTGCAGTCTTTAAAAGACTAACCTAATCCCTGAACAAGTGCTGCAGTCTTTAAAGGACTAACCTAAACCCAGAACAAGTGCTGCAGTCTTTAAAAGACTAACCTAACCCCAGAACAAGTGCTGCAGTCTTTAAAAGACTATCCTAAACCCAGAACAAGTGCTGCAGTCTATAAAGGACTAACCTAAACCCAGAACAAGTGCTGCAGTCTTTAAAGGACTAACCTAAACCCAAAACAAGTGCTGCAGTCTTTAAGAGACTAACCTAAACACTGAACAAGTGCTGCAGTCTTTAAAAGACTAACCTAATCCCTGAACAAGTGCTGCAGTCTTTAAAGGACTAACCTAAACCCAGAACAAGTGCTGCAGTCTTAAAAGACTAACCTAAACCCTGAACAAGTGCTGCAGTCTTTAAAGGACTAACCTAAACCCTAAACAAGTGCTGCAGTCTTTAAAAGACTAACCTAACCCCAGAACAAGTGCTGCAGTCTTTAAAAGACTAACCTAAACCCAGAACAAGTGCTGCAGTCTATAAAGGACTAACCTAAACCCAGAACAAGTGCTGCAGTCTTTAAAGGACTAACCTAAACCCAGAACAAGTGCTGCAGTCTTTAAAGGACTAACCTAAACCCAGAACAAGTGCTGCAGTCTATAAAGGACTAACCTAAACCCAAAACAAGTGCTGCAGTCTTTAAGAGACTAACCTAAACCCAAAACAAGTGCTGCAGTCTTTAAAAGACTAACCTAATCCCTGAACAAGTGCTGCAGTCTATAAAAGGACTAACCTAAACCCCGAACAAGTGCTGCAGTCTTTAAAGGACTAACCTAAACCCTAAACACGTGCTGCAGTCTTTAAAGGACTAACCTAAACCCTGAACAAGTGCTGCCGTCTTTAAAAGACTAACCTAAACCCTGAACAAGTGCTGGAGTCTTTAAAAGACTAACCTAAACCCTGAACAAGTGCTGCAGTCTTTAAAGGACTAACCTAAACCCAGAACAAGTGCTGCAGTCTATAAAGGACTAACCTAAACCCAGAACAAGTGCTGCAGTCTATAAAGGACTAACCTAAACCCTGAACAAGTGCTGCAGTCTATAAAGGACTAACCTAAACCCAGAACAAGTGCTGCAGTCTTAAAAGACTAACCTAAACCCTGAACAAGTGCTGCAGTCTTTAAAAGATGAACGCTAACGTACCTACAGAGTTCAGGGCTGTTAAATGTTCAAGATCACAATCAACAAAAGGCTTTATGTGGAACTATACTTGTAACTTGTCATTACATCTACAAAAATAATTATTTGACTTCAGATTCTTGTGTTTTCATGATATTTTTGATGTCTGTTTTAGAGTTATTTTTCTTATCTGATTTGGTTGGTGGTTTATAGATAGAAATGTAATTTATATGTTCTTATAATAACCTAAATAAAACATCAGATGCTCTTCACAAGGCTTCTGCCAGTGCGTTACTGATTTTAGACTATAGAGAAGGGCATGAACTGTTTTATCTGTGAAAGCCAGTCTACCTTTCATATTCCTTGAATGCTTTGGGTCACTAGACCGGAGACAACGGTTGATTGATGTTCCTCTACTGAGAATGTCCAATAAATGGTTTGAGGTTAACAATCTGACGACTAACGATGACCACTGGACCAGGCTGCAGTAAAGTCTGATGTGAAGCACACAAGATAGTATTATTGAAAACGTTCACAGTCATCACGAATTTTAACTCTTTGGTCATGTCTCTATCTTTGATTAAGATAAATTAGGATGCTTCTGTTTTTGATGAAATAGCCTAGAACGTTTCGCTCTGACTAGATATATGAACTTGAATGTTTCAATCTTTGATTAAATGGATGAACTACAACATTTCAGTCTTTGACTAAATAAATGAACAGGAAATTTACATCTTTGATTAAATAGATAAACGTTTCGGTCTTTGACTAAATAAATGAACAAAAATGTTTCTAACTTTGATTAAATAGATGAACTAGAACGTTTCCATCTCTGATTAGATAAATGAATGAAAACGTTTACATCTTTGATCAAGTAGATAAACGAGAACGTTTTCGTCTTTGACTAAATAAATGAACTAGAACGTTTCCACCTTTGAAGATATAAACTAGAACAATTCAACCTTTGACTAAATAAATTAGAAACATTTCCATCTTTGACTAAATAAATAACATTTCCATCCTTGAGTTAAAGATAAATTAGATGTTTCCATCTTTGATAAAATAAACTAGAACATTGCCATCTTTTTTTCTAAATAAATAACGTTTCCATCTTTAAGTTCAAGATAAATTAGACATTTCCATCTTTAATTAAATAAACTAAACATTTCCATCTTTAATTAAATAAATTAGAATGTTTTCATCTTTAACTAAAACTAGAACGTTTGCATCTTTAATTAAATAAACTAGAACATTTCCATCTTTAACTAAATAAATAAGAATTTTTCTATCTTTGACAAAATAAATAATGTTTCCATCTTTTAGATCAAGATGAATTAGACGTTTCCATCTTTGAATATAACAGTGGTTCTTAACCTTGTTGGAGGTGCTGAACCCCACCAGTTTCATATGCACTTTCACTAAACCCTTTATTAAAAAGTATAATATGTTTTTTTTTTTCAAATTCAGGACATAGGTTTATGTTTTACCGGTGCACAAAATTAACTGTCCATTAACATCCCTGTGTTCAAAGACCAAACCCAGTACGACACATAAACTGCATGAATGACATACCTTACATATTATTGATTGTATTTATCATTCATTTTCTCAACCCACTCAGCGAGCGCTATGTTCTTGTATTCCTCATCTCCATGCAGCTTTAGAAAGTGTTCCTTTAGTTTTGCTGGTGCTGGACTAGAATCGCTTACTTGGCATTGCAAATCATGCAGATAGGATGCTGACTCCATCACGTTTAGTTATACATGTGAATCCCTATTGTACATAGTCGTCCGACCATTTTCTTTTTTTGCTCGACAGTTAGTATGGATTAAATATTAAATAAATCACACGTAGCATCACAGTCATAAGTGGACTACTGAGCGCACCAAATTCCCTGATTGGCCAAGTAATGTAATGTGATCTGTAGCCAGTGATGACCAAGCATGGCGTGTGAATCATACGAGTCAGGTGCGTGTCGTGACCTCCGCCAAACCCCTGAGACTGATTCACCGGACCCCTGGGGTTCAGTTGAACCCAGGTTCAGAACCACTGGATTATAAATAAACTAGAACGTTTCCATTTTTTAAATGAATAAATAATGTTTCCATCTTTGGCTAAATAAATTAGAATGTTTTCATCTTTAACTAAATAAACTAGAACGTTTCCATTTTTTTAAATAAATAAATAATGTTTCCATCTTTGGCTAAATAAATTAGAATGTTTTCATCTTTAACTAAATAAACTAAAACGTTTCCATTTTTTTAAATAAATAAATAATGTTTCCATCTTTGGCTAAATAAATTAGAACGTTTCTGTGTTTGACTAAGTAAATTAGAATGTTTCCATCTTTGACTAAATTAATTCAAATGTTTCCAAATTACCAGGTTCAGAACCACTGGATTATAAATAAACCAGAACGTTTCCATTTTTTAAATAAATAAATAATGTTTTCATCTTTGACTAAATAAATTAGAATGTTTCCATCTTTAACTAAAACTAGAACATTGCCATCTTTGACTAAAACTAGAACATTGCCATCTTTGACTAAATATGTTTCCATCTTTGAGTTCAAGATGAATTAGAACGTTTCCATCTTTGATAATAAATAAACTAGAACATTTCCATCTTAAACTAAATGAATTAGAACGTTTCCATCTTTGATAATAAATAAACTAGAACATTTCCATCTTAAACTAAATGAATTAGAACGTTTCCATCTTTGATAATAAATAAACTAGAACATTTCCATCTTAAACTAAATGAATTAGAACGTTTCCATCTTTGATAATAAATAAACTAGAACATTTCCATCTTTAACTAAATGAATTAGAACGTTTCCATCTTTCACGAAATAAACTAGAACATTTCCATCTTTGACTAAATATATAATGTTTCCATCTTTGAGTTCAAGATGAATTAGAATGTTTCCATTTTTGATTAAAATAAACTAGAACATTCCCATCTTTAATTAAATAAATTAGAATTTTTCCATCTTTGACTAAATAAACTGGAATGTTTCGATTGAGTAAATCGGTCAATAAGATTCCTTTTGTGTACCTTTTCCATCAAATCAGAGTGCTTGTATCTTTGACTAAATAGATCAAAATATTTGCCTCAATTTTGACTAAACAGGTAAACTAGAGCTTTTCTGTCTTTTTACAAAATCGGTGGCATTTAAAAAGAGAGTAAATGGTCATTGGAGGAATATCAGATTAGGATTTTCCTCATTTAAAAGCTTATAGGATGCTGTTTTCACCTGCTTTCCTGCATTTTTTTATTTTCTGTTAAGATTTAAGCTGGTCGCTTTTCCATCTTCTTTCTCTCAAAACGCTGATCTCTTGTATTTATTTAGAGCAGAGAATCCCTGAAATTATAATCAGAATTTACACAAAGTTAGCCTTCAAGTTATCTGCACTTTTAAACCGTTTTCAAGGTAATTCTTTAATGCCATCAAAACTTCCTACTTTTTAGGTCTTTGTTGAGGTAAATATTCACTTCAAAACATATTAAAAACCAATTATCAAATTTGAGTTCTTAAAGTTTTTAAATAAAGTGTTACGGATCTACATGAAATTAGAAATGAGTTGTTTTTTTTTAAATCATTCTGCATTAACAAGCCTCCTTGTTCAGATGCTCCTTGAAGACAAGTATTTTCTTTCATGTACATTTCCATTTAGTTGGCAGTTTTTGGTGTCTGTTGTTCAACGTTGAAGCTGAAACCCTTGAGCTGAAAAGTGCTTTCTGTTTTCTGACACTCACCTGTGTCTCCGCCAGTCTGCTGCGTGGCGGTGAGGAACTGCCTGGAGTGCCGGCAGAGACAGAGAGATCGCACCTGCAAGTCCTCATTAACCAGCAGCAAGTCGCAGGACAGCCTCCACAGTTCCTCCACCTCCAGCAAGGTACCAGACATGCACCTGCTGATACCTGACAGAAACATGGACATGTATGATGATCAGTTATCTCCTACCTCAGCAGGACCCAGACCGACTCCTGCAGGACGTGGACATCAATCGTCTTCGAGCTGTGGTTTTCAGAGATGTGGTAACACTTTTTTTTCCTTTTTTTTTTTAAATACAGTACTTATTTTATTACAAATAAAATTTACAAAATTACTTTTTGTTCCCATTCTGCTGCAGGATGACAGTAAACAGGCCCAGTTCCTGGCGCTGGCAGTTGTCTACTTTATTTCAGTTCTCATGGTATCGAAGTACCGAGATATTTTGGAGCCCCAGAGAGAGATTGGCAGGTCCACCAGCCTATCAGGGAGAAGCATCCGCCATGAGATCAACTCCCCGACCAGCACAGGTGGTTCTGGACTTCCTTTTCTGTATTAGAGGCTTGCTTTGACGCTTGTGTAGTAAAATCAGGCCTTAGAGGCAAACAAGAATACATTTGTCAAAAATATGAAACCATTAGGTCAGAGTGAAGGAGGAAATAACATGAATGTTACTTGGCAGACATCTTTAAAAATAGACAGCATGTTGTATAAGGTCTTGTCTATTTTACACAGAACTGTACCAGATAAAAATATCACATTTAATCCTTTATTTCTTCCTCATCCCTTCAGAGCACCCATCCAACGCCTTCTCTGATCGGGACAAGCAGACCCCCACGCCGGTGGACGACTCCCCCCGGGCCGGCCTCCCCCACACAGACTCGGGCATCGGGGAAGAGGGCCACGTGGCCGGATCCCTGAATGGATCGGAGCTGGGTCTGGGGCTCGGACTGGGCCTGGTGGGGAGAGAGACGGACCGGGACAGAGACATCGGAGGGGGAGGGGGAAGCAGTGCAGGAAGTGGGGGAGGAGGCACAGATCTGTTGTGCAGTCTGTCGTCTGATGTTCGGAGATCTCAGGAGAGCCTTCTGGATTCCCCCCACAACCCTGGCTCCACCCCCACCTCTGGCCAAGCCCCGCCCTCGTCCATCTCCAGCATTACTCAGACGAACAAAGGCATCAATGTTAAGGTGTGTGTGTGTGTGTGTGTGTGTGTGTGTGTCTGAATAAGTCACGATGATCAAACTAACTGTAGTTTTAGCTACAGTTGTGAGTGAATCATCAGAAATTATGTTGTGCCTTATTAGAATATGTTCTGTTCATTTAGAGCTTCTTACTAAAAGTATTTAGTTTGGTTTTCTTTATGTTTGATGCTTTATTCAATCAACATTAAAGTCTAACAAACCAGGATTCCAGTTGTTCAGATGATCAGGTCACCGAGTTTGATGCTTCTTTTCTGAACTCCAGGAGATTCTGAAGAGCTTGGTGGCAGCTCCCATCGACGGCGCAGAGTTGGGACAGGAGTTTGGACCGACGCCCTACCACCCAGACCCGGCCCTGAAATCCCACCCCATGCTGCCCATGCAGTTCCACTCCTTCGACAGGTCCGTCAGCTTCCCTCTGACCTGCAGGCGCATGAAAAGCATGACAATTAAAAAGCAGCCATGCCCACAAGGATATTTCCTGGAGGTCCTGATAATACTCATAAAACCAGGGGTGTCAATTTTCTGCGGATTTGCGGATTTCCAAGTTTTTTTTCCATTCTGGGGGTCATTTTGAGATACGTGCAAATCCGGTTTAATATTTTCGGGGAGGGGGGGGTGACGTGAATTCTCGATTGCGATTGGTTGATTGAGACCTGGGCATGGGCACTGAGTCCTTTGACAATCCAGCCGCTATCACAGCCAAATCAACGGTCAAGTCAAAGTAAGCCCGAAGCACATATTTTGATGTTTATTCCTTATTGTACTTATTTATTGTTAGACAACGCGGATGAAATATACAGCTCTTCTCACTACTGGTAAATGTAGGGAGGAAACATAAACTCATTTGCCTCGTTTAACATTAAAAACCGCTTAGCAATGTAACCTCCAAGTACATTTAAATTGCCGATTTCTGAAGTGCTCAGTTTACATATTAGGGCAATTATATGATAATTAAATAATTTTAAAAAAAATCTCCCGACTCCGACACCCCCCCCACCAAAATAGAAAACTCCTCGGATCTACACGTTTCACATAAGTCACCCTTTTTGACTTCAAAATGGAAAATTTCGCTGAAAGGTGGGGGATTTTCATGCCTGAAGTATTAGTTATTCAGTGTTTTGAGCTTTTTGTGATTAAAAAGAATTAAGAAAAGCTAAAAAAGAAAAGAAATGTTGAATTTAACATGCTTTTTTCTATAACTGCTTACTAAAGTATTGGATCCATGTATCTTGTCAGTGATGTTTTACCGTTGAAGTTCACCAGTGACTGAATCACAAATCGTTCTGAATTTTTACCTTTAATAGGCAACTTAATTGTTTCATAACAACTACTTTTATTTTTGATATCTAACCTCTATATGCCTCCTAAAGCAGCACCCCGAGAGTGTTCAAAATTTTCACGAACACCCCTGTAAAACAGTCGGGTTGTGAATAAATGTTCTCAGGGAGTTGACTTATTGATTAAGATGGTCTCCATAATTATCATTACCATCTCCAAGATGTCCACATCCTGCACAAACCTGTCCTCATCTGTCAGAGACGCTTAATCATCTAATCCATCAGTTCACAGAAATGACAGATAGACTCCCCCTGACTGCAGTAGTATTTAATTTGGAAAGTTTTTCTATTGTTAGTTTCAGTAACACCATGTAGTCCAGGATGTCATTTCTAAAGCTTGTTGTTGCCAAACCTTAAACATCAGTCCAGCTGCTTGATGTCGGCCCTTTGACCTCTGCTCGTCACGCTGCTGCTGCAGAGCACCCGTCTGCCGCTGGTGTTTCCAGATGTGGCCGAACACATTTCACACGTTTGTGTCTCGTGTTTTTTCAGGAGCGTCGTAGTTCCGGTGAAAAAGCCGCCACCCGGCAGCCTGTCAGTCAACACGGTGGGCACGCCCACCACCGGTGGAGCCGCCGCTGCGGGCAGCACGCCCAACATTTTTGCTGCTGCAACAGCGACACCTAAGAGCATGATCAACACGACAGGTGAGAATGATCAACACGACAGGTGAGAATGATCAACAACGACAGGTGGGAGCTCCCACACAGGTATCCTCTCAAACACACGGTGCTTTGAATGACATGCAGCAGTCCTGCATCTGCAGCTTCACCCACATGTTTGTGTAAAAGAGGCAGCAGATCCTTGAAGACTCGAGTTCAAATCCTCATTTCAGCAGCCTGCAAGAGCCAGCAAAGGCAATCATATAACTTAGAATAATAGTTTTAGAGGCATACATGCACCACAACTACACATCCAATAATACATCAGAACTCCTTTGATGGCATCTACAAACTGGATATCAGCATCTCAAACGAACAGTTTTAAGGCTGAGTGATGGATTTAGAACAAAAGTGTCCCAGAAAGGAAACGTATGAAGAGAGAAGACAAGTTTAAAGAGAGTTAGGAAGCAAAAGTGTGTTTGTGTTTAACAGAGACGTAAGTTTTTGTCTTTGCTGTGGGACAGCGAGAACGAACAAACGCGGTTTTACCGCGGCGCTAAGTGAGCTAACGTTAGCGCCGAGAAAATCAACAGACGGTCTGAGAATTAAAAAATCATCCTGTATTCTGTGTTTGTAAAAGTTACTACTAAAAATGAATGGAAAATGTCTTCTGGAAAGACATATACACCAGAAACACCATCGCAGACTGGGTCCACTAGGACCGAGGGATCCAGATGTGAGCCCAGATGAGGAACACTCGGACATCCAGCTTCCAGGAACAGTTAGCTAGATGAATGAGGAAATTTTATAGGATATCTCACTTATAAAATGCTCTCATTGTCACGTTGCTCATTATTAATACTGCAAATGAGAAAGGAAATGTTTAAGAAAACAAGATTAACGAACACACGTGACTCTCAGATGGCCGTCAGAGAGCGTTTGTTTCCAGACATCACTGCAGATGCATAATGGATCAGGAAGGGTTTGTTCCCTGAAATGGATTCTGGATATTGATTACAAAGCTGTTTTCACGACCAGAAGACGAGCAGCAGCATGTACAACCAAATACTTTCTTAGTCCCATGTATTTGCAGCTAATCAGCAGTTTTAAAACGGTTCCTGCCTGCTAGTTGTCTCTGATTCGTGTTCAGTCCTGTTTGTCTCATTAGTTTCTGTCCTCACCAGGTGCAGCAGACTCCGCCTCCTCATCTTCCTCCTCCTCCTCATCATTTGTCAACGGTGCTACTAGTAAGAATCTTCCGGCGGTGCAGACGGTGGCGCCGATGCCCGAGGACACCATGGAGAACATGAGGTGCGTGTTCCCGCCATCCTTCACTCCTTCAGTCAGTCACTTTCTTTCCATCTTTTCTGTTCAGTTTTCACCTTGATTTGTCTGGTTTCTCTTCCACATCATTTCCGTCCGCTGGTCATCGGTGACTAGATGTTGAGCCACAGTAACTTAGTGGAAAAGTTAAACACATGTGGTCAGTTTCATTATTCATTTGTCAGTTGTACTATTGAGAGTAAATAAAAGGAAGATATCTCCCGCCTGAAAAGTGCTTAAGTGATGTGCATTTCATGTCTCGTCTTATTTAATGCTTTTTATTATGCTCATTTAGTGAATTTTGGTTGTAGAGAAAATAAAAAAGACAGTAACTAAGATGGAAGTTCCCACTACATGAGTCAGGGTTAGGGTTAACCCTGACTGGGTCGGCCTAGTCAGATCCACCACGATGTTGAACTAGAGACTCTAGACTGGGTCCAAACTCTGAGCATGTAAATGGGCGGGGCAACGTCGGAAAGAAAATGCAAAAAAGTAAAGTCATTTGAAAGCTCTCCATTGATTAATCTACAGCTGCACAACAGCTGGAGACACCTACAAACAAATCCGAACAATTAATCTGTTCAAATTAATCGAGAAATGTGAACAAACCAAAAAAAAAATGAATGAATACCGTGCAGCTGTTTTAATGCTGACGTGGTAACGGAGTCAAAGTCCCGCCCCATCTCCGTCTGAAGAAGTTCAGCATCACGTTAGACAACAACACGCCACGCCGAGCAGAAATCAGAGGAAGTGAAACATGACTAATAATCAGTCACATCACTGACAGAAACTTCTCATGGAAGACCCCGCCATCACTCATGAATTCAGCTGCAGGTTGGTAGTTTGAGCCTCCGACTCAAACATCTGTCATTGCTCGCACTCATCTTCTAAACCTGCACACACAGGGCGGGTGGCTGCGTACATGCAGGTGTGTTTCTTAATCAGTGTGTACGTCTTTGTGTGTGTGGTTTGTGTTGCAGTGCCTATTGTGAGGTGGGGCAGTGTGCTCTGCGCAGCGGTCAGACCCCCCCTGAGCTAAAGTCTTTTAGCTCTCTGGCAGGCTTCCAGGCAGCCCCGCGAGATGCAGGACAGTGTTTTAGGCAAGGAGATGCCCTTCTTCTGCCCCACCTCCGCCACACGCTCTCTGCTATGCCTTGCCACTACTAAACGCTCAAAGCCATGCAATGACGGGCAGACATCTTTGCTCCAGCAAGATGACCGTTAGCATCACTTTTATTTCAGCCAGTAGCTCACTTCAGTCTGCTATCTCTTGCATGGTTGTCTCCTCACACTAACCCCAACGTTCCAGATCAGATCTCAGTCAGACTGTCTTCTGATAACATCCATTCTAACTTCTGACAATGTCACTCATCTGGTTCTCTGAACAACTTAAAACAAGACCAGAAACTCAAATGACCCAAGTACGTTTCAGAAAAAAATGCTAACAAGGCCAAGAGATTGAATGTCATTGCCATGAGGGCTTCATATTTTTATAAAAGAAGAGAGCAGCTGCTTCTCCAAAACACACATTCAAACCATCCACAGCAGCACTTTCAACGAGAACTCATCTGCTTACATCTTTAACAGCACTTCATCTCTTTATTAGCTGCTTCTGACTCATTCAAAAACACCGGTTTTAATGTCTGCACGTAATCCCAGAAAATGGTTCATTTATAATCTCTGTCTGCGGTAGATGAGGGGGTCAGTGTTTACAGTGGAACTCATGTAATAGCTGACATGTGGGTGGAGCTTAACAGTGCACCAATGTCAAATTGATAGGCGGTCGGTACGTGATTGATATAACTCAAAGGCTCGTCAAAGATGGTCGCCGAGCCATTGCTGATGGCCAATGATATTCAGCACTGCAAATATCTGGAGCCATCAGGCAGTCCCTGTTGGAGCTACAGCCAATGAGAGAGCAGGATTGGGTGAGGTTTCAGGTGGAGGGGAGTCCTGAAGGGAAGGGCCACAAAGCAATATGGAGACATACCACAGTACAATGGCAGCAGGGAGCTTCTTCTTCCTGATAAAAGATTCTTTACTCACCTTCAGCTGTTTCTGTAACAGATGATCTCTGCTACCTGCATGTGCTACCTTCTGTGTTCTGAAAAAGATCAGAGCACAAACATCTGCAACATCTGTTTCCTCCCTCCACACGTTTTCAAGTAATCAGCTGTGTTTAGTGGTTTTGCCTCATTTCCCACATCTGCTTGGTTGGTCAAATGTGGTTTTAGAGACCAGTCATGTGACCAAGTCACTGTTAACATGCAACAATATTAAAGCTTTCTTCATTTATTTTACAAATGTGGACCTTAGACAAAAACATTTGTTTTTGCTTCCCAACAAAATACCCGTCCCTAAACATATATTTGAAGTTCCACTGTGCTTCAGGGAATCTATTAGCAGAAATAAAAAAATACAATATTCATGCCTGTTTCCATTTACTGTAAAACTGCATAAATGGCAATGTGTTTTCAGTCTTTTGAGCCATAATATTTATATATGTATATATATTATATATATATATATATATATATATATATATATATATATATATATATATATATATATATATATATATATATATATATATATATATATATATATATATATATATATATGTATATATATACACATTGTTTATCCATAAATAATATAAATATATATAATACATTCAATGATATCAATTGTTTATATATATATATGTATATATATATATGAACAAGTGTATAAACAGTCTCATATCTTGATTATAAGACATACATTATTATTATACATTATCTATATGTTAATAATGTATATTATCTATTCATAGATTATGTATATAATTTATATGCAGCGTTTATTAGATGAACTGCTGTAATTTCTCAGAAACAGCAGACTTCAACATCTGAGCAG
The DNA here is from genome assembly GCA_018398805.1 of Hirundichthys speculiger. Lineage (NCBI taxonomy): Eukaryota > Metazoa > Chordata > Actinopteri > Beloniformes > Exocoetidae > Hirundichthys > Hirundichthys speculiger. The sequence goes on from JAGFBZ010000567.1 coordinate 45,713, forward strand.
AAGTCAGGTCCATGTTTCCGTACTGCTGCGTCACCCGATCTTTAATGCTGAGTAGTTAAGCTCTCCAGTTATCTTTTATCACCCTTGTTTTGCTGATACTAACCACACATCTAACCAGATATCAATCAGCTCCTTAACCACACATCTAACCAGATATTAACCAGCTCCTAACCACACAACTAACCAGGTACTAACCACACATCTAACCAGATATTAACCAAGTAATAACCACACATCTAACCAGATACTAACCAAATATTAACCACACATCTGACCAGATATTAACCTGCTACTAACCACACAACTAACCAGATACGAACCCGCTACTAACCACACAACTAACCAGGTACTAATCACACATCTAACCAGATATTAACCAGGTACTGACCACACAACTATCCAGATATTAACCAGGTATTAAACACACATCTAACCAAATACTAACCAGACCACCTAACATCTAAAACACATACTAACAACCATAAACCAGACATAACCAGATATAAACTAGATACTAACCACACAATTAACCAGATACTAACCACCCTAACATACTAACCAGATACCAACTAACCACACTAACCACACATACACCAGATACTAACCAGCTACTAACCACACATCTAATCAGATATTAACCAGATACTAACCACACATCTAACCAGATATTAACCACACATCTAACCAGATACTAACCACACAACTAACCAGCTACTAACCACATATGTAAACAGATATTAACCAGATACTAACTATACATTTAACCAGATATTAACCACACATCTAACCAGATACTAACCACACGTCTAACTAGATATTAACCAGATATTAACCACAGATCTAAGCACATATTAACCAGGTACTAACCAGATACTAACCAGATATTAACCATACACTAACCACACAACTAACCAGATTCTAACCACACAACTAACCAGCTACTAACCAGATATGTAAACAGATATTAACCAGATACTAACTATACATTTAACCAGATACTAACCACACAGCTAAGCAGATATTAACCAGGTACTAACCATATACTAACCAGATATTAACCACTCACCAACCAGAAGCTGACCAGACATTTAACTAGATATAAACCAGATACTAACCACACATCTAAGCAGATATTAACCAGGTACTAACCACACATCTAACCAGATATTAACCACACATCTTACCAAATAACAACCAGATATTAACCACACACTAACCAGAAGCTGACCAGATATCTAACTAGATATTAACCAGATACTAATCACACATCTAACCAGATATTTAACCAGATACTAACCACACATCTAAGCAGATATTAACCACACATCTTACCAGATACCAACCAGGTTTTAACCACACATCTAAGCCAATATTAACCAGATAATGACCACACATCTTACCAGATACTAACCAGATAATAACCACACATCTAACCAGATACTAACAGATATTAACCAGATATTAACCAGACATCTAACCAGAAACTAACCAGACATCTAACTAGCTATTAACCAGGTACTAACCAGACATAGCCAGAGTTCCTCTCAAACTGTAGTGTTTGGCATTTTTTGGTCATTTCATGCTTATGTTTCTGTTTCTTTAGGCTGCTTTTTTCTGCCCCCATCCACTCCCCCCATCCCCACCTATCCTGGCTCAGTGTTCATGCATGAGTTTCTTTTCACCAACTCAGCATCTTAAATTTTTATCTGTACTCATTTGTACTCATCTGTCATCATTTTCTGGCTTATTTCCTCCACAGCATCACCACCAAGCTGGAGCGTGCTCTGGAGAAGGTGGCCCCGTTGCTGAGGGAGATCTTTGTGGACTTTGCTCCATTCCTGTCCAGGACGCTGCTGGGTAGCCATGGGCAGGAGCTGCTCATAGAAGGTACAGGTGCTGTACACGGCTCCTTTTTCTCTAAATGGCGTCTCTGTGGAGTCTGGTCATTCGTTGTCCCTCACTGCCATGTCTGCGTCACTCATTCGTCCGGCAGGTATGAAGTTTTAACTTGGCTAGACAGACATGTCTATGTTTGTAGACCATCCGCTTCCTGTTCTTGTGATTCACCGTCTCAGTGTTGATGTCCCCTTCCTCACTCCTCTCTTTCCTGGGTTATTTGTTCTTGTTGTCTTTCCTGTGGCATGACTTTTTAGAAGCTGGAGTGTGATTCTGAATACAGCAACAGAAACTTCTGACAGCTCAGTTACTTCAGATGATATTTTTGTGTCAGAGGTGGAGAAAGAGGGTTTTGACAGTGCTGTTTGTATCTCTGCAGGTCTGGTGTGCATGAAATCCAGCACGTCTGTGGTGGAGCTCGTAATGCTGCTCTGCTCTCAGGTTGGTGAACTCTCTGCTTCTCTATGTTCCTCCATGTACGTTTCTGCCTCCAATCCAACCAATCACAGCCCCAAAATCTCAAATCAGTTACTCGTATTTTTTAACTCCTTCACATTTTCTTTAGTTCTTCTACGATCAGTTTTGTGTGTCAAAATTAGAAAACACACACAAGTAGCTGTGGAGATATTGATTGTCACCGTTCAGCAGAGCTGACTCTTTAATGAGCGCATTGCAGATGTAATTTAATATCAGATTAGAAGCATCATCACAATAAAGTTTTCTTTCTTAATATCGATGGACCGTCTCAGAGAAGAAGAAAGGTCACTAACAAGACAGAAAACGTGGTTCTTATGTGTAAAAACAACATTTTTAAGGCTCTACAGGGACACTCACCATTCCAGAACCTTCCTTGGATGCTGTAACGGAGCAGTTTTCCTCATGAAGCCTCAGTCCCATCTTCTCTCTGTCTTGTTTGATTGTGGATCCTCAGAGCTCACGTTCTGTTTCAGTGTCGGTCTCTTGCAGCTGCTCCGCTTTCTTCTTGCTCCATCTTTAGTTGCTCCATCAGGCGCCGCTGCTCTTCTGGACACTTTTTCAGTCAATGTTTCAGCAGCAGCCGCTTTCATCCTCTGAATCCTCCTCTATCCTGTCCTCTCACCACTCCCTTTCCTGTTGTCTCCTCTTCAGTCCTCTGTGCGAATGCTCGTCAGCATGTCTAGTATTACCACTGGCTCCGGCCTCGTCTGCCATTAGAGGCCCGAGAGAGCGAACCCGAGCCCAGAAATCGATCCTGTGGACAGTGGGGGTGTAACAGGAGACGGTGGAGCTAATGGATCTCTGATCCTTTTAGGCTTTCAGCAACACTTTTATCCTGCTCAGAAGTCTCCACTTCCATATGTACAGGAGAAAAGCACTCACCGAAGCTTGATGGACGGATGATTATTGACACTTGGAGAGCTCTAGAAATATTTATGTACAGCTGTTTTCTCAGTTTACAGGGTTAGGGTTAGGCTTCCTGCAGATGTGACATTAATTACAACACACGATGTTTATGTTGGTTGGATTAACCCCATTTTTCTTTTTAAATGAGTATCTTGGGTACCAAAATCACACTCATTAGTTTAGCAGCCGTTAATTAAGCAAACAGACAATTAAAAGCTTCTAAACTATCAGTCAGCTCCAGTCTTTCTCCATCTTTGTCTCTCTGTTGTGAAGCTTCCGAAGCAACTCAAAGAGTTTTTGTACATTTAATTTTTTAAGCAATGCAACCCTTCTCTGCTCTCAACATGGTCATATTTAATTTTCCACACTCAGGAGTGGCAGAACTCCATTCAGAAGAACGCAGGCCTGGCCTTCATCGAGCTCATCAACGAGGGAAGGTAATCTATCACACTGAGGGACTATCACCCTACAGGAGTTTCTGTGAGTCACATATTACTGTAATATAACGGCAGCTTCGCCAGGACACGAACACAGAGCAGTTAAGTTCACAGCTGACATGTGCTGATCTAATTCTGGAGAATCAGAACCAAACTAATGTCAGTTAGAAACTACAGCTGCTGAAACTGAGAGGCGTCCTGTTAGTTTCCTTCTACTTGAAACGTTCTGTTTTACTCAATACTCATTGCTGCTCCCCAGACTCCTCTGCCACGCCATGAAGGATCATATTGTTCGCGTTGCCAACGAAGCGGAGTTCATACTGAACAGACAGAGAGCCGAGGACGTTCACAAACACGCTGAATTTGAGGTAAAAAGCGTCCACGGACTCTGCTTGTCATGGTTCACCCACATGTCACTATGATGTCATACTCATTGATCGTTTTTAACTGGACTGATACCTGTAAACTGTGGCAGTATTTTTGAGTGTTTCTAGTTGCTTTGGTGAATAAACTTTTTAATGCGTCTGTGAGGTTTTAGGATTCTTACTCATCTGAACTGTTTGAAAGGAGAATCTTCAAAAACACGTAGATAATTTTCAAACATCTGAGAAATGTTCACGGGGTCTTCAGTGGTGTCATCTCTGTTCCTTCTTCACCCACCGTCCTCAGTCCAACTGTGCCCAGTACGCTGCAGATCGGAGAGAGGAGGAGAAAATGTGCGACCACCTCATCAGCGCCGCCAAGCACAGAGATCATGTGACTGCCAACCAGCTGAAACAGAAGATCCTCAACATCCTGACCAATAAGCACGGAGCGTGGGGGACGATGTCACAGAGGTGAGGAGTCTCCATCAGTGTCTGCTCAGAGACGATGACGCTTCAGGGCTCAAGAGAACACTTCCTGCTTCATTTCAGTTTTCAGATTAATAAATAAAACAAAAAGCAAGATTTGTGAAACAATAAAAGTGGTGTAAATGCAGAGGATGAAGCTGATCGTCTGATTTAACTCTTTGATGGCTGGTTATCCACTGGCCTAACCCCCCCAACCCCAACCCAAACCCCTAACCCCAACTCCCAACCCTAACCCTAAACCCCTAACCCTAACCCAAACCCAACCCCAACCCCTAAACTAACCCCAACCTAACCCCAACCCCAACCCCCCAACCCCCCCAACCTAACCCTAACCCAACCCTAAACCCTAACCCCAACCCTAACCCTAAACCCAACACCAACCTAACCCCAACCTAACCCCAACCCCTAACCCTAACCCAACCCTAAACACCTAACCCTAAACCAACCCCCCCCAACCCCCCTAAACCCCAACCCTAATCCTAACCCCCTAACCAACCCTAAATCTAACCCAACCCCCCAACCCCAACCCTAACCCCAACCCCTAACCCCCTAACCCAAACCTAAACCCAAAAAACCTCAAAACCCCAAAAAACCCAACCCAACCCAACCCCCCTAAACCCAAACCCAACCAACCCCCTCAAACCTCTAACCCCAAAACCCTAAAAACCTCAAACCCAAACCCAAACCCAACCCAACAAAACCCTAACAAAAAACCTAACCTAAAACCCAACCCAAACCCCAACAAACCCTACCCAAACCCACCCAACCCCAAAACCCAAACTCCACCCCAACCCTAACCCTAAAACCCAAACCTAAAACCCCCCAAAACCCCAAAACCCCTAAACCCCAACCCAACAACCCCTAACCCCAAAAAAAACCCCACCCCAACCCAAACCCCAACCCCAACCTAACCTAACCCCAAACCAACCCCACCCTAACCCTAAACCCAACCTCAAACCCTAACCCTAAACCCAACCCAACCCTAAAACCCCGAAACCCTAACCCTAAAACCCCTAACCCCAACCTAAAAACCCCCAAACCCTAACCCCTAACCTAAACCCAACCCAAAACCCCTAAACCCTAAACCCAACCCAAACCCCAAAAACCCTAACACCCCAACCCAACCCAAAACCCAACCCTAAACCAACAAAACCCCTAACCAAACCCTAAACCCCCCCAAAAAAAAAAACCCAACCCAAACCCAAACCTCCCAACCCGAAAAACCAAACCCAACCCCAAACCCCGAAACAAAAAACCCAAAACCCAACCCAAACCCAAACCCCTAAACCCCCAAACCCCTAACCCTAAACCCAACCTCAAACCACCTAACCCTAAAAACCCAACCCCAGCCCCAAACCCCAAACCCCCAACCCCTAACCCTAAAAAACCCAACCAAAACCCCGAAACCCCTAACCCCAAACCCCTAAACCCAAACCCCAACCCCAAACCCCAACCCAACCCCTAACCCTAAACCCAACCTCAAACACCTAACCCTAAACCCAACCCCTGCCCCAAACCCCAACCCCTAACCCTAAACCCCAACCCAAACCCACCTAAAACCCAAAAACCTAAAACCTAAACCCAACTAAACCCAACCCCCCCCAAACCCAAACCCCTAACCCTAAACCCAACCTCAAACCCCTAACCCTAAACCCAACCTCAAACACCTAACCCTAAACCCAACCCCAGCCCCAAACCCCAAACCCTAATCCTAACTCCAACCCTAAATCTAACCCCAACACCAACCTGAACCCCAACCCTAAATCTAACCCCAACACCAACCTGAACCCCAACCCTAACCCTAAATTAGTAGCTTTGTTTTTGCTGTAGATCAATTCGAAGTTTTAGTTGAAGTTAAAACCATGCAGCTACTCTTGCATGAATCAAAGTCCTGATTTTAATGTTTTCCTCTTTAGAACTTTCTTTCATGACTCCATGTTCATTTTCTCTCAATAGTTAGTGTAAAAATGTTTTTATGCTGGTAAATGTTTGCTGGGACTCTTGAATCCTCAGCCAGCTGCATGACTTCTGGCGCCTGGACTACTGGGAGGACGACTTGAGGAGGAGGCGAAGGTTTGTGCGAAACGCCTTTGGATCCACGCACGCTGACGTGTCGCTGAAAGCTCTGGAAGACTACGGTCAGACATGTTTACTGGGAGCATCGTAACATCAGGATCTGCTTTTAGCTGCCACTCACAAACTCTCTGAAACACACTCACCAGGTACTGAAGAGGAGGAGGAGGAGCTGAAGTCAAAGAAGAGCTTTCGCAGCCAGTCGGTGGTCGCACAGAACCCAGAGGCGGAGCTGATGCTGGAGGGAGACGATGACGCCGTTAGTCTGCTGCAAGAGAAGGAGATCGATAACCTCGCTGGTAAGATGCAGACAGACTGATGGACGCGTCAGCTGCAGCTCTACTGAACATTAAACTGTCCATGACTCTCATTTTTAGTGCGTTTCCGTCCAAGACTGTTTACCTCTAAAGGCAAGTTGGAAAGTTTTCCTTTACAGCTGCGCTAACTAACAAAGATTAAATCATGATTTATTAAAGCACAGATTCTCATCCAAACCAAACCCAAACTAACTCTCCTCTCTGACTTCGTCTTCCGGTTTGTTCGCAGCAGATTCAAATAAACTATAAATCTTCAATTCAAATTAATTTTATTTGTATAGCGTCTGTTACAATGTCAATTGTCTCCAGGCGCTTTACAGAGACCCAGATCATGACCCCCGAGCAAATATCATTAACTAAAATTATAATATTGAATCCAAATCAAGGATAATGGCAGGTAAAAAACTCCCACAGAGGGAGAAAAAAAAAACTTTTAAGCCAAACAGTGGCAAGAAAAAACTCCACTTTAAGAGGAAGAAACCTGGACCAGAACCTGGATCATATGGAGGGACCTTCCTGATGAAGACCAGCTGGATAAAGAAAGAAAAAGAGAGGAGAGACAGGACAGAGAGAGGAGAGAGGACAGAGAGGATGGAGGACAGAGAGAGGAGGGAGGACAGAGAAGATGGAGGACAGAGAGGAGGGAGGACAGAGAGAGGAGGGAGGACAGAGAGGATGGAGGACAGAGAGGAGGGAGGACAGAGAGAGGAGAGAGGACAGAGGATGGAGGACAGAGAGAGGAGGGAGGACAGAGAGAGGAGGGAGGACAGAGAGAGGATGGAGGACAGAGCGGATGGAGGACAGAGAGAGGAGAGACACAAATGACTGAATGAAATGACTCCACAAACAGATGCAGGTAGCAGCACTGAGGTGAGATGGTCAGAGGACTAGATCACCGGTCACCACGGCAACCGACACTATGAACACACCTACACACACAGGTGGAGGTAAACGCTGGGATGGACAGAGAAGGGAACTGCAAGTCAGCATTAAACTCAGGAAACTCTGGCCTGCAAACACACAGAAAGAAAAAGGGGGGCAAAAACAGCACAACAAACCACAGGAAAGCAAAGAATATGGAGCACAGTTACAGTAACAGGGTGCTCCCAAGTAATTATAAATGAGCTGGAGGAGGAGGAAGGGAGGAGGAAAGGGAAAGAAAAGGAGAAAAGGGGAAAAAAGGGGAAAACATACAGAAAGAAAAGAGAAAAGATGAGGAAAATAGCACAACAAACGACAAGAAAGAAAATGGAGCACAGTAACAGTAATGAGGTGCTGCTAATTAACTATAGAATGAGCTGGAGGAGCAGGAAGGGAGGAGGAAAGGAAAGGAAAGGGAGAAAGAGGTGGAGACACCACTCAGCAGATCATGTTGGCGTCCCCCTGCAGCGTAGGCCTATAGCAGCATAACTATGACGAACCTGTGATTAAGACGAGCTACTCTAGTCTGAGCTACTACAACTATGGCTATAACTATTAGCCCCTACACACTATAGTTTAGACTAACTGTAGGCTTTACTGGACAGAAATGTTTTCAATCTTAACCAGAATGAAATGTGTGCTGATGCTCCTCTACGAGTCGGTCTGAGTCTTGGATCCTCTCTGCAGGTCCGGTGGTTCTGAGCACTCCTGCTCAGCTGGTGGCTCCGGTGGTGGTGGCTCGAGGAACTCTGTCCATCACCACGACTGAGATCTACTTTGAAGTGGATGAAGAGGATCCTGCCTTCAAGAAGATGGATGCTAAAGTGAGACATCTTGATTTCTGATTGACAAGAAGACTGAAGAACACACTCTCAGAGTTGAGATATTATTCTGGTTTTTCTCAACAGGTTCTAGCTTACACAGAGGGTTTACACGGTAAATGGATGTTCAGTGAGATCCGAGCTGTGTTCTCCAGACGCTACCTGCTGCAGAACACTGGGCTGGAGGTCTTTATGGCCAACAGAAGTGAGTTCTTACAGCTGTTATTGGTTCAGCATGGAGTTTGAGGCCTCTAAGTTCAGAATAATGCACATCCAGATGTGTAACTGCAGTATTTCAGTTTGTTGGTTCAGTCTCAACATTCAGGCGACTGACTGGCTTCATGTTCTGTCCTGGTCTCCAGCGTCTGTGATGTTTAACTTCCCTGACCAGGCCACAGTTAAACGGGTGGTCTACAGCCTCCCCAGGGTGGGGGTTGGAACCAGTTATGGACTTCCACAAGCCAGGTTTGCTCAGGCTGTGATCAGATGTTCTCTCTCTCTGAAAGTGGTCAAAACCATCAAAATGAAATCTATTTTTCCATTTCAGACGTATTTCCTTGGCTACTCCTCGTCAGCTCTTCAAGTCATCCAACATGACGCAGCGTTGGCAGAGGAGAGAAATCTCCAACTTTGAGTACCTCATGTTTCTTAATACTATTGCAGGTAAAATAGTTGTTAAATCTGTTGGTGAGCATCTTATCCTCTAAATGATATTTGATATAAAATTATATAATATGGTGTTGAAGTTGAAGTGTTGAAACAGTCCAGATCTTCTTGTTTGCTTCATCTGACCTGTTTCTGTGTGATGTTGGCAGTTTTTATTCGCTGTGGAGATTTAACTCGTTTTATCGTGCTGTTGTTAAAAAACAACTGCACAGATTTAAAGTGTGGAATTTATAAACGCTTATGAAATCCGAGATGTAACAAATGAAAGATTTGAGATCAGATTAATTCCTATCAGTTATTTAGAAAGTTTTCAGACTGTTTAAAATGTTTTAACCCAAAACGAAACGAGCTTCAGGCTTGAAGGATCGTTCTGATCGCTCTGAATAAACCATGTGACTGAAGTCAGGAAGTAAAAGGACAAAACAAGAATCGAAGATAAAGCATATATTAATTAATACACAGACATGAGTTTAGTCTAAAAGAAATGCAGAACTATTACACGCATGTTCTGGGAAGTACATTTTTGTTTTTAAATGCTTCTGCAGAGTCTGCTAGCATAAACATTTGTGTAAAGGGAATGTATAAAAATGTTTCTGTGCAGGAGAAAACGCCATCAGGTCACAATCTGAGAGCGTCTTAAACAGGAAAACTGATGCATGTGTGTTCTGCAGGGAGGACCTATAACGATCTGAACCAGTACCCGGTCTTCCCCTGGGTTCTGACCAACTATGATTCAGAGGAGCTTGATCTCACTCTGCCTGGAAACTTCAGAGACCTTTCAAAGGTGAGAACACTTTATCCAGGCTAGAAACCCAAGTAAATGGAGAGAAGTAGTCCAAGTAGGTCCCCACTTTACCAGGGCTCTGCAGGAAGATAGGGTTCAGGTTAGGGTTAGGGGGTTCAGGTTAGGCATAGTTGTCCTTTTCACATTCACACCAACTAGAAGAAGAGCTGAGCCCCGTCACACTGGGACACTAACTGCACTGTGCTGACTAATGTGGTGATGTCTTCCAGCCAATCGGTGCTCTGAATCCGAAGCGAGCAGCATTTTATGCAGAGCACTATGAGACATGGGACGATGACAGCACGCCTCCACACCACTACACAACCCTGTACTCCACGGCTCATTCCACTCTGATGTGGATGCTCAGGATAGTGAGTATCCTTGAACACCAGCAGCTATCTACACGTAGGACTTCCACTGATGATACATCTGCTTTTTGTCCCTGCAGGAGCCGTTCACCACATTTTTCCTCAATGCTAATGATGGCAAGTTCGACCATCCGGAGAGAGCCTTCTCTGGAATCGGCCGTGCGTGGAGGAACTGCCAGAGGGACACCGCTGACGTGAAGGTGAGTGCTTCTGATTGGCTGCAGCTGAAGTTGGAAGTTCAGCTAAATTAGATCCGTGCTGAGGCATAAACACAGAATAACCCTTTAAAGTGATCGCGAAGACGTTCATATGGCCTCCTAAGCTGCATGTGTCTGGTTCGGGCCCGATAAACGCTGCCAGCAGCTTTAATTTACCATTGTTCTTGGTAAACCAGATAGATTTTCATCAAGGCGAGGTGAATTCTGCTTCTCTTTGGCCAAACTCAGTTTCAGTTTGATTTTGGCTTCTGAAAGAAATGCTGTGTTCTTCTCTGAAGGCACCAGGACTGAACTGAAGATGAAGATGTTTGTGTAGGACACCACTTCTTTGAAATACAGAACAGTTTCTAAAACCTCAAAAGCAGAAGTGTGTCAATCACAATTTTCTGATTTTCTTGAAGCTTTGACTTGCTGAGACAGATTTTCTCTCCTAGAACCATAATCTAATCATTTAAGTAAATATAATTAATAGTAGAAGAGTCTGTGCGCCCAACTGGTCTTATGTTTAGCCTCGTAGCCTTAGCTGGCTTCCTAACAATGAGCACTGAAAGAACAGCAGGCTGCTTTAACTGCTGGATTCAGTTGGCCGTCAGAAGTGTTTCAGTTGTTTCTCTGAGCCGTCGTTACCTGACGGGTCTCCGTTCTTCTGTACTAACAGCATCAGTTTGGATGTACCAGTATTCCCAGCTTCTGCACTGCATGTCAGCTAAGAAGATGACCTCCCCGGATTTAGTGACGTTGTTTGTTTCCTGTCAAACAGGAGCTGATCCCAGAGTTCTACTACCTGCCAGAGATGTTCGTGAACAGTAATGAGTATGAACTTGGTGTTCGTGAAGATGCGGTTCCTGTGTGTGATGTGGAGCTTCCTGTTTGGGCCAAGAAACCTGAAGACTTTGTCCGCATTAATCGCATGGTGAGAGAGTTATCCTTAAAAAAAAAAAAAATGAGAAAAGTTGGTTTTCTGACTTCTAGACAACAGCCAAGTGTGTTTGTGGTGTTCCTGGTCTGATCCGTCCAGGCCTTGGAGAGCGAGTTTGTGTCGTGCCAGCTTCACCAGTGGATCGATCTGATATTTGGTTACAAGCAGCGAGGGCCAGAAGCTGTTCGAGGTCTCAACGTCTTCAACTTCCTGTCCTACGAGGGAGCAGTCAACTTAGACAACCTGGATGCTGTGCAGCGTGAGGTTGGTTTCTAGATCTGTATCATCACAGTGCAGAAACATCCTCAGGACTTTCTTGTGGTCTGCTCCACCTTTATGCATATTTCACATATTGTTAGGAAAGATGAGACTCTAAATGTCAGGGTTTATTTCCCTCAGGGAGCAGACACAACAGGTGGAGCTTTCAGCGGTTGTTGGTTTCTTCTTTGACGTCCTACTGTGGAGGATGTAGAGACATGAAGACAGCAGCTAGATATTGATCTTTAAACACTTATGATTTCATGGATTATCCCTTAAAGTACATGCAGTGAAAGTAGTGAATGTTTGCATGAATATTTGTGGAAAAGGAAGGTGCTTCGTGTTTGTGAACCTGTTTCTGTGTCTGCAGGTGATTGAGACCCAGATTCAGGTGTGTGGTCAGGTCCCCTCGCAGCTGCTGATCGAGCCACACCCACCTCGCTCCTCTGCCATGCACCTGGTGAGAAAACCTCCACGGCCTGAGCAAAACTTCCTTTTGAATTTAGCTTTATGTGCTTTCAAAATGCCCAACGTCAGAGTGGCTGAACTGCAAAACCCATTTGGACAAAGAGACTGTTTTTGTCTGGATTTTTCTTTTTTACTGGAAGGAGAAGTTTGAGGGAAATGCTCTGCTGGTCTTAAGTTAGTTAGAGGATCACAACATACACACACAATCCTCCCTGCAATCCTCAGCTGGTTGAGACCCCTCTGTACCAGAACCATCCAGAACCATCCATGTCAACCCGAACCCGTCAGTCCTGAACCCTGACCAACCAGTGCCTCCACTTCCTGTCCTGGTTCTAAGCTGCCCTCAGTGTGTGGACCTGCTCTGACCCTGTACTCCCACTAATTTACCCCTCTCCCCCTCCCCCGTCCATCCTGTCTCCATGCCCCCCCCACCTCCTCTCTGTCTGTCTCACCAGTGTTTCCTTCCTCAGAGTCCTCTGATGTTTAAGGATCAGATGCAGCAGGACGTCATCATGGTGCTCAAGTTCCCCTCCAACTCCCCCGTCACACATGTCGCAGCCAACACGCTCCCCCACCTCAGCATCCCGGCAGCCGTCACCGTCACGTGTAGCCGGCTGTTCGCCGTCAACCGCTGGCACAACACAGTCGGTGAGTGTGGAGGAGTTTTTAGGAGAAGATTATTGGTTTGTGGGAGATATTGGTTTTGTGAACAGCTGTGAAGTTATGATTGCCTCATTAAAATCATCACTTTCAGGCTCAGAATTGATATTTTGGCCAGTTTAGTCAGCCGGGATTCAGCACACCGGGGCCCATGCTTTTGGCTGCTGCCTAAGGCGCAATGCACCCGACCTCTGTGAGATGATATCTCTGGGAGCTCCTTGGTGTTCTCAGAGGAGCTGGTGGAGGCAGATGGAAGAAGGAGCAGGAGATCTCCAGATGGATTGGTGCAGCGTCTGCTGTGGTGGTGACTCTGTACTGGTCTGTTGTGGTGAAGAGAGAGCTGAGACTCTGTTTCCTGGTAGATCTTTGTTCCAACCCTCACCTGTGGTCATGAACTGTGGGTAGAGACTGAAAGAAAGAGATCACTGATACCAGCAGCTGAAATGAGTTTCCTCCAGGGTGGCTGGACTCTCCCTTAGAGATAGGAGGAGAAGTTCAGTCATCAGGAGAGACTCAGAGTAGAGCTGCTGCTCCCCCACATGGAGAGGAGCCAGTTGAGGTGGTTCATCTGGTTAGGACGACTCCTGGACGCCTCCCTGGAGGTATTTCCGACATGTCCAACTGGGAGAAGACTATGGGGCAGATCCAGGACACACTGGAGAGATTATATCTTTGGGAGCTCCTTGGTGTTCTCAGAGGAGCTGATGGAGGCAGCTGGGGGGAGGGAGGTCTGGACCTCTGCTGAAGCTGCTGCCCCCATGACCTGATTATGGATGGATGGAGTTGATATTTTAACTGATTTCAGTTTCTACTGAAATCTAATTTTTACCATTCTTATTATATTTTGTTCATGTCGATTTTTTGTTGCAATTGAAATATTTTTTAGGTAAAGTCTCACTTACCCTGTTAGACCCCCCAGGTGCGGATTCAGTCTCTGACCAGCAGAGTCTGTCACCGGGACCAGCTCTCCGTCCTTCGGGTTCGAAGTTGTGGTTTAGGGGGGTTCACCTCGCTAGGATTCCTCAACTTTGTTTAAGCTGGTGGTGGGGAAGATTTGCCTAGCACTAACTGCATATTTCCATCCAAATGTCTACCCTGCTTACTCTGATAACTACCCTAAAGGAATAGCCTATTATCAGTCACATTCATTAACTGCAGCTCCCCCTTATGATCTGGGCTCTTGTCAACGGCTAGGTTAAGTTTAGTGGCTTGGACAATAAGCCCCAAGGGTCTGAAACAATATTGGGCTAGAGTAACCAATCATAACCTGTTTCGTTGTGCGGAGGCACACCCAATGTTACACTTGTGGGGCCAGTTTCAATAGCCACAACGTCTTGTGTTAATTTTATATTTATTAAACAGGTTAGCAGGGTTAAGCTACAGCATTTCATTGATTAAACATCGATTGATCCAATCACATTCATTTGAATTGATTCAGGTTGGTTTGGTGTGAGTTGTGGCTTATAATTCCAATTTAATTTATTCATTTGAATGGATTCAGGCTGGTTTGTTATGAGCAAGTGGCCAGATTGCTCTTATCCAAGGCTGTGAAGCGAGGTGTCGAGGCAGGTCCTTCCAATAACAGGGTGGGTGCTCCTGGAACTCTGGTATCCGGCTCCTTCTCCTCTCCTGCAGTGAGCTAGGGAAAATCTGAAAAGCCCCAAATATATCCTTCAAGAATGAGAAATGGTTGTTCGGTTCTGAGTGTCTCCTTTTTCTGTTCTTGTCTTGAAGAATAAATTCTTAGTAAAATCCCTTGGTGGTGGTTAGCTCTTGGTCCCAGCCGATCATCCTTCAAAGAACGCTCCACAGAATGAACCCGATTTCTCTCAAAACCTCAGATTTTATGCCTCCTGGCTGGCCACGCCTGACTTGCTCCATCCCCCAAAGTCCTTGTTTGTTCAGGATTCACATGTTCTGATTGGTTTTGATACATGAGGGCCGTACAATCATATTTACATAACATTCACGATTGTTTTTACAATGGCATGCGTGATCACATTTACATAGTCTTATATGATTGGTCCATGTTTAACAGAGTCTTACATAAACAACCCCCTGCATGAAGCCTCAAGGCTACTTGCCCCTGGCTCTCTCTCGCTATCACGTGCTAACATCAGCTACTGAGCTGTGTGTGTAGCGGAGAACTTGTCAAGGTGTCCTAGATAAGCTAGAAGCACATAGAGTTTTGAATAATCCAGTTTAACTTTTCTCTCGGAAGAATTGTTACTTAATTATCAGAGGAATTGTTACTTAATTAACAACCTAAATTTATGCTTTAATCCATTGGCTTTAGTACCTTACTAAACCAATACTTGTCATCCAACTTTACTCTCGTCTTCCTCATTTAAAGGAGCCTGACACAGCCGTTGTTTACATTCCCCAATGGATCAGATAACACTCCAGCATTCAGTCACACTGAAAATGATCACTTATGTCACAGTTAGAAAATAGTTCTTAATATTTTTTCAGCATAATGGCCAAGATGATCCCAAAATCCCATGAATCACTTGACAACCCTCATTAATGATCTCGTTAGAACAGCAGACTTGGTGTTGTAAATCAAGGCTATATGACTTTTTAACGATCTGTACACTGGTATTTCTTGCACCTGACCTGGTATGTGGAAGTGTGACTTCTTCGCCAGGTGATGATGTGTATATATTTGATTTGTATACCTTTCAGGCCTCCGTGGAGCTCCAGGATACTCCCTGGAGCAGGCTCATCATCTCCCCATTGAGATGGACCCTCTCATCGGTCAGTGAACAAACATCTGCCCTGCAGACTTTAGTAGTTTTGTCTGTTGCCTTCATTAACCCATTAACAACCGTGTGCTCCCATGCAGCAAACAACTCAGGCATGAACAAGCGTCAGATCACTGACCTGGTGGACCAGAGCATCCAAATCAACACACACTGCTTTGTGGTGACCGCTGACAACCGCTACATCCTGGTCTGCGGCTTCTGGGACAAGAGCTTCCGAGTGTACTCCACTGAAACTGGTTGGTGGTCTTCCATGTTCCAGATGTGTGGGAGATGGTGGAAGTCTCTTCTTAGCTGGGGGGTGTTTCTTAAATCCTCATTGAATCCATCATAGATCCTACTTGTGTGCTTCTTTAGACTCTTGGCAAACCTTTTCGTCTTGGAGATTTAAGATGTGATGGTCACTGAAGAAGATGTCTCTCCTCTTCTTCTTCACAGGAAAGCTGACCCAGATAGTTTTCGGCCACTGGGACGTAGTGACATGTCTGGCTCGGTCAGAATCCTATATCGGAGGAGACTGCTACATTGTGTCGGGCTCCAGAGATGCCACTCTTCTTCTGTGGTACTGGAGCGGACGACACCACATCATAGGAGACAACCCCAACAACAGTAAGCAGGGTCACCATGGAAACGACTAATCTCATTGGTTCCAAAATGACCTGAGAGCCTGTTTCAGAGGTTTTTGGTGTTTCTGAGTGGAGCTGCATGGTGATGTGATGTTTCAGGTGACTACCCGGCTCCCAGAGCGGTGCTGACGGGTCACGACCATGAGGTGGTGTGTGTGTCTGTCTGTGCAGAGCTGGGATTGGTCATCAGTGGAGCCAAAGGTCTGTTCGTCCTTCATCAGGTTTCATCATCTAAAAACTGAACAATGAATTATAAAAAAGGATTTGTCATGAAGCAGGACTGCTGAAGCCAAAGTTAACTCAATACATTGCCATTACAAAAGTTTCTACACTGTCTTCCCTTGGTGTTGCTCTCAGAGGGTCCGTGCCTGGTCCACACCATCACAGGGGACCTGCTCAGGGCCCTGGAGGGTCCAGAGCTCTGCCAGCGGCCACGGCTCATCTCGGTGTCCAGCGAGGGACATTGCATCATCTACTATGAGAGAGGTCACTTCTGCAACTTCAGCATAAATGGAAAACTGCTGGCACAAATGGAGGTTAATGACTCCACACGGGTGAGGCTGCTACTGCTGCTGCTGTCAATCATCTTCTACCTGTTACCTGAACTCACTCCTGTTAAACATTCCTTCTTTCGTCCCTCTTCAGGCTATCCTGTTGAGCAGTGATGGGCAGAACCTGGTGACAGGAGGTGATAACGGAGTTGTGGAAGTGTGGCAGGCGTGTGATTTCAAGCAGCTTTACATCTACCCAGGCTGCGACGCCGGCATCCGGGCCATGGACCTGTCACACGACCAGAGGTACAGAAAAAGAGGCTAGCTGTTACTGTCAAGCAGAAACTGAGCTATTGGCATAGTTGTTCTTTTAACCTTGTGGATGAGTTAAAATCATGAACGGGTGCAGTGAGGAGACAGAGAGCCTTCAAAAGCAGCCCTGTTACATTTGTTGATGTTCAGTCAGCTATCGCAGAGGTTGTCTGAGGTGCCCCATTGGCCAGTGTGACATCACAGTATGGACTGTACCATTATCTGTATGCTCACAGAAAATACCACAGTGCTTTTTCATAATGTCACCACCGGCCCTATCTCACCCAAAATCAGGTAACCCCCTTCTCTGACCATGAGAACCTTTGTGGGCGGAGTCCTGAGCAGGATAATGTTGTTACAGCATAGCAGTTCAGTTCTGTCCATGATATTGCCTAGCAACTAGCGTAATTTAAGATGTGTTGAGCTTTAACCCCCTGAAGTTAAGAAGACCCTGAAAATGAGCCCAGTTCTCATGTAAATGTGCTCAAACTCAAGATTCAAGTGATACACCAGCTGTTGTTGTAGAACAGACGGACTGTTGTGGTGATCATGAAGATCACAGACTCAAGTTATGATTAGGACTTAGCCATCCAGATACTATTCAGTTTGCTTTGTTTCTGCTTGCAGGACTTTGATCACTGGTATGGCCTCCGGCAGCATTGTGGCATTCAACATCGACTTCAACCGCTGGCACTATGAACACCAGAATAGGTACTGAGGAAGAGGAGGATGGAGAGAGGCGAAGTGATACATTCTGGTGTATCTACGACACAGGGAAACTACAAAAAAACAACAAAAAAAACCTCGATCTGAGGATGTAACAGCGCTGGTGGAAACGTGTTTAATCACAAAGACCCAGAAGATACCGACCGAAACCTGCTCACACAAGAGAACCACCCTAGTCTGGGAACAAAGAGCCTGCAGAGTTGGATCCTGATGGTACCCATCTACTGGTACCATCTACTGGTACCCCTCTACTGGTACCCTCTACTGGTACCCCTCTACTGGTACCCCTCTACTGGTACCCCTCTACTAATACCCTCTACTGGTACCCCTCTACTGGTACCCTCTACTGGTACCCTTCTACTGGTACCCCTCTACTGGTACCCTTCTACTGGTACCCTTTACTGGTACCCCTCTACTGGTACTGCTTAACTGGTACCCCTCTACTGGTACCCCTCTACTGGTACCCTTCTACTGGTACCCTTTACTGGTACCCCTCACAGGACAGGCACAGCTGCTGTTCACACACAGTGAACTTCAGTTTTGTTTTTCTTTTCTTTTTTATTCTTGTTCAAATGTAGTTGTCTACTTTGGAGTCCAGTTGATAATTATTTGGAAGGATTAAAAATTTAGATTTCCTCTGTGTATCTAAACTGATTAGAAATGTCAGAAATGCACCAGCCCCACCCTCGATTCAGAAACTGGTGCTATTGGCTTGATCTGAAATTTACTCTTAAAAATGTTTTAATTTGATTTGATCTCATTTGATTTTGTCTTTCTTTTGCCCGCAGCTGGGTTTGATCCAATATTTGTGTATATAAGACTCTACAACCTTCAGAGTCACACTTGTTCTTTCACTACTTAAACTGCGCTTATCACCTTTAATTTATTAATGACTTGCTGTATGTAAAATACTGTGTAATAATTATTCTAATGTTGACCAGACTGATGGTGTGGAGGATGCTGATGGTTTGTTGAGGAGGTGAAGACTGAGCCATCGTGGATGACAAACACCAGACTGACATGATTTCTTTGTATATTTGGTGATTGTTTTGTCAAATATGTACATATAGTCTTGGTTCAGGCTTGGTAGGAGACATACTCAGCTGAATAAGACTGGAAGTGCAAAGGAAACCTTCACTTAGCCACATTTGTTGATTATTTACAAAAGAGAATCAGATCAATGTAAAAGTTTGTTTTGTATTTGCACTTTGCACCAATCACATATCATTATTTATTAGCTTGGTTCTTTCTGGTCAGCTGTCATTCGGTTTAGGTCCATTTTCCTTTGGGATTATTTGTGCATTGATGTTTGTATTTAAGACGTTAAGCTCATGTGTGATTCTAAGTTTTACAACCTCTCAGTTGTAAGCAATATCATGATTCTGTAGCTGATAGAGGTCCGGAGGAGCTGATGGAGGTCTGGAGGACCTGATGGAGGTCTGCAGGACCTGATGGAGGTCTGGAGGAGCTGATGGAGGTCCGGAGGAGCTGATGGAGGTCTGCAGGACCTGATGGAGGTCTGCAAGACCTGATGGAGGTCTGCAGGACCTGATGGAGGTCTGGAGGAGCTGATGGAGGTCTGAAGCACCTGATGGAGGTCTGAAGGACCTGATGGAGGTCTGGAGGAGCTGATGGAGGTCCGGACACGAGGATGACATGTGAGATGTACCGTATGTGTGAAGCCATCTTGATCAAATGCGCACATACACATACTCTATCAACAGGTTACACTTACGTATCCAAAAAAAGGTTAAATATTTTTGGATCTATGAAACCCGAAAAACTATTGTATTCATGTTTTATTGCAAAGATGTAAAATATGACCTGTGTGAGTTGGAAAAAAAATCATAAGAAAAATAAAATATGCAAAGAATTTGAGGTGTGAACTTTTCATTGCTCATCTGAGTTTATTTTGACGTCTGAGTCTAGCTTCAGTCTCCAGCAGATAAATGAGTTCAACTCCACGTGTTTCACAGAAAAACATCACAGATACAGTCATGATAGAGGAGATGATTTAGTTCTTTATCTTCATCGAAGCTGCTCCTGGAGATGAAAATGTTTCTATGGACATTTTTTTTTCCAACTGTGTCACTGTCCAGAATAATTAAAAGCTAATGAGAGCTCCTGCAACATGTTGAAGACGTCCTGTGATTTCAGTCCTGGATTTTAAAACTGCTTCATGTTTTTCTTTTGGAGTGGTTTTAATTTTTTTCTGTCAGTACAGATGGGATAGTTGTGAAGTAGTCTCTTAATGTTCATATTTAACTAAAGCAAAGCTAATAAATGATGAAAAAATATTTACAACATTTTTACAAAGTTGATGCCACTTTATCAAAGGCGTTATGCTACATGAATCCTCCGTATTTAAAACAAATGTTATTTCTCTTCCTAACGCCAAAGGTTTCGTCTCCTTGAGTGGATTCTGTGTGATAGCTTGAACCTGCTGGACCAGGTGAGATGATGACACCTGAATTAATCAACCAGGAGGACTACTGGCTCATCTTTCCTCTCTGGATCTTCGTGTTCCTTTAACTATAATTCTGTGAAAAGCTTTTACAAAAATGAAATCATTTGCTCTGATTGCATTAGAAAACTTTGATGTGAGAGAATCTAATGAGACTGAGGGTCTAAACCCTGAGACTGTGAGAGGGTTGGTTTTACATCATTGTAAAACAGATGAGGCTGTCCTGCTTCTGTCTCCATGGAGACTGGAGTCAGAGGATGATACTGGCAGGTGTCTTTCTCTTTGTCCATCAACAGTCCATCATCTCCTTTCTCCTGACTCTAAACTGTTTCTGAGCAAATGTGACACTTACATTTGAACACAAATAAATGTTAATATTTTGATGATTTTGCAGAGTAGTTTACAGGAGTGTATTATATTATACGTATTATATTATACGACTTCAATGCAGTGTAACTTTCTTATAAAGTAAATGTGACGAAAAGAATGTAAGAAGAAATGAATAATTCTTTATTGTTCTTCCCTGCAGTGGAAAGAAGCTTTTCAAGTGTGTTAGTGTTCAAAGTTAGAAGTCCCAGTGTCTTCACCAACAACTGGACCTTCAGGATGAGAACATGCATGAAGCTAAAGGCCCTCCTGCCATCTGATTTTCTGTTTCTAAGTCACTAAAAGGACATGTAGGACCCCTGTGTGCTCTGCGTCCACGCTTGCTTGCAGTTTGCATGTAAGCATGCATGAATGACAGCACATTCATTCATAAGTGGAGAGTGTCTTTCAGGTGGAGAGGGTGGAGATGGTCGACCTCTGAGATGAGATGCTGCAGATCTCCATGTTGGTGAAGGAGCTTCCTCCCTCGCTGCTGCAGTCAGGGACGGACGAGGAGATGATGTTCTTCAGCCTGTGAAGGGAGATGATGAGCAGCGTCAACAGGAAGGCCAACAGGCCCAGGAAGAGCCACACATACACCAGAACGTTCCCCTGACGTCCTGGAGATGAGGCAGCTGCCGACGCCGAGGCCAACGTTGGAGAGAAACGCAGGAAAGTCCCATTATCTATTGGAGCGATTCCAGTCTCATTGTGGTCCACCAACAGAACGTCAATCCCTGACATCCTGGCTGGAAAAGAAGAGATACGATTTAGTGAGAAACACAGAGACCAACCAAACTCTTATCTGCCGGAGTTCTAGCATCTCTTTCCAGGACACGGCATCAGGGAAGCACATCCACGTATAAAACTGCCTTCAGTTAAGAACTGAAGCAGCACAGCTTACTTCTACACTCTGTACTTCTACACTTCTGTACTTCTAGACTCTGTACTTCTACACTCTGTATGTCTACATTTCAGTATTTCTACATTTATGTACTTCTACACTCTGTACGTCTACATTTCTGTAGTTCTACACTCTGTACTTCTACACTCTGTACGTCTACATTTCTGTAGTTCTACACTTTGTACGTCTACATTTCTGTAGTTCTACACTTTGTACTTCTACAATCTGTACGTCTACATTTCTGTAGTTCTACACTCTGTACGTCTACATTTCTGTAGTTCTACACTTTGTACTTCTACACTCTGTACATCTACATTTCTGTAGTTCTACACTGTACTTCTACACTATGTACTTCTACATTTCTGTACTTCTAGACTCTGTACTTCTACACTCTGTATGTCTTCATTTCTGTATTTCTACATTTCTGTACTTCTACACTCTGTACGTCTACATTTCTGTAGTTCTACACTCTGTACGTCTACATTTCTGTAGTTCTACACTGTACTTCTACATTCTGTACTTCTACATTTCTGTAGTTCTACACTCTGTACTTCTACACTCTGTACGTCTACATTTCTGTAGTTCTACACTTTGTACTTCTACACTCTGTACATCTACATTTCTGTAGTTCTACACTCTGTACTTCTACACTCTGTACGTCTACATTTCTGTAGTTCTACACTTTGTACTTCTACACTCTGTACATCTACATTTCTGTAGTTCTACACTTTGTACGTCTACATTTCTGTAGTTCTACACTGTACTTATACACTATGTACTTCTACATTTCTGTACTTCTGTACATCGTACTTCTACACTCTGTACGTCTACATTTCTGTAGTTCTACACTTTGTACTTCTACACTCTGTACATCTACATTTCTGTAGTTCTACACTTTGTACGTCTACATTTCTGTAGTTCTGTAGGCTGGAAAAGAAGAGATACGATTTAATGAGAAACACAGAGACCAACCAAACTCTTAACTGCCGGAGTTCTAGCATCACTTTCCAGGACACGGCATCAGGGAAGCACATCCACGTATAAAACTGCCTTCAGTTAGGAACTGAAGCAGCACAGCTTACTTCTACACTCTGTACTTCTACACTTCTGTACTTCTAGACTATGTACTTCTACACTCTGTATGTCTACATTTCTGTATTTCTACATTTCTGTACTTCTACACTCTGTACGTCTACATTTCTGTAGTTCTACACTCTGTACTTCTACACTCTGTACGTCTACATTTCTGTAGTTCTACATTCTGTACGTCTACATTTCTATAGTTCTACACTTTGTACTTCTACCCTCTGTACGTCTACATGTCTGTACTTCTACACTTTGTACGTCTACATTTCTGTACATCTACACTGTATGTCTACATTTCTGTAGTTCTACACTGTACTTCTACACTCTGTACTTCTACATTTCTGTAGTTCTACACTCTGTACTTCTACACTCTGTACGTCTACATTTCTGTAGTTCTACACTTTGTACTACTACATTTCTGTACTTCTACACTCTGTACGTCTACATGTCTGTAGTTCTACACTCTGTACGTCTACATTTCTGTAGTTCTACACTCTGTACTTCTACACTCTGTACGTCTACATTTCTGTAGTTCTACACTCTGTACTTCTACACTCTGTACTTCTACATTTCTGTACTTCTACACTCAGTACTTCTACACTCTGTACGTCTACATTTCTGTAGTTCTACACTTTGTACTTCTACATTTCTGTACTTCTACACTCTGTACGTCTACATGTCTGTAGTTCTACACTCTGTACGTCTACATTTCTGTAGTTCTACACTCTGTACTTCTACACTCTGTACTTCTACATTTCTGTACTTCTACACTCTGTACGTCTACATTTCTGTAGTTCTACACTTTGTACTTCTACATTTCTGTAGTTCTACACTCTGTACGTCTTTATTTCTGTAGTTCTACACTCTGTACTTCTACACTATGTACTCCTGCTATCTGTACTTCTCCATTTCTGTAGTTCTACACTTTGTACTTCTACATTCCTGTACTTGTACACTCTGTAAATCTACATTTCTGTAGTTCTACACTTTGTACTTCTACATTTCTGTACTTCTACACTCTGTACGTCTACATTTCTGTAGTTCTACACTCTGTACTTCTACACTCTGTACGTCTACATTTCTGTACTTCTACACTCTGTACTTCTTCATTTCTGTACTTCTACACTGCTGCACTTCTACACTTATTCCTTGGACCAATAATTTCCTCCCATAATGCAGAATGTTTTTTAGGCTTGGAGCCCCCAGTGTTATTCAGGAACATCAACTAAACTGGTTCTATAATGGATAACAGATATATATGTGGAGGCAGAGACACACAGAACCCTCAGTGTGCAAATATTTCTTCTAGTTTTTTGTTGTCAAGAGTTCTTCTTGGTGGTTTTAGTAGTTATTTATGTGCACAAGTCAGGAAGCTGCTTCAACTGCAGGAATCTCTTTTACATGTTGGTACTGTGATGACCAGCAGGGGGAGTGCTTGTCCCATTGATTGTCTCTCAGGCATCTTCTATTCATAAATGAAGGCATCCTCATCTGGTGAAATTAAACTCATCATTATCAGCTCTCATAAAAAGAGCCAGTCCTCTTCCACTGTATTTTTATACAGATCTTAATCTTTCACCATAAACTATTGCATGGCAGTAAAGTGAAAGGAGGATGTGACATTTTTGAACTGAGAACACATTTGCAGTTGTTGTGCAGGTGAAAGATAGTTTTGTATTCGGTCCGGACCAGCCATGAGTCCCGACTTCATCTGTGACAGCAGAAACAGACACTTCAAAGGGAAGAATAAATGACCGTGGCCAGAATGAAAGAGAAAGGTCAACACACACTTTTCATCTGGCAGTGGTGTTCTCACTTTGCTCTTATCTGCTCACTCTGCCCTCCTTTTTCTCCATTTCATTATTCATTTCACCGTGCCCCAAATACATCCCGGCCACAAGCGTGATATTCAGGGGAGTTAATTTCACTCTCCACAGGCCGTTTGAACTGCATTAACTGTGCATGTGGCTTCCATTAAGAGATAATGTTTTACTATATTTGAGAAAAATAATACAGAAGTATCTGAATGTAAATTATAAACACTAAAGTGTAGGGTCCTCATTTCACAGAAAGAGCAGTGTGACCAATTATTTTCATAAATGTGTTTTGCAGAGGAACACTGCACCAGCTCTAGACCCCCCTGGAGCTTTGGAGGGAGCATGAGAGTTTACCCAACCAGTCCACATGGGTTTAGTGGATTTGGAGAAGACATTTGACCGTGTCCCTCAGGGGGTCATGTGTGGAGGGGTACTCCAGGAGTCTGGGGTTCTGGATCCATTGTTACGGCTGTCCAGTCCCTGTACAAACGGAGTGAGAGTCTGGTCCACAATGATGGTTGTAGTCAGACTAGTTTCCAGTGAGAGCTGGACTCCATCAGGGCTGATCTTCGTCTCTGATTCTGTTCATCACGTTGATGGACCTCAAGTTGAATTTCTAGGAGCAGAGGGTTTCCGGTTCAGTGGTGTCAGGATTTCATCTCTGCTGTTGGAGGATGACCATCATTCTGAAAGACTCAGAGTAGAGCTGCTGCTCCTTCACATCAAGGAGCCAGTTGAGGTGGTTCGAGCATCTGGTTAGGATGCCCCCAAGATACCTCCCTGGAGAGGTGTTTCAGAAACGTCTAACTGGGAGAAGACCACAAGGAATACACAGGACACGCTGGAAAAACTACGGGCCCAATCTTCCGCCAAACCTCCTAAAGCCGCTATTAAGGAATAGCGGCGTTCCCCTGCAAAGAACGCAATCTTCTACCTCCCTAAACCCGTGATATTACCTGCGCTAACCGCTATATTATGCATATTATTATGCATGGGAGTGGTTAGGGCGTTCCATCTGTTTAACCAATCAGTGCGTCAGCAGCCATTGCCTTTAAGAGCAGGTTGCGGTACCTGCAAACTGCTATGGAGCATCTTTTCACCCAGATCAGAGCAGCTCTCATGGGCAGCTGGTCTGGGACTCTGCTGTTGAGCTTCCTCCTCTTCTTTCCTCCTCCTCCTCTGCACTGATATAAACATAACTAGCTCTAACTAATGTGGAGCAAATGATTTAATCATTTTTTTAATACTCCAAGAAGTTTCAACAAACTGCTCAGAAAAAATAGCGCCACTGAGCTTCCAGGAAAGCATTTCTTAACTAGAAAAGCACTCGGAGAGCGCAGTCCTCTGCCAAGCACAACAGTTCTCCCATATAGCGATGTACAGATTGTGATAAATTCTGCCTTCTGGATTAGATCCGGATCAGCCTCTGAAATTTGATAGAGGTTTTCATTGTCAATCCCTGAGTGAAATTTCATGAGTTTTGGGCAATAATTAAAGGAGATATTGAGAAACAACATTTTCGGCCCCACTGATCGCAATGTTATCGAAAATTTGAAAGTGATCCAGAATCCAGGATTTCTTCCGGATCACACCCAAAATAAAACCAGTTCTTCCTTTTCACATTTCTGACAACTCCTAAAAATTTCATCAAAATCCATCCATAACTTTTTGAGTTACAGTGGGGCAAAAAAGTATTTAGTCAGCCACCAATTGTGTAAGTTCTCCCACTTAAAAAGATCAGAGAGGCCTGTAATTGTCATCATAGGTATACCTCAACTATGAGAGACAATTTGAGGAAAAAAAATCCAGAAAATCACATTGTCTGATTTTTAAAGAATTTATTTGCAAATTATGGTGGAAAATAAGTATTTGGTCACCTACAAAGAAGTAAGATTTCTGGCTTTCACAGACCTGTAACTTCTTTAAGAGGCTCCTCGGTCCTCCACTCGTTACCTGTATTAATGGCACCTGTTTGAACTCGTTATCAGTATAAAAGACACCTGTCCACAACCTCAAACAGTCACGTTCCAAACTCCACTATGGCCAAGACCAAAGAGCTGTCAAAGGACACCAGAAACAAAATTGTAGACCTTCACCAGGCTGAGAAGACTGAATCTGCAATAGGTAAGCAGCTTGGTGTGAAGAAATCAACTGTGGGAGCAATTATTAGAAAATGGAAGACATACAAGACCACTGATAATCTCCCTCGATCTGGGGCTCCACGGAAGATCTCACCCCGTGGGGTCAAAATGATACAAGAACGGTGAGCAAAAATCCCAGAACCACACGGGGGGACCTAGTGAATGACCTGCAGAGAGCTGGGACCAAAGTAACAAAGGCTACCATCAGTAACACACTACGCCGCCAGGGACTCAAATCCTGCAGTGCCAGACGTGTCCCCCTGCTGAAGCCAGTACATGTCCGGGCCCGTCTGAAGTTTGCTAGAGAGCATTTGGATGATCCAGAAGAGGATTGGGAGAATATCATATGGTCAGATGAAACCAAAATAGAACTTTTTGGTAGAAACTCAACTCGTCGTGTTTGGAGGGGAAAGAATGCTGAGTTGAATCCAAAGAACACCATACCTACTGTAAAGCATGGGGGTGGAAACATCATGCTTTGGGGCTGTTTTTCTGCAAGGGAACCAGGACGACTGATCCGTGTAAAGGAAAGAATGAATGGGGCCATGTATCGTAAGATTTTGAGTGAAAACCTCCTTCCATCAGCAAGGGCATTGAAAATGAGACGTGGCTGGGTCTTTCAGCGTGACAATGATCCCAAACACACCGCCCGGGCAATGAAGGAGTGGCTTCGTAAGAAGCATTTCAAGGTCCTGGAGTGGCCTAGCCAGTCTCCAGATCTCAGCCCCATCGAAAATCTCTGGAGGGAGTTGAAAGTCCGTGTTGCCCAGCGTCAGCCCCAAAACATCACTGCTCTAGAGGAGATCTGCATGGAGGAATGGGCCAAAATACCAGCAACAGTGTGTAAAAACCTTGTGAAGACTTACAGAAAACGTTTGACCTCTGTCATTGCCAACAAAGGCTATATAACAAAGTATTGAGATTAACTTTTGTTATTGACCAAATACTTATTTTCTACCATAATTTGCAAATAAATTCTTTAAAAATCAGACAATGTGATTTTCTGGATTTTTTTTCCTCATTTTGTCTCTCATAGTTGAGGTATACCTATGATGAAAATTACATGCCTCTCTGATCTTTTTAAGTGGGAGAACTTACACAATTGGTGGCTGACTAAATACTTTTTTGCCCCACTGTATCTTGTATACAGACAGACAGATTCATCAGGAGAAAGACGATGGTCCAACTTCATCTGGAGAAAGACGATGGTCCAGCTTCATCTGGAGAAAGACGATGGTCCAGCTTCATCTGGAGAAAGACGATGGTCCAGCTTCATCTGGAGAAAGACGATGGTCCAGTTTCATCTGGAGAAAGACGATGGTCCAGCTTCATTAGGAGAAAGACGATGGTCCAGCTTCATCTGGAGAAAGACGATGGTCCAGTTTCATCTGGAGAAAGACGATGGTCCAGCTTCATTAGGAGAAAGACGATGGTCCAGCTTCATCTGGAGAAAGACGATGGTCCAGCTTCATCTGGAGAAAGACGATGGTCCAGTTTCATTAGGAGAAAGACGATGGTCCAGTTTCATCTGGAGAAAGACGATGGTCCAACTTCATCAGGAGAAAGACGATGGTCCAGCTTCATCTGGAGAAAGACGATGGTCCAGTTTCATCTGGAGAAAGACGATGGTCCAGTTTCGTTAGGAGAAAGACGATGGTCCAGTTTCATCTGGAGAAAGACGATGGTCCAGTTTCATCTGGAGAAAGACGATGGTCCAGTTTCGTTAGGAGAAAGACGATGATCCAGTTTCATCTGGAGAAAGACGATGGTCCAGTTTCGTTAGGAGAAAGACAATTGTCCAGTTTCATCTGGAGAAAGACGATGGTCCAGCTTCATTAGGAGAAAGACGAAGGTCCAGTTTCATCTGGAGAAAGACGATGGTCCAGTTTCGTTAGGAGAAAGACGATGATCCAGTTTCATCTGGAGAAAGACGATGGTCCAGTTTCATCTGGAGAAAGACGATGGTCCAGTTTCATTAGGAGAAAGACGAAGGTCCAGTTTCATTAGGAGAAAGACGAAGGTCCAGTTTCATCTGGAGAAAGACGAAGGTCCAGTTTCATCTGGAGAAAGACGATGGTCCAGTTTCATCAGGAGAAATACGATGGTCCAGTTTCATCTGGAGAAAGACGATGGTCCAGTTTCATCTGGAGAAAGACAATGGTCCAGTTTCATCTGGAGAAAGGCGACGGTCCAGCTTCATCGGAAGAAAGACGATGGTCCAGTTTCATCTGGAGAAAGGCGACGGTCCAGCTTCATCGGAAGAAAGACGATGGTCCAGCTTCATCAGCTGGAGATTTCTCTAGGTCTTCAGGTACAACAGCAACTTCAGCCAGTAGCTAGTTGTTTAGATCAGGAGACGAGGTTGGTCCTGTGATCCGTCCAGCTGGTCTCACTGACCGACTGTGTAAATCTCATTTCTTTTCAAATGTTGCCTGAGCAGAACTGATTTAGAATGATGTTGCATTTCATTAGTGTTTCAGCATTCATGTAATTTCACATTTTATTTTTCTCTTTTCTGTTCTTTAAATGAAGCTACAAGGCCATCATTGGTCCAGTTCAGGGCCTTATAAAGTACAAACTAAAATGGTTTAATGAACTAACCAGTGGTAGAACGGCAGAGCCTTTGAAGGACAACTGAACAGACTAAACAACTAAACTAAATCACATTAATGAATTACAGACATGAAATTTATGGAAAGTGTCGTCATTTTCCATTGTGTTGCTTCTGAAATCTAATCAAGCTGCTCCTGGTGTATTTGCTGTCCTTCATTCGCTGGACGGCAGATTTAACATCTACCTTCAGGGAGAAGCACAGACAGTAACAGTGATGAAGAAGTCAGGCTGTCTTTGAGTGATTATTAGCTCTCTTTGACAGACTCTGTTTTCTTTATGAAATGCTCCCTGTGGTCGTCCTAGCTCCCACTTTTGTTGTTTCTTTTGGTTAGATTTAAATTCACCACATGAACGCTGTCCATCTCTATTTATATGATCTTGTAGTTTTTTTTATTTGCTTTCTGTTTGCCTCATTGGATCATCAGACTGAAAGGATGAGTGTTTTCCAGCTCATCCCCTCAGATTTTCACTTGTAATCCAGGAACTCCACTCTTCTTGTCAGGGACCTTTTCACCATCTTAATGACTGTCCTTGTCTTCTCTTTGTCCTACTTTTTCCTGATTTTTAGAGTGCTGTCCTTCATGATGTGTTGTTTTGATGAAGCTTGCTCATTGGGGGCTGAAGTGGTGATAATTGAGCTTAATAATGCTTTTTGTATCCAGGCAACAATATACGCTCAGTTCTTTTTCAAGCTAATCTACTTTAAAAGGCCAAGCCACGCAGTCCCGCTGAGTCTGAAGAGGTTAGACATTCACATGCATCCACACGACCGCCTACACATGATAAATACCACTAGTTATTTTCCTTGGCAATAGCTGCAAATGTAATACAGACAAAACCAGCGGCTAATTGGAAAAATGATTTATGTGAGACAGAAATACAAAGATTTAGATAAAGTAACAGATAAATGGTCATCAGTCTTGCATCAAGTTTCATGTATTACACCAGCTATTGATCTTTTTCTTTTTTTTAATTTGACAGATTTTCTGTCCATTAAATCTGTAAGAGAACATGAACTTCAGCCCTAAACTCTCACAAAGATGCTGCACTGAAGTTAAAACTGTTGCGCTGGTCTATGTTGCTCCTTCAAGAGGAGCCTTGCATCAGGAAGCCTTAAAGTATTTAATTTATTCCCACTTCAGGTGATGTCATCATCTTTAACCGAACCTCTGAGGACGTTCTGGCTGTCATCTGTTCTGATCTACTTTAATCAGCTGCTCAGGACAGAGAAGAAAGTGTCAGAGAAAATGGAATAATTAAAACTTCCCTGAACTTATAAGAGAGAAGGTGTGAGCAGCTGGATGTCCAGCAGCCTGGATTTTATATCATATTCTTTGGTTTCCAGAATGAAGGTTTTGGGCTAACCTGCCATTGTAGTGAGTGATACGAACATCTTCATCTTCTAAGTCCATGCAGATGAACAGTGAGCTTAGTTTCTTATTTTGCATCAAAATGCAGAGTCTCCCAGTTTTATCTTCTAGGTTTGGTCTGGTCTCAGACTCTGTCTTCCAGTGAGTTTAAAAAAACGACACCATCATATAGTCTTCTGGAGTTCAGCTGATCCTCCAGCTTCCTCTGAGGAACCCTAACCCAGCAGAGACCTCTGAGGAAACCCAACCCAGCAGAGACCTCTGAGGAAACCCAACCCAGCAGAGACCCCTGAGGAACCCCAACCCAGCAGAGACCTCTGAGGAACCCCAACCCAGCAGAGACCCCTGAGGAACCCCAACCCAGCAGAGACCCCTGAGGAACCCAACCCAGCAGAGACCCCTGAGGAACCCCAACCCAGCAGAGACCTCTGAGGAACCCCAACCCAGCAGAGACCCCTGAGGAACCCCAACCCAGCAGAGACCCCTGAGGAACCCCAACCCAGCAGAGACTGGGACTGACTGCTTCATGTCCTGGTCTGTTCTTCATCAACTCACATAGGACATTTAGGCCCCAAATTATTTATATTGTACATAAATTACATAAGCAATGCATCAAATATATTGAAAAAGGTCATTTTTGCTGATGATACAAATGTTTTTTGTGAAGGAGAGAATTTACAACAGCTACTGAAGATTGTTTCTGCTAAACTATCCACGTTGAAATTGTGGTTTGATGCAAATAACTTATCATCAAACATAAGAAAAACTAAATTTATGGTCTTTGTTGAACGTAATATACAAGAAAACACAGCGGTTGAATAGATGATTGATAGGGCCCGATCTTCCGCCAAACCTCCTAAAGCCGCTATTAAGGGATAGCGGGTAGCGGGAGGGGTGTTCCCCCACAAAAAACGCAATCTTCCACCTCCCTAAACCCCCAATCTTACCTGCGCGAACCGCTATATTATGATGGGAGTGGTTAGGGCATTCCACCTGTTAAACCAATCAGTGCGTCAGTAGCCATTACCTTTAAGAGCAGGTTGTGCTACCAGCTAACTGCTATTGAGCGTCTTTTCACCCAGATCGGAGCAGCTCTCATGGGCTGCTCATCTGGAACTGTGCTGTAGAGCTTCCTCCCCTTCCTTCCTCCTCCTCTGCACTGATATATACATAACCAGCTCTAACTAATGTGGAGCAAATTATTTAATTTTTTTTTTTTTTGTACTTCAAGAAGTTTCAACAAACCGCTCAGAAAAAAAAGGTAAGCTT
This sequence comes from Hirundichthys speculiger, assembly GCA_018398805.1. Lineage (NCBI taxonomy): Eukaryota > Metazoa > Chordata > Actinopteri > Beloniformes > Exocoetidae > Hirundichthys > Hirundichthys speculiger. The sequence goes on from JAGFBZ010000567.1 coordinate 77,700, forward strand.
CCAGGAAAGCATTTCTTAAATAGAAAAGCACTCAGAGAGCGCAGACCTCAGCCAAGCAGTGGGTGATCAAACCATCCGCTACCCACTACCAGCAACCCGCGATCGCAAGATGCCGAGTTTGCGTAAAAGCAAAAAGACACGCCCAGTGCCGCACCTACAATGTGAGTAAGGGAGTCGGCATAGCTGGTAGCGGCTTTAGGGAAGTGGAAGATTGCATTAGCCGTTAGCGGAGGTTCCTAAACCCACAATTTGCGGTTAGCGGGTAGCGGGAGGTGTACGATCGGGGACATAGTAGTAAATTAGAGTGTTTGAAAACTCATTTCTGGGTGTAATAATAGAGCACAATCTGACCTGGAAACCTCAGGTTAAACACGTTTGGCTAAAACTGGAACGGAGTGCTGGAATTTAAAGTAAATTAAGACACTTTCTGAACCACAAAACACTGTATAAACTGTACTGTACACTTTTTCTTCCTTATATGAACTACTGTGCAGAAGTGTGAAGTTACACCTACAAAAGCACCCTACAGAGAATATGCACCATGCAAAAAAAGTAATGAGTTATCAACAATGTGGGATATTATGAACACCAATGATTTATCTTTAAATTAAAAACTTTGAAATTAATCAACTTAGTCAAAACTACTCTAATTTTATACAAAGCCAGATACAAATGACTTCCAGGCAACATTTAAGGATGTTTAGAGCCAGAGAAGGAGAACAGAAGTGAATCTAAAACAGCTCTGAACAGCAGAAGCACATCTGTCTGTGGGGGAGGGGCTTAACTGATAACATCAAACAAAGCAAACATTTGGCTCAAGTTAAAAAAAAAACAGCTTCAAAAATACACATTAGACAAGTATAGTAAGGAGTAACTGATGACAAATTCAGAAATGTTTTATTCTATTATATTAAGTATAAAGATGAAGCTGATGAAGCTATATACAGTCATGGAAAAAATTATTAGACCACCATTTTTTCTTCACTTGCTTGTTCATTTTAATACCTGGTACCACTAAACGTCATCATGTGACTAAAACAGACAGAAAAGAAAACACTGAATGCATAAAAGCAGTGTTTTTGGCAGTACAACGCCATAGCTATTGATGTAAAAACTTAAATGATTTAGGTTATAATCAAGAAAACCATGGAAAATGGTAAGATATCAGCTCTTAAATAACACTCTTATGAGCAATCTTTGTGGTTATCATTATGTTTGTCCAAACAAATGTACCTTTAGTTGTACCAGGCATTAAAATGAACAAGAAACTGAAGAAAACAAGGATTGTCTAATAATTTTTTCCATGACTGTATATTAAGTAAAATTAATGACCATGTAAAATGCAAATGAAAGGGGGTAGGGATTTAATAAGGGATTTGATAAGCTTAAGCTTCCCTCTACTCCTTTTTTTTTAACATAGAAAACTCAACATACATAAACAACTTTATGCTATTACAGCCTGTATTTATAAAGCTTATTTATTTTCTTTCTTTCTTTTCTGATAAATGTGTGTGATACACCATTGTATAATTATTCATATTATTGTAAATAGGACTGTCCAGCTCATATATGTTCAAAAATAAATATTCATTCATTCAATCATTCATTCATTCATTCATTCAGTCATTCCCATTTCCCACTCCGTGGGAAAACTCGTTTCCTTTCTTTGAGGCTCATCAGTGATTTCTCTCAGAGGTGCTCGTTCCGCTCATCCTAACAGACGTCTCCTTTCTTTAGTTGCTCTCGGTCACTGTTAGTACGTTAGTATTAGGGGCCAGGTAGCCTAACGTTATTATTAGGGGCCAGGTAGCCTAACGTTAGTATTAGGGGCCAGGTAGCCTAACGTTGTTATTAGGGGTCAGGTAGCCTAACGTTAGTATTAGGGGCCAGGTAGCCTAACGTTGTTATTAGGGGTCCAGGTAGCCTAACGTTAGTATTAGGGGCCAGGTAGCCTAACGTTGTTATTAGTTGCCAGGTAGCCTAACGTTAGTATTAGGGGTCAGGTAGCCTAACGTTAGTATTAGGGGTCAGGTAGCCTAACGTTAGTATTAGGGCCAGGTAGCCTAACGTTAGTATTAGGGGTCAGGTAGCCTAACGTTGTTATTAGGGGTCAGGTAGCCTAACGTTAGTATTAGGGGTCAGGTAGCCTAACGTTGTTATTAGGGGTCAGGTAGCCTAACGTTATTATTAGGGACCAGGTAGCCTAACGTTATTATTAGGGGTCAGGTAGCCTAACGTTATTATTAGGGGTCAGGTAGCCTAACGTTAGTATTAGGGGCCAGGTAGCCTAACGTTGTTATTAGGGGTCAGGTAGCCTAACGTTAGTATTAGGGGCCAGGTAGCCTAATGTTATTATTAGTGGCCAGGTAGCCTAATGTTAGTATTAGGGACCAGGTAGCCTAACGTTATTATTAGGGGTCAGGTAGCCTAACGTTAGTATTAGGGGTCAGGTAGCCTAACGTTAGTATTAGGGGTCAGGTAGCCTAACTTTAGTATTAGGGGTCAGGTAGCCTAATGTTATTATTAGCGGCCAGGTAGCCTAATGTTAGTATTAGGGACCAGGTAGCCTAACGTTATTATTAGGGGTCAGGTAGCCTAACGTTAGTATTAGGGGCCAGGTAGCCTAACGTAGTTATTAGGGGTCAGGTAGCCTAATGTTAGTATTAGGTGTCAGGTAGCCTAATGTTATTATTAGGGACCAGGTAGCCTAACATTTCTGTTGTTCTCATGGTATGTTAGACTTCATGTCCATTTTGTCGGGTTACTCTTGCAAAAAGGCTCGTACAACGACGTCCTCGGAGTTGGTATTTATTAACAGCAATGGAAACACATCAGGCGAAATCATCACTTGGTACCGAGCAGAATGAATGAACAAATGAATGAATGAATGAATGAATGAATGAACGAATGAATGAATGAATGCCGGAAGCTACTACAACAATAACTGGTGCGTCTCCAGCGTGATGTCACAGCCGCATACCACCAAATACATTTTAGACAATATATTATTCCATGATACTACAGGTTTGATTGATTTCAGAATGACATGGTCGCTCTTCATGGTGTTGAACTCTTACTATCAAATGCTTTGAGCTATGACTCAAAAATGTAGTAATGCTTGTAAACCCCGCTGTTGCAGGCATCTGTTTGTTGTAAAAGGATGTAATCACAAGCTTTATTGGGTTTAAAGGGCCCGGTCATGTGCCCCGCCCCCGGCCCGGCAGTGACATGTTCCCCTGCTGACACTGGCAGTGGTCCAAGCTGGACGTGTCTGGAAATATTTGTTGACTGTTATGTTCTGGTATCAGAGTTTATCTTCGTGAATAATGGATAGTTCTAGATGTGGCAGAACGTCATGACATTTGAGCAGCGTGGCGTACGTGCATGCTTTCTCTTCCTGTCTTCACACGTCTGAAATAAGAAAGAAAGCTGAAAGCAGAAAGAGCAGGATGTTGATCATGATGTGTCAGCAGGCACGTATGGAAGAATATCTGAAACGTTACCTGCTGAGACGCAGAGATTAAACTAACCTGAACTTCAAACCCACTACATTTCTTTTTTTTAAGCCAGATCAGCTGAAAACAGACCTCAGGCTGAACCACATGAATCCCTAACAGCTCCTGCTGCCCTGAATAGCACCGATAACCATGAAGAAGATGAAGAAAGTGATGTTTCAAACGTCTACAGTTTAATTTTAGTCTTCAGACACCCAGCAGTCTGCTGCTCTCCTCTCAGGGTGGTTTAGCCCTCACTTATGTGCCGGTAGATGCCTGTTAAAGCACTCGTGTGTCAATAAATGACAACATTTAGAAGAGAGGGTGTTGGAAGTAGTCTGCAAAGCAACACGCTGTCTATTAATAAATTGCTTTTGCCGTTAAATGGTAAAATGTCACAGCACATGAGGACATGCTCTGAGCTTCAGCAGAGGTCACCAGCTGTTATTTGTTCATGGCATCAAAGAGACGCTTTCAAAGGACAAAAACCTCTCTAGAATGAACAGAAAGGAGACAGAAGAGGCTCCTGGCAGGTTAGCGTGGTCAGCGTGGTTGATGAGCTTCGCTCCTTTCATCTTTAAATGTTGCTGTTGTTTTAAATCAGGACAGAAATGTTTCTCTGGGTTTTTCTAACGTCACTAATAACTCCTGGATGCTGTGAGCAGCGTGACTCCTCTATTGTTTTTGAACACAAACAAATTCTGGTTTTGTACTAATTGCACTAAGATGACACTTTTATCCGTTTGTCTGTTTTCTCTCTCTCTCTCTGGGATGCAATCGCTCCCCTCATCACTTCTTTCTCTCCGTAACTGCCCCGTGAATAGCACACTGATTTCCCATGTTAGTTAACTGGACGCATACATGAATATTTCCCCTCCAACATGAACCTTGTTTACTGGACGGAGGGACTCGTCGTCCTCCCTCATCCCTCCATCATCTCACTCGTTAAAGGTCAGCAAAGTTTCCAGCCATGAAAACGCGATATTGCCTCTCCTCATTCCAGATTACCACCATGCATTTCCTCTTTCTGCCCTTCATTAAAAGCACTTCAAAAGCAGGAGCAGCGTGAGATGAACGAATGAAATAACAGACCTTTGATGTTTGAGCTTGTTGGTCAGTTTGAGCAGAAATCCATCGTGTCCTCGGTGTTGCATCCAAGCAGACTGGATGTGCTGCCACAGAGATGTTGCTGCGAGCCCGACCTCCTTCCCTCAGTAACACACACTCACAATCACACACACACACACTCACAATCACACACTCACACACACACTCACAGCTCTACAGCTGGAGTAGCTCTATGAATGGAGCAGCACTAACAGCCTATCACAGAGGCGTTTCTTCATGAATGTTGCTGCTTTTCTCCCTGAAAGGTGGTGAAGAGGAAGAAGAGGGGGTGTCATCCACATCCTAATCCCTTCCCCTGTCTCCACCCCCCCCCACCCCCACCCTCCTCTCTGCTTGCTCATCATATTCAATAATGATCCCATCATCTGTCAGATCTGCTCCTCTGTGTCCAGTCTCCCTCCCAGTTAAGCAGCAGGTGTAAAACAGCCATTAAGACCAGGCCAGAGCTGATAAACCCATCAATAAATCAATATTCATCATTGTGTTCCAATAAGTCACACAAGTAAGAGAACCGGGCCCTGTCTTCGAAGTGATGTCAGCTAACTGCGTCAGAAGACGGTATCCAGCGGTGAGCTAAAACTGGCTGAAGAAGAAAGAAGCCTCCTCCAACAGCTGCCAGCTTCTAAACTCACATCATCTTAAAGCTTTTATCTTTTATTTTCACTGATCCCCCTTTTATTTTCACTTCTCTCTCTGATCCCCCAACAGACTGTCTGTTAACACAGCCGAGCTCATCATTTCTGCATAAAATGCTAAAAGTTGTTGCACATGAGCTGTTCTTCAACTATCCTGCTTTGAGGGGACACAACCAGGACTGACGTGTCGTCTCCCTCTGCAACATTCAGATTTATGAGGACTTTATGAGTCGTATCTTTAGGAGTCGTAACTTAAGGAGTCGTATGATTCTGCAGTTTGACAGATATTCATTTAAACCGGACACTGGCTGTCAGTTTCCATCTCTCCTCGTTCTTCCTGTTTTTCCTTGGAGGCTCATTTTATTTATAAATCTTTATAGACCAGTTATTATCATGTGATCACACTGGTCCATTTCCCTCTGCGTTTGTTCCCGCCCCTGGACTTACTCTCTGTCTTTCACTCTCTCTATCCGATCATCCTCCTCCTCTTTTCTTCCTTCACCCAGCTGGTCTTCAGCAGGAAGGGTTAGGGTTAGGGCTTATGATCCAGCTCCTGCTACAGGTTTTTTTCCTGCCACTGTTTGGCACAAAGGTTTTTTTTTTTTTTTTCCCACTAAGGGAATTTTGTTTTGACTTTCTATTATATATTTGGCCCCTTTCTAATATTTGCTTGGGGGTCATGCTCTGGGTCTCTGAAAAGTTCTTTGGAACTATTTTTATTGTAATGGGTGCTAGATAACTAAAGCTGAATTGAACTAATATTCTCCATCACCCTTTAATACATTTGAGTACTCGCCAGTCTGACCGGGTTGGCGGGCTCATGTGAACATGATGATGGTGCTCAGATATTGGCTTTAATTGTCTTGTGTGACCAATATGGAATATAATGTGTTATGAACTTTATTCTGACTCATCCTTTGTGTATTTAAAACAAAGCACCATCTGCCACAATACCACAATGCAGCGATAAAACACAGAAAACAGACATTGACCTGTGGAGGTGTCCGTTTCCATCAAGTATTATTCCTGATAAAGAGTCTCCACAGAGACGACATGTGGAGAACGTTACCGTCATCTAGCACAGACACAAGTGGTGGCTAGATTTAATTCTAACATAAAAACAGTTTTAATTTCAGATAATTCACAGTCAAAGAAATACTGTCAGCAATTATTCTGATTATTTCCTCTGGAACGAGGCTTGAAAACAACAGAAACACAACAAAATGTGTTGAATTATTGAATCAGCTGAAGCCCTTAGATGAGTTTCTGCTGAGGCTCATGTGCTATGAAGGGAAGTTACAGGTTCCCATCCACCTCTGTGGAGAATAAAATGGGACCCATTCATGACTCCTGTTCTCTTCATGTTTTCATGTAAATCTAGAACGCTGCTAAAGAAGAAGTGACTCCAACACTGACTACGGTTGTTTGAGCTGCTACAAATTCAGTTCTAACATCTTATTCTAGAAAAACTGCTTCTTAAAAAAGGTTACAGAGTAAGGGCCCAATCGTAAACTTCCTGGTAGCTGCTACCCGCAAATTGCAGGTATAGGAACCTCCGCTAACCGCTAATGCAATCTTCCACTCCGTAAAGCCACTACTCGTTATGCCGACTCCCTTACTCATATTGTAGGTGTGACAGTGGGTGTGTCTTTTCCCCTTTCCGCAAACTCAGTATCTTGCAATTGCGAGTTTAGGGTAGCGGGTGGTCAGACCACCTGCTACCTGCGTACAAGAGCGTACAAGAGCGTGTCCAAATGGCATCAATGTGCGTCCACCTTGTCACATGTGGACGTGCACAAACGTCTCTACCTCTGGAATGAACTCTTGTTAAAAAGCATGATTTGGCCTCAGTTGAACCCCTGAGAAAATAGCAGAGATCGCCTTAAATGTCTTCCTCGCCAGTTAAACCATAGACGACTCTACAGCAGAGTCCCAGATGAGCTACTCTGATCTGGATGAAAATGCGCTCCATAGCAGGCAGCGGGTAGCGGTTAGCGGGTAACACAACCTGCTCTTAAAGGCAATGGCTACTGACGTACTGATTGGTTTAACAGGTGGAACGCCCTAACCACTACATAGATAATGTAACGGGTAGTGCAGGTCAGATAGCGGGTTTAGCAAGGTGGAAGATTGCATTCTTTGTGGGGGAACGGCCCTCCCGCTCCCTGCTATTCCTTAAAAGTGGCTTTAGCAGATCTGGCGGAAGATTGGGCCGTAAGTATTTCACAAAAGACCAGACTTTATTTTTTATGATTTTGTTTTGTTCCTTATATTTGATAAAAATAAATACGAAGTGCTTAATGATGTAAGAATAGGTAACCACTTTAACAGAGAAGGCCGGCCCCATCTGATGTAAAATAAATGTCATGCATGACTGTGAATCTCATGAGCTTGTTAGCACCTTAATGACATTCTGGACTGTGTGAATGTGCAGCAGACGACACCTGTCCTGCTCTCTGAAGGAGAAAAGGTGCCTCCTCTTCCACAGATGCCTGTGTCTTAGGCCATCTGCCTGCTCGCATGAGTGCCAGCAGAGAACGGCAGCAAAGGAGAACAGAGATGAGATTCCTTTATCCCGCATTCACTTACCTCATACAGTTGCTTTCTGCATCTACTGCAGACAACGTTTGATAACAGGTCAAGACATCTTTGAACTCATATTTATATGAAAATATTTTCTAAATCTGAGCTCCTAAACAGAAAAACAAACCCAGGTAAGATTTGAATGTGATGCTGGAGGAACTCTGACAGAAGATGACTGTATTCAAGGAGAAACCAAGAGCAGAAAACAGCTGAGTAGTCACATGTTTTCATGATTCAAACAAAGGTTTCCTTCACCCTCGCTCTGACATCAGACTGGAAGTCTTCCCAAGCTCATCACACAACCGACAACTGCTGCATCCCTGAAGAGGAAAAATGGTTGGCGCATCTGACAAAGGCAGTGTGTCCATGTGTGCATGTGTGTGTGTGTGTATGTGTGTGTCCATAAGTATGAACACGACAGAGGACTGGTGAATAAAGATAAAGGCTTTGGCCTTGGCTGGCTTTTGTCATGAATACCAGAGGAATATATAGCTGATTCCAAGTTATTCTCCAATACTCAATCCTGAGTTAGGGTTAGATACTGGAGGATGAGATGTCTTTCTCAGAAACAAAGAATGTTCTTGTTCCATCTCCTTCTGGGACATAAAGAATGTTCTTCTTCCATGTTATTCTGAAACATAAAGAATGTTCTTCTTCTATCTTATTATCGGATATAAAGAATGTTCTTGTTCCATGTCGTTCTCAGATATATAGAAGGTTCTGTTCCATATTATTATCAGATACAAAGAATGTTCTTGTTCCAAGTCATTCAGAGACATAAAAAATGTTCTTGTTCCATGTCGTTCTGAGACATAAAGAATGTTCTTGTTCCATGTCATTCAGAGATATAAAGAATGTTCTTGTTCCATGTCATTCAGAAATATAAAGAATGTTCTTGTTCCATGTCATTCAGAGACATAAAGAATGTTCTTGTTCCATGTCATTCAGAGATATAAAGAATGTTCTTGTTCCATGTCATTCAGAGATATAAAGAATGTTCTTGTTCCATGTCATTCAGAGACATAAAGAATGTTCTTATTCCATGTCGTTCTGAGACATAAAGAATGTTCTTGTTCCATGTCATTCAGAGACATAAAGAATGTTCTTGTTCCATGTCATTCAGATACATAAAGAATGTTCTTGTTCCATGTCATTCAGATACATAAAGAATGTTCTTGTTCCATGTCATTCAGAGACATAAAGAATGTTCTTGTTCCATGTCATTCAGATACATAAAGAATGTTCTTGTTCCATGTCATTCAGATACATAAAGAATGTTCTTGTTCCATGTCATTCAGAGACATAAAGAATGTTCTTGTTCCATGTCATTCAGATACATAAAGAATGTTCTTGTTCCATGTCGTTCTGAGACATAAAGAATGTTCTTGTTCCATTCATTCAGATACATAAAGAATGTTCTTGTTCCATGTCATTCAGATACATAAAGAATGTTCTTGTTCCATGTCATTCAGAGACATAAAGAATGTTCTTGTTCCATGTCATTCAGATACATAAAGAATGTTCTTGTTCCATGTCGTTCTGAGACATAAAGAATGTTCTTGTTCCATGTCATTCAGAGACATAAAGAATGTTCTTATTCCATGTCGTTCTGAGACATAAAGAATGTTCTTGTTCCATGTCATTCAGAGATATAAAGAATGTTCTTGTTCCATGTCGTTCTGAGACATAAAGAATGTTCTTGTTCCATGTCATTCAGAGATATAAAGAATGTTCTTGTTCCATGTCATTCAGAGATATAAAGAATGTTCTTGTTCCATGTCGTACTCAGATATATAGAATGTTCTTGTTCCATGTCATTCTCAGATATATAGAATGTTCTTACAATTTTCTGTTTCTATGTCATTTGAGATCAAATGAATGGGGGTTCCATTTGCTTGGTTGTTCCAAGCAAAATCCAAGCAAACTTTTCTGCAATTGAAAAAGCAACGTTGGCTCTGGTTTTGGATTTAAAACACTTTGATGTGTATGTTGGTGGTTGTAAAGTAATCCCCCTCACTTCGCGGTTAATGGGGGCTGTGACCCCCCCCGTAATAGGTGAAAACCGCGATGTGGATGTACATGTATATGTACATACAGTATACATGTAAACGCGTATGCAAAATCTACGGAAGGTACACTCATTTTGACGATCTCTCCTCTGTGCGTAGCTGAGGAGAGCCAGAGATGGGAGATGCAGGGACGCGTGTCAGCCAATCAGCATACAGGCAACCGACGGCACAGTAATGCCCATCATAGCAGCCAATCACAGGCCTTGATATTCATTCATGGGGCCTCCCATGTCCGCTCTTGTTGCTTTCCGACACTAGTTCTTAATGTGATGGGTTTCGCTTCAGCGTCACGCGCTTCGTTTTATTTTTTTTCATTTTTTTTCGAATATTTTTTTTCTATGAATATTTTTGAAACTTCCGCGATGTACTGAGGCCGGGAAGTGTGGGGGATTACTGTACTCCAGTGGTGGGGTATGCAGACCACAATCCACTGACTTTTCTCAATTCAGTGTCTAATTCAGATGGTGATTCGTTGTTCCCTGTTCTTGCAGTCTTACTGCTTGGACCTTAGTTATATGAAGGAGTCTCGTGGTCACATGTGAGCTTGTTCCTTGTTCTCGTCTTCCATCTTTCAGATCTCTTAAATGTTTCCTTGGTGTACCGGTTACTGAAGTGGACAAGTGGGGTTGCTTGATGTCTTGATTGGAGCAGCCTTAGTTAATGTAACAGTTTTGAGAGCTATGTGCACATGCGTCCATTTTTATATTGTGGGGAGCGTACATGGTGATTAGTCAAGTATTTTCTTTGTTTGTTTTGCGGAATTCCTGTAGGATCCTGTTCTTGTCGAGGGAGTACGATGATCTGTTTGTGTTTTAATATCTGTATGTCCTATTTGTATGCTGCAGCATCATGGCAGACCTTAAAGGTGACTGGAAGACCTGGGTCCAGTTCTCCTTCCTCTATATGACTCCAGCCTTCCCACAGTGCAGTGGAGCTCTTCTTTCCCATGTTGTTGTATCTACAACAATATTAAGTTCTTGCTGGCATCCTGCAAACAATTCTGTGTACAAACACACATCCACGAGGCCAACAGCTCCAACAAAATGCCAAGAAGGAGTTACACACACACACCCTCCCTTTGTTTCATCTTATGCCATAGAACATCCTCACCTCCACTGCTCACTCATCTGCACATGTTCACCTTCATTACTGACTCTACTGATTTCCACATATCATAGTTTTTCTGTTTGTTTTTAGTTTCATTAATGTTTGGTTAAAATAAAATCATTAATTATCGGTTTACAATATGCATATCTCCCGTTTTGGTCACGGTTTTCGAGCTGGGTCGCAACAACATCATTTCCAGATATAAAGAATGTTCTGGTTTCACGTCTTTCTCAGATTTAAGGACTGTTCTGGTTTGATGTTGCTCTCAGATATCCTTGTGAGGACAAGGGTTTCTGCTCTGCATGTTAATGAGAAACTCAGAAGGGTTCGGGGGTGGGGGTTGATCTGACATTCTGCTCTGCCCATATGAACAGAAATTTAAAGTCTGCGGTCAAAGACAAGAACATGTCACAATCTAGATTTTAAATGAAGCAGGGTTCACAGTTGGCATGTAAAGTGTGTTCTATTTCTGTTGTTGAACAAATTCAACATTTTCAGCTCATGGGCACTTTTTTTTTACTTGGCAAGTAACACACTGTATTTTTCCTTTTTTGCTAGTGACCAATAGACTTAATCAAACCACCAAGGTTAGACTGCATTTATACAACATTTATACAACATTTATATATCTGAGTCCTGTCATCTGCAGAAATACTCTGATGACTCTGCAGTTGTTGGGTGTATCAGCAACGGACAAGAAGCAGAGTACAAAGAACTGATCTGTCAGTTTGTGAAATGGTGTAGTAACAATCATCTCGTATTAAATACCAGCAAAACTAAGGAGATGATTGTCGACTTCAGGAGGAGCAAGAATCAACACAGCAGTGTTTCCATCCTGGGAAAGGAGGTGGAGGTGGTGGAGGAATACAAGTATCTTGGAGTTCAGCTTGACAACAGACTGGAGTGGAAATGCAACACAGAATACATCTACAAGAAAGGTCAGAGCAGACTCTACTTTTTAAGAAAGTTGAGATCTTTTAATGTCTGCACCAAGATGTTGCACATCTTCTATAGGTTTGTTGTTGAAAGTGCAATCAGCTTTGCAGCCATCTGCTGGGGCAGCAGCATCAGAACCAGAGACCTGAAGAGAATCAACAAACTGATCAGGAAAGCTGGATCTGTGCTGGGTGTAACTCTGGAGCCGCTGGAGCTGATTGTACAAAAAAGAATGCTGATGAAGATGATGAAGGACTGTTCACACCCTCTCCACGACACAGTGATCAAACAACAGAGTGTGTTCAGCGAGAGGACCTCGCGAGAGGACCTCGCTGACCCTTCTTCAGGTCCGTTGCAAGACGGAAAGATACAGAAGATCATTCCTGCCAGCAGCCATCAGCCTCCACAACAAGACTTAACACCTGTTATTATATTATTATTATTATTTCTGTCTGTTTTTTATAAAAAAAAAAAAAAAAAAAAAAAAGAGAGAGAGAGAGAGAGCCCTTACTACACTGAATTTCCCTTTATGGGATAAATAAAGTATTTTTCATTTTCATTCATTTTCATATCGCTAGTCCAAATCCTTTTGGATCAGATTTAAGTTTATCATAATTACATAGTATGCTATGGATTATTATATATATCATATTATATTTATGTAAGATCTGGTAGGGAGTAGACATTATTTTTTTTAAGGTGTTCATGCATAAACCTTCAATTCCATCTTTCTTTTTCATTGATTGTATTATTTTTAAAGATGCACCAAATAGTAACCATCCACTTCATGATTAAAGATAGCAAGGAAGTACATTTTTGTTGCAGTTCCTCTACTGACTAGCAGATAGCTATTTGCTCTGCCGTTGGGTCAGACAGCGAGCCATTGCCGTCATGATTTTAGCTACCGTAGCAGCATGCATAAGTCCGGTTTCTCAGCTACCATTGTCATGGCAACTGAGTACCTAAGTTGAGTCACCTGCTGGCGATTACCTGTTGTAGGTATAAAACAGGAAGCTTTGCCTCTGATACCACATGTGGCTTTCTGGTGAGTGCCATGCTCATATCAGCTGAAGCTTGTTGGTAGATACAGCTAACAAATGTTCTTAGGCTGCTCTTGGTTGGTATCTCAGTGCATTTCATTTTTGGGCAGAATATAAAATAATACTTTGCTGTTGGCCTGCTGTGTGGCTGTCCTTGGTCTGTAGCCCTTAGATCGATAATGGGCTACTGTATTTTCTGTTTATAAGAGAGCTATAAGCTGACCACCTGAATGTTAAGGAATGCTGCTGTTTTGTTAGATGCTGCCTTGCTGTTCTACTGCACCACACCTACCTTTATCTCAACAGGTTTGAGGCTCGAACCTTGAATGTCACACCCTCGCCATCTTCACCAGACTGGCTATCCTTCCAATACTAGCTATTCCTACATGGATTTTGTTGTATGACTGACAGTTGGTTTGCCTAGCTTGGCACTGGCTTGACCAGTCAAGTAAGGGCAACACTGACCCCTGCTAATGGGGAACATTTTGGTTGGAGTGTGTGCTTTTATACATCAGTTTTGTGATTGATTCTTTAGCCTTTTGTAATTGTATTTTTGTGTTCCCTGCAGAGTGCTGGCTGGAGGTGAAGGAGTCTGGTTGGTGGTGGTTCACTCGCGAACTGCATGTTGTCATTCCAGAGTATTTATAATTTTGTTGAAGGGTAGAAGGTCTTCTCCAGGTTGGAAGTCAAGTTCTGCCTCAAGTGGAGGAGTTAAGTATCTCAGGGTCTTGTTCACGAGTGATGGAAAAATGGAGCAGGAGATCAACAGCCCCATCAAGGGGAGCCAGTTGAGGTTGTTCGGGCATCTGGTTAGGATGCCCCCTGGACACCTCCCTGAAGAGATTATTTGGGCATGTCCAACTGTGAGAAGACCACGAGGCAGACCCAGGACATGCTGGAGAGATGATGGACCCGATTTTCCGCCAAACCTCCTAAAGCCGCTATTAAGGGATAGTGGGTAGCGGGAGGGGCGTTCCCCCACAAAGAACGCAATGTTCCACCTCCCTAAACCCGCGATCTTACCTGTGCTACCTGCTGCATTATGCATGGGAGTGGTTAGGGCGTTCCACCTGTTTAACCAATCAGTGCGTCAGCAACCATTGCCTTTAAGAGCAGGTTGCGCTCCCGCTAACTGCTATGAAACGTCTTTTCATCCAGATCAGAGCAGCTCGTCTGGGACTCTGCTGCAGAGCTTCCTCCTCTTCCTCCCTCCTCCTCCTCTCCACTGATATACACATATAAATATTTTTACACAGACAATTCCTATCAGCTACCTGAAAGTCCCAGATAGTTGGGGTGTGTTAGTAGTTTCTGCTTCCTACATTTTATCTTTTAAGTTTGTTCGCTGTCACAATACAATCCACTACACAACACCCCTCACTGTCCTGTCTCTTTAAATGTCTTGTCTTTAAATGTTTCACTGCTGGTGTTTTTATAGTCCTCTGACGAAATCAGGATTTAGGATGTTAATAAAGATGTTAGAATTTCCTGCCAGAGAGAACTGGAGGACACATTCACCCTTCACGCTCCCACAAAAAAAAGTCTGCTATGAGATTAATTTGCATATACATACATACTAGATGGTTTGGCTAGATGATGGATCCAACCCTGAATGTAAATGCAGACAAACACAAAAAAAATAACGTCTGTAAATAATACGGTGCATAATCGAGAGGTAGAGCCGTTTGTAAACATCCGCATGTGACCAGGTGGACGCACATTCATGCCATCTGGACGCGCTCTTTTACGCACCGACATGCGGGTTGCATTTTCCACAAACTCGGTATCTTGCAATCGCGGGTAGCAGGTAGCCAGTGGCCACCCGCTATCCGCAAAAGACACGCCCATTGCCACACCTACAATGTGAGTAAGGGAGTCGGCATAGCGGATAGCGGCTTTAGGGAAGCGGAAGATGCATTAGTGGTTAGCGGAGGTTCCTAAACCCACAATTTGCGGGTAGCGGCTAGCAGCTAGCGAGAGGTGTACGATCGGGGCCTATATCTCTCGGCTGGCCTGGGATTGCTTGGTATTCCCCCAGAATAGCTGGAGGAGATGGCTGTATTAGAGATTTCTGGGCTTCTTTGCTTAGGCATCTGCCCCCATGACCTAAATTTGGATAAGTGAAAGTTGATGTAAAAAAATGTAAAAAAAAATAAAAATAAACAGCTCAACTGCTGAACAGCTGAGATTCCTCAAATCTTCATGAAGTGTTTCCAGTCAGAATTTACCATGCAGATCTGGCTTTTGTTTAAAGGACATTTTTTTTCCACACAAACTTTCTACATTAATGTTTTATTCATAGATTGTAAAATAATTTAAAGACCATTGTTGAAGAATTATATGAAGAGGTTTGTTGCCAGTTTCCTCATCAATGCAGTGAGTATTAAAGGAAATTGCCTCTGGGAGGAGGTTGTCTCATTGTCTGTTTCTAATCTCAGGATAATTATGTTACTCCGTTCAGGAAGCTTTAACACACATAAACACAGACGCTTCATTCACAACACAAACACAACAGCACCAAAACCTTTAGAGATATAGTTTTATTCTGGGGTCCATATAAGGAAGACAGGACAGACAAGAAGAAAGTAAAACCAGCCTTCAGAAATGTAGTAATCATACCAAAAGACAAAGTGCTGTATTTTGTTCTTGTATGCTCAGAACAGTCTCCAGCTGACTCTGAACCTCCAAACAGATGAATTATGAATGCTCGCAAGAGAGTCGTGGCTTTTTTTTTTTTTTAACATTTATTTCTTATTTGCAATTTTCGGGTCCCAAATCTTGGGTTCACTAAATTATTCATGTATTCAAATGAATCTGACTTTGAGCACATTTCTTCCTTTCTTCTCCTCTCTCATGAATTTAAAGTGTACCCTTCAGAGGGAAAGCAGCAAATTGCCAAGAGTATTAGTGTAAAGTAGAATAGTGTTTTCCAAAGCCGCGAGTCTGCTGTTGGACTTCCTGCTCACACATTCATTCTTGTGTTTAGGCTTTTTTCTGTCACACCGGATGTTTTAGATGGCGCCACGTCTCATTGTCATTCTGGACCAGTGCTGGCTGTCCTGTGGTTGTGTGTCACTGTCACGCCTCAGCATACCCGCTCTGGTCCATGCCCTCAGATCTGTGGAGATCCCTCTGATTGGCATGCTGCTGCTGCTGCTGCTGCTGCTGCCCGTACGCCATCAATTCATTGTCTCACATTCCATCTCTAAAATCTTCTGACACTGAAACTAAACTTCACAAATAATTTTGCACATGTTCAATTAACAAAGACAATATGTTTCTTGTTGTCTCACCAGGAGAGATATGCACTTTTTATGTGATTATACATGAAAAAAACAGAAAGCAGCTGTGCTCATTTAAGTCTTTATTTCTGACTTAATGCACCTGGCTAAAGTCAGAGAGAGACTGAGAGACATGAATACACATATAAAATCATGGATACATCCAGTACACGTCTGCACTAACATCCTTCTTACATTATAAAGGAATCAAAGTTGGCATGTGGCCGTCTGTAGTGAAAGACTAACCACAACAGCGAGGTTTGCAAACTGAAAAATCAAAGCTGCAGTCCTGAAACAAGAAAGCAGGAAACAAAGGGACCGGTCCGCCTGATCAAACAGCATGTAGCCAGAAAGCAGTTTTTGAAGAAGTATGAAAACTTCCCAGTTATCATCCCACCGCTGACCTCCACCTGTCTATATAGACGTCATCCCACTGCTGACCTCCACCTGTCTATATAGACGTCATCCCAGCGTTGACCTCCACCTGTCTATATAGACGTCATCCCACTGCTGACCTCCACCTGTCTATATAGACGTCATCCCAGCGTTGACCTCCACCTGTCTATATAGACGTCATCCCAGCGTTGACCTCCACCTGTCTATATAGACATCATCCCAGTGTTGACCTCCACCTGTCTATATAGATGTCATCCCAGCGTTGACCTCCACCTGTCTATATAGATGTCATCCCAGCGTTGACCTCCACCTGTCTATATAGATGTCATCCCAGCGTTTACCTCCACCTGTCTATATAGATGTCATCCCAGCGTTGACCTCCACCTGTCTATATAGATATCATCCCAGCGTTGACCTCCACCCGTTTATGTAAACGTCATTCCAGCATTGACCTCCACCTGTCTATATAGACGTCATCCCAGCGTTTACCTCCACCTGTCTATATAGACGTCATCCCAGCGTTGACCTCCACCTGTCTATATAGACGTCATCCCAAGCGTTGACCTCCACCTGTCTATATAGACGTCATCCCAGCGTTGACCTCCACCTGTCTATATAGATGTCATCCCACCGTTGACCTCCACCTGTCTATATAGATGTCATCCCAGCGTTGACCTCCACCTGTCTATATAGATGTCATCCCAGCGTTGACCTCCACCTGTCTATATAGATATCATCATCCCAGCGTTGACCTCCACCCGTCTTATAGTAAACGTCATCCCAGCATTGACCTCCACCTGTCTATATAGACGTCATCCCAGCGTTTACCTCCACCTGTCTATATAGACGTCATCCCAGCGTTGACCTCCACCCGTCTATATAGATGTCATCCCAGTGTTTACCTCCACCCGTTTATGTAAACGTCATTCCAGCATTGACCTTCACCTGTCTATATAGACATCATCCCAGCGTTGACCTCCACCTGTCTATATAGACGTCATCCCAGCGTTTACCTCCACCTGTCTATATAGATGTCATCCCAGCGTTGACCTCCACCTGTCTATATAGATGTCATCCCAGCGTTGACCTCCACCCGTTTATGTAAACGTCATTCCAGCATTGACCTCCACCTGTCTATATAGACGTCATCCCAGCGTTGACCTCCACCTGTCTATATAGACGTCATCCCAGCGTTGACCTCCACCTGTCTATATAGATGTCATCCCAGCGTTGACCTCCACCTGTTTATATAGACGTCATCCCAGCATTGACCTCCACCTGTCTATATAGACGTCATCCCAGCGTTTACCTCCACCTGTCTATATAGACGTCATCCCAGCGTTTACCTCCACCTGTCTATATAGACGTCATCCCAGCGTTGACCTCCACCTGTCTATATAGACGTCATCCCAGCGTTGACCTCCACCTGTCTATATAGACGTCATCCCAGCGTTGACCTCCACCCGTTTATGTAGACGTCATCCAGCATTGACCTCCACCTGTCTATATAGACGTCATCCCAGCGTTGACCTCCACCTGTCTATATAGACGTCATCCCCGCGTTGACCTCCACCTGTCTATATAGACGTCATCCCAGCGTTGACCTCCACCTGTCTATATAGACGTCATCCCAGCGTTGACCTCCACCTGTCTATATAGACGTCATCCCAGCGTTGACCTCCACCTGTCTATATAGACGTCATCCCAGCGTTGACCTCCACCTGTCTATATAGACGTCATCCCAGCGTTGACCTCCACCTGTCTATATAGACGTCATCCCAGCGTTGACCTCCACCTGTCTATATAGACGTCATCCCAGCGTTGACCTCCACCTGTCTATATAGACGTCATCCCAGCGTTGACCTCCACCTGTCTATATAGACGTCATCCCAGCGTTTACCTCCACCTGTCTATATAGACGTCATCCCAGCGTTGACCTCCACCTGTCTATATAGACATCATCCCAGCGTTTACCTCCACCTGTCTATATAGATGTCATCCCAGCGTTGACCTCCACCTGTCTATATAGACGTCATCCCAGCGTTGACCTCCACCTGTCTATATAGATGTCATCCCAGCGTTGACCTCCACCTGTCTATATAGACGTCATCCCAGCGTTGACCTCCACCTGTCTATATAGATGTCATCCCAGCGTTGACCTCCACCTGTCTATATAGACGTCATCCCAGCGTTGACCTCCACCTGTCTATATAGACGTCATCCCAGCGTTGACCTCCACCTGTCTATATAGACGTCATCCCAGCGTTGACCTCCACCTGTCTATATAGATTATCATCCCAGCGTTGACCTCCACCTGTCTATATAGACGTCATCCCAGCGTTGACCTCCACCTGTCTATATAGACGTCATCCCAGCGTTGACCTCCACCTGTCTATATAGACGTCATCCCAGCGTTGACCTCCACCTGTCTATATAGACGTCATCCCAGCGTTTACCTCCACCCGTCTATATAGACGTCATCCCAGCGTTGACCTCCACCTGTCTATATAGACGTCATCCCAGCGTTGACCTACCCCGTCTATATAGACGTCATCCCAGCGTTGACCTCCACCTGTCTATATAGACGTCATCCCAGCGTTGACCTCCACCTGTCTATATAGACGTCATCCCAGCGTTGACCTCCACCTGTCTATATAGACGTCATCCCAGCGTTGACCTCCACCTGTCTATATAGATGTCATCCCAGCGTTGACCTCCACCTGTCTATATAGACGTCATCCCAGCGTTGACCTCCACCTGTCTATATAGACGTCATCCCAGCGTTGACCTCCACCTGTCTATATAGACGTCATCCCAGCGTTGACCTCCACCTGTCTATATAGACGTCATCCCAGCGTTGACCTCCACCTGTCTATATAGACGTCATCCCAGCGTTGACCTCCACCTGTCTATATAGACGTCATCCCAGCGTTGACCTCCACCTGTCTATATAGACGTCATCCCAGCGTTGACCTCCACCTGTCTATATAGACGTCATCCCAGCGTTGACCTCCACCTGTCTATATAGACGTCATCCCAGCGTTGACCTCCACCTGTCTATATAGACGTCATCCCAGCGTTGACCTCCACCTGTCTATATAGATGTCATCCCAGCGTTGACCTCCACCTGTCTATATAGACGTCATCCCAGCGTTGACCTCCACCTGTCTATATAGACGTCATCCCAGCGTTGACCTCCACCTGTCTATATAGACGTCATCCCAGCGTTGACCTCCACCTGTCTATATAGACGTCATCCCAGCGTTTACCTCCACCTGTCTATATAGACGTCATCCCAGCGTTGACCTCCACCTGTCTATATAGACGTCATCCCAGCGTTGACCTCCACCTGTCTATATAGATGTCATCCCAGCGTTGACCTCCACCTGTCTATATAGACGTCATCCCAGCGTTGACCTCCACCTGTCTATATAGATGTCATCCCAGCGTTGACCTCCACCTGTCTATATAGACGTCATCCCAGCGTTGACCTCCACCTGTCTATATAGACGTCATCCCAGCGTTGACCTCCACCTGTCTATATAGACGTCATCCCAGCGTTGACCTCCACCTGTCTATATAGACGTCATCCCAGCGTTGACCTCCACCTGTCTATATAGATGTCATCCCAGCGTTGACCTCCACCTGTCTATATAGACGTCATCCCAGCGTTGACCTCCACCTGTCTATATAGACGTCATCCCAGCGTTGACCTCCACCTGTCTATATAGACGTCATCCCAGCGTTGACCTCCACCTGTCTATATAGATGTCATCCCAGCGTTGACCTCCACCTGTCTATATAGACGTCATCCCAGCGTTGACCTCCACCTGTCTATATAGATGTCATCCCAGCGTTGACCTCCACCTGTCTATATAGACGTCATCCCAGCGTTGACCTCCACCTGTCTATATAGATCATCCCAGCGTTGACCTCCACCTGTCTATATAGACGTCATCCCAGCGTTGACCTCCACCTGTCTATATAGATGTCATCCCAGCGTTGACCTCCACCTGTCTATATAGACGTCATCCCAGCGTTGACCTCCACCTGTCTATATAGACGTCATCCCAGCGTTGACCTCCACCTGTCTATATAGATGTCATCCCAGCGTTGACCTCCACCTGTCTATATAGACGTCATCCCAGCGTTGACCTCCACCTGTCTATATAGACGTCATCCCAGCGTTGACCTCCACCTGTCTATATAGACGTCATCCCAGCGTTGACCTCCACCTGTCTATATAGATGTCATCCCAGCGTTGACCTCCACCTGTCTATATAGACGTCATCCCAGCGTTGACCTCCACCTGTCTATATAGACGTCATCCCAGCGTTGACCTCCACCTGTCTATATAGATGTCATCCCAGCGTTGACCTCCACCTGTCTATATAGACGTCATCCCAGCGTTGACCTCCACCTGTCTATATAGACGTCATCCCAGCGTTGACCTCCCCACCTGTCTATATAGACGTCATCCCAGCGTTGACCTCCACCTGTCTATATAGACGTCATCCCAGCGTTGACCTCCCACCTGTCTATATAGACGTCATCCCAGCGTTGACCTCCACCTGTCTATATAGACGTCATCCCAGCGTTGACCTCCACCTGTCTATATAGACGTCATCCCAGCGTTGACCTCCACCTGTCTATATAGATGTCATCCCAGCGTTGACCTCCACCTGTCTATATAGACGTCATCCCAGCGTTGACCTCCACCTGTCTATATAGATGTCATCCCAGCGTTGACCTCCACCTGTCTATATAGACGTCATCCCAGCGTTGACCTCCACCTGTCTATATAGACGTCATCCCAGCGTTGACCTCCACCTGTCTATATAGATGTCATCCCAGCGTTGACCTCCACCTGTCTATATAGACGTCATCCCAGCGTTGACCTCCACCTGTCTATATAGACGTCATCCCAGCGTTGACCTCCACCTGTCTATATAGACGTCATCCCAGCGTTGACCTCCACCTGTCTATATAGACGTCATCCCAGCGTTGACCTCCACCTGTCTATATAGACGTCATCCCAGCGTTGACCTCCACCTGTCTATATAGACGTCATCCCAGCGTTGACCTCCACCCGTCTATATAGACGTCATCCCAGCGTTGACCTCCACCTGTCTATATAGACGTCATCCCAGCGTTGACCTCCACCTGTCTATATAGACGTCATCCCAGCGTTGACCTCCACCTGTCTATATAGACGTCATCCCAGCGTTGACCTCCACCTGTCTATATAGACGTCATCCCAGCGTTGACCTCCACCTGTCTATATAGACGTCATCCCAGCGTTGACCTCCACCTGTCTATATAGACGTCATCCCAGCGTTGACCTCCACCTGTCTATATAGACGTCATCCCAGCGTTGACCTCCACCTGTCTATATAGACGTCATCCCAGCGTTGACCTCCACCTGTCTATATAGAGACGTCATCCCAGCGTTGACCTCCACCTGTCTATATAGACGTCATCCCAGCGTTGACCTCCACCTGTCTATATAGACGTCATCCCAGCGTTGACCTCCACCTGTCTATATAGACGTCATCCCAGCGTTGACCTCCACCTGTCTATATAGACGTCATCCCAGCGTTGACCTCCACCTGTCTATATAGACGTCATCCCAGCGTTTACCTCCACCTGTCTATATAGACGTCATCCCAGCGTTGACCTCCACCTGTCTATATAGACGTCATCCCAGCGTTGACCTCCACCTGTCTATATAGACGTCATCCCAGCGTTGACCTCCACCTGTCTATATAGATGTCATCCCAGCGTTGACCTCCACCTGTCTATATAGACGTCATCCCAGCGTTGACCTCCACCTGTCTATATAGACGTCATCCAGCGTTGACCTCCACCTGTCTATATAGACGTCATCCCAGCGTTTACCTCCACCTGTCTATATAGACGTCATCCCAGCGTTGACCTCCACCTGTCTATATAGACGTCATCCCAGCGTTGACCTCCACCTGTCTATATAGACGTCATCCCAGCGTTGACCTCCACCTGTCTATATAGATGTCATCCCAGCGTTGACCTCCACCTGTCTATATAGACGTCATCCCAGCGTTGACCTCCACCTGTCTATATAGACGTCATCCCAGCGTTGACCTCCACCTGTCTATATAGAGACGTCATCCCAGCGTTGACCTCCACCTGTCTATATAGACGTCATCCCAGCGTTGACCTCCACCTGTCTATATAGACGTCATCCCAGCGTTGACCTCCACCTGTCTATATAGACGTCATCCCAGCGTTGACCTCCACCTGTCTATATAGACGTCATCCCAGCGTTGACCTCCCACCTGTCTATATCGACTTCATCCCAGCATCGACCTCCACCTGTCTATATATAGACGTCATCCCAGCGTTGACCTCCACCTGTCTATATAGACGTCATCCCAGCGTTGACCTCCACCTGTCTATATAGACGTCATCCCAGCGTTGACCTCCACCTGTCTATATAGACGTCATCCCAGCGTTGACCTCCACCTGTCTATATAGACGTCATCCCAGCGTTGACCTCCACCTGTCTATATAGACGTCATCCCAGCGTTGACCTCCACCTGTCTATATAGACGTCATCCCAGCGTTTACCTCCACCTGTCTATATAGACGTCATCCCAGCGTTGACCTCCACCTGTCTATATAGACGTCATCCCAGCGTTGACCTCCACCTGTCTATATAGACGTCATCCCAGCGTTGACCTCCACCTGTCTCTATATAGATGTCATCCCAGCGTTGACCTCCACCTGTCTATATAGACGTCATCCCAGCGTTGACCTCCACCTGTCTATATAGACGTCATCCCAGCGTTGACCTCCACCTGTCTATATAGACGTCATCCCAGCGTTGACCTCCACCTGTCTATATAGACGCCATCCCAGCGTTGACCTCCACCTGTCTATATAGACGTCATCCCAGCGTTGACCTCCACCTGTCTATATAGATGTCATCCCAGCGTTGACCTCCACCTGTCTATATAGACGTCATCCCAGCGTTGACCTCCACCTGTCTATATAGACGTCATCCCAGCGTTGACCTCCACCTGTCTATATAGACGTCATCCCAGCGTTGACCTCCACCTGTCTATATAGACGTCATCCCAGCGTTGACCTCCACCTGTCTATATAGACGTCATCCCAGCGTTGACCTCCACCTGTCTATATAGACGTCATCCCAGCGTTGACCTCCACCTGTCTATATAGACGTCATCCCAGCGTTGACCTCACCTGTCTATATAGACGTCATCCCAGCGTTGACCTCCACCTGTCTATATAGACGTCATCCAGCGTTGACCTCCACCTGTCTATATAGACGTCATCCCAGCGTTGACCTCCACCTGTCTATATAGACGTCATCCCAGCGTTGACCTCCACCTGTCTATATAGATGTCATCCCAGCGTTGACCCCCACCTGTCTATATAGACGTCATCCCAGCGTTGACCTCTATATAGACAGACAAGGGGCAGCGCCAATATGCCACAATCTCCTCTTTTCTTCTTTTTCTCAGGTGGTCTTTGGTAGGAAAGTCCCCCCTTATGATCCAGGTCCTGCTCAAGGTTTCTTCCCTCTTAATGCACTTAGCTTACACACACAAGCTACACACACTGCTGGCTTTCAAGTTTGTCCTTCAGTGCTGAAACAGAGTCAGCTGAGCTGTTTTCTCTTGTCAGTGCTGCTATCTGCTCTTTGCTGAACTCTAAACTCTCTCATAGTTGCTGTAACTCTTTGTGCATAATTTCTATCAGCGCTATCCTGGAGTCCAAGCCTGAGAGCTTCTCATTAATTGAAATCAAAATCTCCCTGACCTCAGAGCTGGTAGGTTTTTCTGGAGAGCTTTGAGTGGAGTCTGATTCTCGACTCCCTTTGGAGGTAGGTTTAGGTTTAACTTTCTCCAATTAATTTACTGTGTTAATGTCAGCTGTAATGCAGAATCGGTTAAAGTAGGTTTCAATGTAGTCTTCCAAATCTTCCAGGGTGGTATATTTAGCCGTTGGATAATCTAAATGTTTTTTTCACAAAATAGTTAGGATTATTTTGCCTTGCATATATTTTCTAGCAGCGAGTTGATCTCTTAGATTCCTGCACTGGTGGTCTCTGGTCTCATGATCACAGGTGCATCACCCCCAAAATCTTCCCAAACTGCTGGGACCAATACTTTTCACTTTATACATGCTGCTCTTGGGAAAAATAATTCAGAACTATGTTATAAACTTTCATTGCTACGCTGATAATACGCAGCTGTACCTATCCATGAAACCAGAGGAAGCAAAACCTTTGGCTAAACTTCAAGGGTGTCTTAATGACATTAAGTCCTGGATGTCCTCTAACTTTTTGTTTCTAAACTCGGATAAAACAGAGGTTATTGTCTTTGGTCCCAAACACCTGAGGAATGGATTGACTGGGTTTACGCTGGCTTCCAGCACAGCTGTGAAAAACCTTGGAGTTATTTTTGATCAGGATATGTCATTTAAGCAGCATATTAATCAGGTTTGTCAGACAGCCTTTTTTCATCTCTGAAATATCGCCAAGATTAGGAGCATCCTCTCCCAGGGTGATGCTGAAAAATTAATCCACGCGTTTGTTAGCTCTAGACTGGATTACTGTAATGCGTTGTTAGCAGGATGTCCGAAAAGCTCGCTGAATAGCTTTCAATTGATCCAGAATGCAGCAGCGAGGGTGCTGACAGGAATCCGTTAGCGCGATCACATCTTTCCCGTGTTAGCCTCCCTCCATTGGCTTCCCTTGAAATTTAGAATTGAGTTTAAAATTCTGCTTCTCGCATATAAGGCCCTTAATGGCCTAGCTCCTCGTTATCTACCAGACTTGATAGCACGTTATGCTCCTAATAGAGCTCTCCGCTCTCAGAGTGCAGGATTACTCGTCGTTCCTAGAATATCTAAAAGTAGGTTTGGAGGACGGGCCTTCTGCTACCAGGCACCTTTATTCTGGAACCAGCTACCAGTTTGGGTTCAGGAGGCTGACACCATCTCCATCTTTAAAACTAAATTGAAAACATTTCTGTTCAGTAAAGCCTACAGTTAGTCTAAATTATAGTGTGTAGGGGCTAATAGTTATAACTATAGTTGTAGAAGCTCAGACTAGAGTAGCTCGTCTTAATCACAGCTTCATCATAGCTACGCTGCTATAGGCCTACGCTGCAGGGGGACACCAACATGATCTGCTGAGTGGTGTCTCCACTGCTCTTCTCCCTTTCCTTCCCTTTCCTCCTCCCTTCCTCCTCCTCCAGCTCATTCCTAGTTAATTAGCAGCACCTCGTTACTGTAACTGTGCTCCATTTTCTTTCCTGTCGTTTGTTGTGCTGTTTTCCTCATCTTTTCTCTTTTCTTTCTGTATGTTTTCCCCTTTTTTCCCCTTTTCTCCTTTTCTTTCCCTTTCCTCCTCCCTTCCTCCTCCTCCAGCTCATTTATAATTACTTGGGAGCACCCTGTTACTGAAACAGGGTGCTCTTTGCTTTCCTGTGGTTTGTTGTGCTGATTTTGCCTCCTTTTTTCTCTTTTCTTTCTTTATGTTTGCAGGTCAGAGTTTCCTGAGTTTCATGCTGACTTGCAGTTCCCTCCTCTGTCCATCCCAGCGTTTACCTCCACCTGTGTGTGTAGGTGTGTTCAGGGTGTCGTGTGTGTAGGTGTGTTCAGGGTGTTGGTTGCCGTGGTGACTGGTGATCTAGTCCTCTGACCATCTCACCTCAGTGCTGCTACCTGCATCTGTTTATGGAGTCATTATATTCAGTCATTTGTGAACTCTCCTGAATATATATCCTCTCTCTGTATACCATCTCTATGTAATCCTAATAATATCTGTACTATCTATCTATCTGTCCTATCCTCTCTGTCCTCCATAAGTCAATCTGTCTATCCTCTATGTCTAAATAATCTCTGTCTATCTCTAATTAATCTATCTATATAAATACTATCTGTAATAATAATATATGTAATAATAATAAATGTAATCTCTGTCCTCCATCCTATATAATATATAATATATATATCTGTCCTCTATGTCTCTATCCTCCTCTTCTCGTAATCCTCTCTCTGTCCTAATCCTCTCTGTCTATAATCTATCTCCTCTCTCTGTCCTCCATCCTCTCTGTCCTCCATCATTCTGTCCTCCATCATCTCTGTCCTCATCATCCTCTATCTCCATCCTCTGTGTTCTCCATCCTCTCTTCTGTCCTCCATCCTCTGTCTCCATCCATCCTCTCTGTCCTCCATCCTCTCTCTCTCTCTGTCCTCCATCCTCTCTGTTCTGTCCTCCTCCATCCTCTCTCCTCCTGTCCTCATCCTCTCTGTCCCTCCTCCTCTCTGTCCTCCTCGTCTCTCCTCTCTTTTTCTTTCTCTATCCAGCTGGTCTTCATCAGGAAGGTCCTCCATATGATCCAGGTCCTGGTCCAGGTTTCTTCCTCTTAAAGTGGACTTTTTTCTTGCCACTGTTTGGCCTAAAGGTTTTTTCTCCCTCTGTTGGAGTTTTTTACCTGCCATTATCATTGATTAGGATTTAATATTATAGTTTTAGTTAATTATATTCTCTTGGGGGTCATGATCTGGGTCTCTGTAAAGCACCGAGAGACAACTGACATTGTAACAGATGCTATACAAATAAAATTGAATTGAATTGAATTGTTTTATCTTACGCTCTTTTCAATACAGTAAATTAGAACTAGCTGCAAATGACACAAAATTTCATTCGTTCTCTTCTTTTTTTTTTTTTTTTTTTTACAATACTGTTATTTTCTTATCCTCTTCATACCTGTACTGGTACGTGTACCACAGCACTCTCTGGTCATACATGGGGAAATGTCATGACTTTCCACATTTTTTTCCCACATTTTAACTTGAAAAAAATTGGAAACATACAACGCATTATAAATACATTTCAAACGAAATGTGTTGCTTGAGATAATTAAAATTGTGTCTTTTAAAAAAACATTAGTTACATATTCAGTTGCAGTGCAGATGTAACAACTGTTTAGTGTGTTTATTTTCTCTGTATGAGAGTATGAGTATGTGAGAATTGTTGGACAGAGTTGTAAATGTCTGATTCAGTAAAGTAACAATTCAGGTAATAAATAACCACAATAAGAAATAAACATCTCTGTGTATTTGAAGCTAATTGAGAAGGCATTTATGGCTATATTTTAAAACTGGTCATCATGGTGGTACTCAGAGAGCTGAACAGGTGGTACGCAGTAATAAAGTTTGAGAACCACTGGTTTAGTCCATAACAAGTCAACTCTACTTTAAGCCTAAACTAAGACATTATATAAACATAACAACTGGTCTTTTCTGACACTCTTTCCAAATCAATACTGCATCAGACAATGTGTTTTTTTATTCCTGAGGTAGATAAGCCAGGCACAAACTAAGGAATATTTATTTTTGTCTGAACAAAAATTAAATACCAATTTTAACAATTTACCCTACTGGCCCGAATATAGGACGACTCTGATTATAAGACAACCCTATTTTTCAAATATAATTTTGGGAAAATAAAAATATGATAAAGACAATAAAGTTATTCATAAAACAACTTTTTATTGTACAATTATTATAGAAAAAATTCCCACAGAGATAACATTCAGCTGTTTATTTTATTGGTTTAATCTTTTTTAGTTACTCTGGTTCCAGACTGAAGGTCAGGTTTGTGTCAGGTTTCCATGTTATTACAGATCAAGGTATAGAACTATTTAATAAACTTTATTCTCTTAAAATCTGAGACTATGACTCAGTGAATCAGCAACAACCATGTAGTTCAATAACTGCATTAATGATGTCAATAACTGCAGAACCATCAGAGTCCAGTTTGATTCAGGTTCAAGAACAACATTAATAATTCAGTCTGTAAAAAACTAATTCTGGAGTGAAACTAAACTTTCTAACCTCTTTGATCCAGTCGCTCTCTGGTTGCTCCATTGATCATCAGATCTGCTCCACTCTGACTGGTTACTGAGCTGCAGCTCCATCTAGTGGAGCAGATGTGTAACTACAATTGCACGTAGCGTCGCATATAGTGACATTGAACAAGAACAAAGTTTAACTCGAGTGCGCCCTCTGCTGGCCTGGAGGCCATATCGCGATTCATGGCTTCGACTTGAATCGACTTGAATCACATTCTAAAAATTTAAATCAATTTTTTCAAAAATTGCGGCATGTGTAGTTCTGAAGATGCACTTTTTGGTTTTAATTAAAATACAACTAATTGAGTGTGTAAGGGAAGGTTTCCCTCTTCAGCATCGCCACCTGCTGGTTGTTTGGGTTAACCGTTAAACTTGTTTTTTGTGTTGATATACTGAGACAGTCTATATTATCTCCTGTTCAAACTGCACCATGATTTCATTAAATACATTTGGGAAGTTGAAATCTTCCATTGATTTGGGTCACGGCTCGTCATTATGGGGGGTGGCGGGGTGTCCTGAAGCCAGAGAATCACGGATCGATGGACGTCAGTAATAGTGCTAATATTTGTATCTGAGCACATCTAACCTTTATGTTATTTCACTTTTCACGTATTTTTCATAGTTGTTTGTAATCTTGGATAACTGTATTTGAATTAATGTCTGTAGCTGTTTAACACGATTTAAGACTGATTGTGAGGCAGACTGCGACACTCTTGTCCTGAAGCATGTCTTCAGCTGGAAATCTCCTGGACAGGACTGTATATCACTGATGATGCTCGGTCCTGCAGTACATCTGCTCCCTGCCTGTCACTGGAAATACATCTCACTAATGAAATGGCCACAGCCCACTGCTATCTGTCAGCAGTAATGTGCATCTGCGTAGGGATGGAACGGAAATGAGAGAGGACGAAAAGACAGAAGAAGACGGAGAGACGCTGGTGCCCAGAGAAGCTCCTTCATTTCAGCACACAGACATTGATTTTATTTTGACAGGAGCAAATAGCCCCAGCAGGGTAGGGTTAGGGGTTAGGGGTTAGGGTTAGGGGTTAGGGTTAGGGTTAGGGGTTAAGGGTAGGGGTTAGGGGTTAGGGGTTATGGGGTAGGGTTAGGGGGGTAGGGGGGTAGGGTTAGGGTTAGGGTTAGGGGTTAGGGGTTAGGGGGTAGGGGGGTAGGGTTAGGGTTAGGGGGTTAAGGTTAGGGTTAGGGTTAGGGTTAGGGGTTAGGGGGTTAAGGGTTAGGGGTTAGGGGGTAGGGGGTTTAGGTTAGGGGTAGGGGTTAGGGGGTAGGAGGGGTTAGGGTTAGGGGTTAGGGGTAGGGGGGGGTAGGGTTAGGGTTAGGGGTTAGGGGTTAGGGGTTAGGGGGGGGTAGGGTTAGGGTTAGGAGTTAGGGGTAGAGGTTAGGGGTTAGGGTAGGGGGTAGGGGTTAGGGTTAGGGTTAGGGTTAGGGTTAGGGGGTAGGATTAGGGGTTAGGAGTAGGGGTAGGGGTTAGGGAGTAGGGTAGGGTTAGGGGTTAGGGGGTAGGATTAGGGTTAGGAGTTAGGGGTAGGGGGTTAGGGGATATGGTTAGGGTTAGGAGTTAGGGGAAGGGGTTAGGGGGTAGGGGTAGGGTTAGGGTTAGGGGTTAGGGGTTGGGGTTGGGGTTAGGGGTAGGGGTTAGGGGTTAGGGGGTAGGGTTATGGTTAGGGGTTAGGGGTTAGGGTTAGGGTTAGGGGTTTCTAATGGTCTCTCTAATGTGACAGAGAGAAGGAGCTGGTCGGGACATCTGTTACAGCTCCACTCATGATGATCTGGACATTTTACTTCATCATATTTGGTGGAGCAGATTTAAAAATTTTCAGTCCATTTTTATTTCTTCTTTTTTAAATTTAGATATGTACTAACATTCAAGTTTTAGCTCATACAAAAATGAATTATGTTAACACATCATTTATGGAGCTGCGTATCAACATGACTCAGATTAAAACAAGATTGAATTTAGTTTCATAAGAAAGCCATAGAGGACAGCTGTTAATGCTTAAATCAAATATCTCATGACTACATTACATTATTATAATTGTTCCTCTGCTGAGACATGCTCACTTGTACGTCAAAGATGGATTTTTTTTAATCAAACTAATTCCTCCAAACGTCTAAAGTCTGAGTGTGAGCATCAGTTACTATTAATCCTCCAAAATCACACAACTCAAATATCATATTTGGATTAAATACATTGACAAGACTGCAGAATATTCTGCTGCAGCAGACAGACAGGATCACAGAAACAACAGACGTCCATCATACAGTCTTTAAATCAATAAATATTTCACTGAGCCGTTGATCCGGAGAGATACAAGAATCCACTTTAACCTGGTCACGGTCCTGGTTAGTTTACTGGCGTGTTCAAAAGCAGCTTTCAGGTAAGAGAAAAGGAGAAAGACTGCCATCTGGTGGACAGTGTGATAACTGCAAGACGTCACTCAAAAAACAATTTACTGAAGTTTGCACACGTTTTATATATCAATATATCATTGTGTTCAAACATTTACTCACAGCTGTCTATGTGTGTGTGAGTAAAGTGTATTTATTTATTAATTTTGACGTCACCGCTCAGGGACGTGACGACAGAAGACCTGATCCAGCTGATTCATTCAAACCAACGACGTCGGAGAGAAGAAACATCCAGTTTCCTGAATCCGCTCCAGGATTGTTTTGGTTCATTTCTTTCTTTTTAAATCCAAATTCTTAAGGTTTTCTTTTTCTTTTTGGTTTGTTTGTCTTTGGGCTGGATTACAGAGTTCCGTTTCTACCTGTCTCTACCTGTTCTCTACCTGGTTTCTACCTGGTTTCTTCTCCGTACCTGACTGACAGAAGGTGAGTTATTTCTGAGATCTGAGATCTGAAATGTGCGACAACATTTAAAGATGCATGTCTACAGTTTTACACACGTAAAACTTATATTACATTATATTGTATGAGGGTCGTTAATTCTGGTTACCATGGCAACATTGTTCCGACACCATCGTCCATTAGAACAAATGTTATTTATTTCAGAAGTGATTCATGTTCAGTTAAAGGTTTGTCAGTGAAGGCGGGGATTTCCTGACTGGTCAACTGAGGTTCAGCGTTCGTTTTTCCGGTACCGGAGTTTGAGTTTGGACCGTCCCGGTTCGTTTCTGAACGTTCTCTTGTCTCCGTGTCTCCGGTCCTGGTTTTTACAGATGAACTCGAGCACCAGCGTCCATCACATCAGTCCGACTCACAAAGAAAACATCCCGCCTTCCTCCAGATCCGGAGCGTTTCAGCGCCAGAGGGCCAAGCAGCGGGTGGTGCTGGGGGCGCTGTCCGATAATGAGCAGCGGGGTCGGTCCCTCAGCCAGGTAGGGGGCCAGCGGGGGGTGCTGGGGGGTGCTGGGAGTCTGAGACAGCTGTGTGTGTGTATGTATATATATATATATATATATATATATATATATATATATATATATATTGTTTGCGCCGAATCATCTCTGTGGTTGTCAGATATACAGTCATGGAAAAAATTATTAGACCACCCTTGTTTTCTTCAGTTTCTTGTTCATTTTAATGCCTGGTACAACTAAAGGTACATTTGTTTGGACAAACATAACAATAACCACAAAGATTGCTCATAAGAGTTTTATTTAAGAGCTGATATCTTACCATTTTCCATGGTTTTCTTGATTATAACCTAAATCACTTAAGTTTTTACATCAATAGCTATGGCGTTGTACTGCCAAAAACACTGCTTTTATGCATTCAGTGTTTTCTTTTCTGTCTGTTTTAGTCACATGATGACGTTTAGTGGTACCAGGTTTTAAAATGAACAAGAAAGTGAAGAAAAAATGGTGGTCTAATAATTTTTTCCATGACTGTATAACAGCATCTGTTGTTGTCTTTGGGGCGCCATTTGTAAAGTTGGTCATGCGGAAAATAACAGCAACATTTTGTCACATTTAGCTTCAAATCATGTTTTAAAAAGTGGTGTGAATTTTTGAAAGTCACTTTTTAGCACATTTAACACAATATTTGTTAACTTTTCAAATTTAGTCAATATTTAAATCTAAATATAAATGTTAAATCTAAATGTTTAATCTAAATGTTAAATCTAAATCTAAAAGTTAAATCTAAATGTTATGCCTAAATGTTAAATCTAAATCTAAATGTTTAACCTAAATATTTAGTCTAAATTTTAAATCTAAATCTAAATGTTAAATCTAAATCTAAATGTTAAATCTAAATGTTTCATCTAAATCTAAATGTTTCATCTAAATCTAAATGTTAAATCTAAATGTTTCATCTAAATCTAAATGTTTCATCTAAATCTAAATGTTAAATCTAAATTCTAATCTAAATCTAAATGTTAAATCTAAATCTAAATGTTAAATATTAATGTTGAATCAAAATATTTAATCTAAATCTAAAACATGCAAATTCAGCTGCCGATAACCGGAAGTACCAAAATAAAAGCTCGAGGAGGTTTAGATTTAGATTTAAATTAAATATTTAGATTCAACATTTATATTTAACATTTAGAGTTAGATTAAATATTTAGATTTAACATTTAGATTTAGAGACAGAGACGGAGCAGAGACCATCACTCTGACTGGTCTGAAGTGACTGATGTCTCTGTCCTCAGGGAAGCCAGTTTTTCAGACAGAGATAGAGACAGAGACGGAGCAGAGACAGAGACGGAGCAGAGACAGAGACGGAGCAGAGACAGAGACGGAGACAGAGACCATCACTCTGACTGGTCAGAAGTGACTGATATCTCTGTCCTCAGGGAAGCCAGTTTTTTAGACGGAGCAGAGATGGAGCAGAGACAGAGACAGAGCAGAGACAGAGCAGAGACAGAGACGGAGCAGAGACAGAGACAGAGCAGAGACAGAGATAGAGACAGAGCAGAGACAGAGCAGAGACAGAGACAGAGACAGAGCAGAGACAGAGATAGAGACAGAGCAGAGACAGAGCAGAGACAGAGACAGAGCAGAGACAGAGATAGAGACAGAGCAGAGACAGAGACGGAGCAGAGACAGAGCAGAGACAGAGATAGAGACAGAGCAGAGACAGAGACGGAGCAGAGACAGAGCAGAGACAGAGATAGAGACAGAACAGAGACAGAGACGGGGCAGAGACAGAGATGGAGCAGAGACAGAGACAGAGCAGAGACAGAGATAGAGACAGAGCAGAGACAGAGACGGGGCAGAGACAGAGACAGAGCAGAGACAGAGACGGGGCAGAGAGGAGAGATGGAGGACAGAGACGGAGCAGAGACAGAGACGGAGCAGAGACAGAGCAGAGACGGAGACGGGGCAGAGACAGAGACGGAGCAGAGACAGAGACAGAGCAGAGACAGAGATAGAGACAGAGCAGAGACAGAGACGGGGCAGAGACAGAGACAGAGCAGAGACAGAGACGGGGCAGAGACAGAGATTGAGCAGAGACAGAGACGGAGCAGAGACAGAGACGGAGCAGAGACAGAGCAGAGACGGAGACGGGGCAGAGACAGAGACGGAGCAGAGACAGAGACGGGGCAGAGACAGAGATGGAGCAGAGACAGAGACGGGGCAGAGACAGAGATGGAGCAGAGACAGAGACGGAGCAGAGACAGAGACGGAGCAGAGACAGAGCAGAGACGGAGACGGGGCAGAGACAGAGACGGAGCAGAGACAGAGACGGAGCAGAGACAGAGCAGAGACGGAGCAGAGACGGAGCAGAGACAGACACGGAGACAGAGCAGAGACAGAGCAGAGACAGAGCAGAGACCATCACTCTGACTGGTCTGAAGTGACTGATGTCTCTGTCCTCAGGGAAGCCAGTTTTCCAAACACAGCTCCGTGTCCGACAGCTCGCTGGTCCACGTCCTCAGCTGTCCGTCCAGTTCTGGATGTGATCTGTACGTGGAGGACGGCTCGCAGGTCCCTGTCTTCAGCTGTCCGTCCAGTTCTGGATGTGATCTGTACGTGGAGGAGGCCTGTGAGGTGGTTCTGGTTTCAGACGGCTGTGAGCTCAGTGATGAAGCTGCTGTCCAGCAGGACGATCATATGAGACTCCTGCTGGAACTCACTTCAGGTTAGTCTGTCCTCCACACAGACGTCCACACAAAGGACATGTCTGTCCAGGAGTTTGGATCATTTGAGTCTCTGACGTTGTTCTTGTGCAGGTTCATGCCAGGATGCGTCTCTGCAGTCTGAAGCAGATGAGCGTCGGGACTCTCGGGACTGTCTCTGTGTGGACTACGTAGAAGACATCCACCAGATCCTGAGGGACAGCGAAGTCAGACGGACTCATTTCAGATTAATAACTGTGGTTCTGCTGCAGGTTGTTCACTGCTCTGGTTCTGGTTCTAGAAGAGGTTCAGGGCGGAGCTCGGCTACCTGGACAGACACCCAGAGATCACCAGCGCCATGAGGCTCATCCTGGTGGACTGGCTGGTGGACGTGTCCCAGGACTACCGGCTCACCTCTGAAACGCTGCACCTCGCTGTCAACTACCTGGACCGGTTCCTGTCCCGCACAGCGGACGTGAGACGGGACAAGCTGCAGCTGCTGGGGACAGCTGCGCTGCTGATCGCTGTGTAAGGAAATCAGTGTTTCCCAGTGAGTCGGGAACCTTTGTTGGGTTTTGGTCTCTGGTAAACAGCTTCGTCCTGACACCTTGTAGGAAGTACGAGGAGATCTGTCCACCGAAGCTGGACGAGTTTGTCTACATCACTGACTCCACCTACAGTCAGAAGGAGCTGGTCCAGATGGAGGAGGCCATTCTGAGGGTTCTGGCCTTCAACCTGTCTGCACCCACCATAAACCAGTTCCTCCACCTGTTCCTGTCCGTCCAGACCGTCTGTGCGAAGACCGAGAGCCTGGCCCAGGTGAGTAACTGACATCACACCTGCTGATTCCCCTTCTTCAGGTTCTGCTGCTGTTATTTCTGCTCCCAGTATCTGGCAGAGTTGAGTCTGCTGGAGACGGATCCGTTCCTGCAGTTCAGCCCTTCGCTGGTGGCGGCGGGAGCCTACAGTCTGGCCGCCTACACCATCAACCAGTCCCTCTGGGTGAGACTGGCAACCTTTTACAGCAGTTATTCCCCTCTAAGAATTAGAAAAACAATTATTTTGATCGGAATCGCTTTATATTTTAGCCTGACTCTTTACGAGCCTTCACCGGATTTACTCTGGCTGAGATCCGGCCCTGCCTCATCAGCCTCCACCAGCTGTACGTCAGCGCTGACAGTCGCCCCCAGCAGGCCGTATGGGACAAGTACAAGAGCTCAAAGTAAACCTGGTTTTAACTGGTGCATTCTGGGTGAAACCTCTGACCTTTGGAGCCTGAGGTCCTCTTCTCTCTGTTAACAGGTACCGTCGTGTTTCCAGGATCAGTCCGCCAGCGTTTTTGCCTCTGCTGTGATTCGCTGCTCCACACGCCGTGGACGTGGAGACGCTTCAGCATCTTCGCTTGAGATTGAGTTCATGTAAATGTAAAAACTGAATTTTTATTGTCAAAAACATTTCATAATGTAACGATCCCATCAGGGCATTTCTGAATCTATAAAGAGCTGTGGTGTAAATGTGTTCACAGTGCCGTTTCTGCTCGTTTCTGTTGACTTCTGAGGAGAAAACAACAATCAACCCTAACGATCATTATTCAGTGTGACCTCATCAGCCTGTGACCTCATCAGCGTATGACTTCATCAACCTGTGTCCTCATCAGTCTGTGACTTCATCAACCTGTGACCTCATCAGCCTGTGACCTCATCAGCGTGCGACCTCATCAGCCTGTGACCTCATCAGCGTATGACTTAATCAACCTGTGACCTCATCAGTCTGTGACCTCATCAGCATGTGACCTCATCAGTCTGTGACCTCATCAGCGTGTGACCTCATCAGTCTGTGACCTCATCAGCGTGCAACCTCATCAGTCTGTGACCTCATCAGCATGTGACCTCATCAGCGTGTGACCTCATCAGCGTGCAACCTCATCAGTCTGTGACCCCATGTGAACTCGTCAGCGCGCGCTGTCATCAGTGTGCGACCTCATCAGCCTGTGACCTCATCAGTGTGCGACCTCATCAGCCTGTGACCTCATCAGCCTGTGACCTCATCAGTCTGTGAACTCATCAGTCTGTGAACTCGTCAGCGCGCGCTGTCATCAGTGTGCGACCTCATCAGCGTGCAACGTCATCAGCCTGTGACCTCATCAGTGTGCGACCTCATCAGCCTGTGACCTCATCAGCCTGTGACCTCGTCAGCGTGTGACCTCACCAGCCTGTGACCTCATTAGCCTGTGACCTCATCAGTCTGTGACCTCATCAGCCTGTGACCTCATCAGTCTGTGACCTCAATAGCCTGCGACCTCATCAGTCTGTGACCTCATCAGCCTGTGACCTCATCAGGCTGTGACCTCATCGGTCTGTGACCTCATCAGCGTGTGACCTCATCAGTCTGTGTACTCACCAGCGTATGACTTCATCAACCTGTGTCCTCATCAGTCTGTGACTTCATCAACCTGTGACCTCATCAGCCTGTGACCTCATCAGCGTGCGACCTCATCAGCCTGTGACCTCATCAGCGTATGACTTAATCAACCTGTGACCTCATCAGTCTGTGACCTCATCAGCATGTGACCTCATCAGTCTGTGACCTCATCAGCCTGTGACCTCATCAGTGTGCGACCTCATCAGCCTGTGACCTCATCAGCCTGTGACCTCATCAGTCTGTGAACTCATCAGTCTGTGAACTTGTCAGCGCGCGCTGTCATCAGTGTGCGACCTCATCAGCGTGCGACGTCATCAGCCTGTGACCTCATCAGTGTGCGACCTCATCAGCCTGTGACCTCATCAGCCTGTGACCTCGTCAGCGTGTGACCTCACCAGCCTGTGACCTCATTAGCCTGTGACCTCATCAGTCTGTGACCTCATCAGCCTGTGACCTCATCAGTCTGTGACCTCAATAGCCTGCGACCTCATCAGTCTGTGACCTCATCAGCCTGTGACCTCATCAGGCTGTGACCTCATCGGTCTGTGACCTCATCAGCGTGTGACCTCATCAGTCTGTGTACTCACCAGCGTATGACTTCATCAACCTGTGTCCTCATCAGTCTGTGACTTCATCAACCTGTGACCTCATCAGCC
Organism: Hirundichthys speculiger; assembly: GCA_018398805.1. Taxonomy (NCBI): domain Eukaryota; kingdom Metazoa; phylum Chordata; class Actinopteri; order Beloniformes; family Exocoetidae; genus Hirundichthys; species Hirundichthys speculiger. The sequence continues at coordinate 115,416 of JAGFBZ010000567.1, forward strand.
TGTGACCTCATCAGTGTGCGACCTCATCAGCCTGTGACCTCATCAGCGTATGACTTAATCAACCTGTGACCTCATCAGTCTGTGACCTCATCAGCATGTGACCTCATCAGTCTGTGACCTCATCAGCGTGTGACCTCATCAGTTGTGACTCATCAGCGTGACCTCATCAGTCTGTGCTCAACCTCATCAGTCTGTGACCTCATCAGCATGTGACCTCATCAGCGTGCAACCTCATCAGTCTGTGACCCCATGTGAACTCGTCAGCGCGCGCTGTCATCAGTGTGCGACCTCATCAGCCTGTGACCTCATCAGTGTGCGACCTCATCAGCCTGTGACCTCATCAGCCTGTGACCTCATCAGTCTGTGAACTCATCAGTCTGTGAACTCGTCAGCGCGCGCTGTCATCAGTGTGCGACCTCATCAGCGTGCGACGTCATCAGCCTGTGACCTCATCAGTGTGCGACCTCATCAGCCTGTGACCTCATCAGCCTGTGACCTCGTCAGCGTGTGACCTCACCAGCCTGTGACCTCATTAGCCTGTGACCTCATCAGTCTGTGACCTCATCAGCCTGTGACCTCATCAGTCTGTGACCTCAATAGCCTGCGACCTCATCAGTCTGTGACCTCATCAGCCTGTGACCTCATCAGGCTGTGACCTCATCGGTCTGTGACCTCATCAGCGTGTGACCTCATCAGTCTGTGTACTCACCAGCCTGTGACCTCATCAGTGTGTGACCTCATCAGTCTGTGACCTCATCAGCGTGTGACCTTCAGACTGGAACACTGAGCTGCTCCAGAACTGAGAACATCATTTAAACACATCCAGGTGTTGGAGACGATGTTGGAGACGATGGAGGAAGCTGCTGATGAGGCGGAGCTCCAATCAGCTCAGTTCTGGTGCACGCTGATGTAAAAGGTTTTATCGTTAATAAAACAGAGCTTTTAGGAAACAAAAGTGTTAATAAAGTAAAAAAAAAAAATCCTCTGTAGATACAAAACATCTCTGTCCGAAACCACAAGTAAATAAAACTGGAGAAGGATTCATTTAACAAAAAGTGAAAATATACTGTTGAGTGATGTTTCAGTCGTTTTTGATTTGATGTTTTTTGGACTAAAAGTAAAGTTGTTTAATGCTGAGCATTATTTAGGTTTTTTTTTAGAAAATGTAACCATAGTTAATATTTACGATGTTGAACAACAACTTGGATTTTACATTTTTCAGAACATTTTCTCAACTCATGATCCTTTAATCCTTCACACATTTACATGACGTTCTGGTCAGGAAGGAGAATCAGTGAAGCTGGAACTAAAGATGTCAGACTCATGTGTGTATATATATATATATGTATATATATATATATATATATATATATATATATATATATATATATATATATATATATTATATATATATATATGTGTGTGTGTGTGTGTGTGTGTGTGTAACCCAACCCGTGTAGGATTGCACCTCTCTACACCCGAGGACTCTGCGTTGTGTGTAAGGTTGTTGTTGGGGTGCAGGGGGAGGCAAGGATCGGACACACGGTGTTCAAGGTCGTGGTTCAGACGCGCTGTTTATTTGTGTTGGTGCTTGCAGCTTCACCTTTCAAACCACAAACAAACACTCAACATCAAGATAACTAATATAAACGTAATTTTGAATACAATTAAAATAATAAAATCAAGCACTGCACCTTCATAATGACTAAACAAGGTCCCAGACTCAACACAAGTATGGGGAAAATGTGCAGGCAATTAAATAGCAAACAGAGCTTGTGAAATATATTCAATAAAATAAAAAAGAGAAAAGGCTAGCCAAAATTCCAGCCCACATACAAAATATAAAACAAAGTCTTAAACTCCCAAAACTTTGTCAGATGGTAAACAAGCATCTCAGTAAATGCATAATTTAGACTAAACATCATAACAACTGATTATCATCAACCTACTTAACTATGACGTAGAGAATGCGATCTCTAGTGCTTACCTTTCAAACCACAAACGAACACTAAACAAAACCGCGACAGTGCGGAGAAAAAGAAAACTCAAAATACGGTGTCCAGTGAGGGACAAATTATGGCGCTTTCCTCAAACCAGAGAGCATATACAGCATAATGGCGCCACCTGCTGACCCATTTAGGCAACTGCCCTACATCTATCTATCTATCTATATATATATAACTTAGTTGACCTCATAAATCTTTTAATTTTCAGTGATCTATTCCAGCCGGAGACTGCAGACTTTTATTTTGAAAGTCCACAGGCGTCTGGTTTTGCTGATGTTGAGGCTCCGTTTCAGAGAGGAGCTTTAAAAACTCAGACTCAACTAACTCTGAGTTCAGAGTTGGTCCAGTCAACTCGGAGGTACAGCAGGTAAAGGAGGAGGTCTTCCTGTTCTTGATTGACAGCTGTCACTGCAGTCACATGGTTTTCAGCGGCTGCAGCGGTGAAGGAAGGAATTCAAACATGAACCCGCTGAAGAGTTGATGAAGAATAAAAACATTTCAGAGATAACGACTGTATTTAAGAACATTTCACCAACAGCGTCCTCAGAGGAAAAACAACTACATGAATGTTTGGTTGTCACGGTAACAGAAATCACCTGTGTTTCCAGGTAAAGTCACATTCAAACTGACGCACGTGAAAGTATCTGAACCTTCCTGTTGTTCTGGAAAAACCTGACTGAGGCGGTTCCAGCTGGTCAGACCTGCAGAAACAAACACAACCGAGATTTTATTCACCTGTGAAGCTGCTCTGCTCATTCAGGTGATTCCTGCTTCCTCAGGTGAGCTGATTCCTGCTGGTCTCTCTCTCTGCTTGTATCACTGATTACTAAAACTAGCTGTTCTCTGCCTGTAAATCTCTACTTAATCAACAGAAGTAAATCTACTGTAAATGAAACGGGAAGCTTCGACAGGTGACTCTCAGGTGTGTTTCTGCTCGTCAGCATGGCTGAACCTGCAGAGCTGCTCCTCATCAAGGACCAGTATGAGCTGGGGTTCCAGTCTCTGGGTGGAGGACTGGAGGCCGAGGAGGCTGGAAGAAGATCAGAAGCCCTGGGGTTCTACAGGAAGGCTCACCTGCACCTGACTCAGGGGCTGGACGTTCCCACCGGAGGGGAGGAGCACCAGGGTCCGGTCTGGGACCGGGCCGGACTGCTGCAGCAGAAGATCAGGGACACTTTGAGGACTGTCACAGCCCACCTTTCTGGAGGAGTCTCAGGTGACAGCAGGTAATCTCTATACAGACTTGGCCAGAGACAGTCAGCCCCCCCACAGCCCCCTCCACCACCTGTACCCCAGCACACCTGACCCTAACCCTGCAACCACCCCCAGCTCAGCCCCCGCCCCCAGCTCAGCCCCCACCCCAAACCCCTGCTGCTGCTGCTCCACACCCAGAAACTCTCCCTGCAGCCGCTCTGGTAACTGCAGCCATGGATGATCCAGGAGAGCAGCCCCCAGCCTACACCCCACAGCCCACAGATGGCCACCGCAGCCTGGCCCGCGGTCCCGCTGAAGCCGGTCTCGGATCGGGACCAGGACCAGGGACCGAAGGAAGCCAGCTGCTGTCCATCTCCTCTGGGGTGCAGCTGTTCTTCGTGGAAGCCGGCGGGCAGGTGAGCTCTCTGTCGTACCCGGGCTACCTTCGCATCATCACCCTGGACGGCGAGCAGAAGGGCTCCGCCTCAGCGTTTCTACAGGTAAGCGTCTGAGCACACCTTCCTCCAGGTGTGTTTGTGCCATGAATGACCATGTTGGTGTGTGATTGATGAACATAGTTGAGTCTGAGAAGCTATAACTCAGTCTGAGCTCAGTTGTTTTTCTGACTGCGTGGAAGAGAAATTCTCCACATGTTGATCAGACTGATTAACTGGAAAAAGCTCCAGTGAGATAAAATGTTCTCTGATAAATGAGCTATTAATAAATCTAAAATAAATATCATATAATATAAATATAATCTAAATAAAATGTAGATAAATGATCTAATAAATCAGCTGATTTATTCATGATGATGTTTTAGTTGTGGATGCTGAAGCACAGCTTCACAGATCTGTCCAACAATGTATCTGAAAAAAAGGTTTTTTGTTTTTTAAAGAATATTGTGAGTTAGTTTTGTCTTTATTCTAAGAACTCAGTAGCTAAATCACAATCTCTATATTCAGTTTTATCTGCTGATTTCCATCTTCTGTTTGATCTGTTTTGGGTTTTTTTTTTGCTTCGGTTCCTTTTGAGAATACAAATGTTTCCTGCCAACTCTACAAAGCAGGTATTATGTAGCGACCCGTGACTGGGGGGTGGGGTTCTGTACTCTGGTGCTGCTTTGTCCCCCAGCAGGACAATGGTCCCAGTAACAGATGAGTCTGCGCTTCTGTTGTGCTGCTGGTCAGAGTCTCGTGTCCTCACAGAGGTCGTCCAGGTCGTCCGTTCAGACGTCCGTCTATCAGGCAGCAGCCGGTCCGGTCTGTGGAGGACCTTCTGGACCTGGTCCGGTCTGTGGAGGACCTTCTGGACCTGGTCCGGTCTGTGGAGGACCTTCTGGATCTGGTCCGGTCTGGTCTGTGGAGGACCTTCTGGACCTGGTCCGGACTGTGGAGGAACTTCTGGATCTGGTCCGGTCTGTGGAGGACCTTCTGGACCTGGTCCGGACTGTGGAGGAACTTCTGGATCTGGTCCGGACTGTGGAGGAACTTCTGGATCTGGTCCGGTCTGTGGAGGACCTTCTGGACCTGGTCCGGTCTGTGGAGGACCTTCTGGACCTGTTCCGGTCTGTGTCTGTGGAGGACCTTCTGGACCTGGTCCGGTCTGTGGAGGACCTTCTGGATCTGGTCCGGTCTGTGGAGGACCTTCTGGACCTGGTCCGGACTGTGGAGGAACTTCTGGATCTGGTCCGGTCTGTGGAGGACCTTCTGGACCTGGTCCGGTCTGTGGAGGACCTTCTGGACCTGTTCCGGTCTGTGTCTGTGGAGGACCTTCTGGACCTGGTCCGGTCTGTGGAGGACCTTCTGGATCTGGTCTGGTCTGTATCTGTGGAGGACCTTCTGGACCTGGACCGGTCTGTGGAGGACCCCCTGGACCTGGTCCGGTTTGTATCTGTGGAGGACCTTCTGGACCTGGTCCGGTCTGTATCTGTGGAGGACCTTCTGGACCTAATCCGGTCTGTATCTGTGGAGGACCTTCTGGATCTGGTCCGGTCTGTGGAGGACCTTCTGGATCTGGTCTGTGTCTGTGGAGGACCTTCTGGACCTGGTCCGGTCTGTGTCTGTGGAGGACCTTCTGGACCTGGTCCGGTCTGTGGAGGACCTTCTGGATATGGTCTGGTCTGTATCTGTGGAGGACCTTCTGGACCTGGTCCAGTCTGTGGACGACCTTCTGGACCTGGTCCGGTCTGTGGAGGACTTTCTGGACCTGGTCCGGTCTGTGGAGGACCTTCTGGACCTGGTCCGGTCTGTGGAAGACCTTCTGGACCTGGTCCGGTCTGTGGACGACCTTCTGAACCTGGTCCGGTCTGTGTCTATAGGGGACCTTCTGGATCTGGTCCGGTCTGTGGAGGACCTTCTGGATCTGGTCCTGTCTGTGGAGGACCTTCTGGACCTGGTCCAGTCTGTGGAGGACCTTCTGGATCTGGTCCAGTCTGTGGAGGACCTTCTGGTCCGGTCTGTGGAGGACCTTCTGGACCTGGTCCGGTCTGTGTCTGTGGAGGACCTTCTGCACCTGGTCTGGTCTGTGTCTGTGGAGGACCTTCTGGACATGGTCCGGTCTGTGGAGGACCTTCTGGATCTGGTCCGGTCTGTGTCTGTGGAGGACCTTCTGCACCTGCTCCGGTCTGTGGAGGAGCTTCTGGACCTGGTCCGGTCTGTGGAGGACCCTCTGGACCTGGTCCGGTCTGTATCTGTGGAGGACCTTCTGGACCTGGTCCGGTCTGTGGAGGAACTTCTGGTCCGGTCTGTGGGGGACCTTCTGTACCTGGTCCGGTCTGTGGAGGACCTTCTGGTCCGGTCTGTGGAGGACCTTCTGGACCTGGTCCGGTCTGTGTCTGTGGAGGACCTTCTGCACCTGGTCCGGTCTGTGTCTGTGGAGGACCTTCTGCACCTGGTCCGGTCTGTGTCTGTGGAGGACCTTCTGGACATGGTCCGGTCTGTGGAGGACCTTCTGGATCTGGTCCGGTCTGTGTCTGTGGAGGACCTTCTGCACCTGCTCCGGTCTGTGGAGGAGCTTCTGGACCTGGTCCGGTCTGTGGAGGACCCTCTGGACCTGGTCCGGTCTGTATCTGTGGAGGACCCTCTGGACCTGGTCCGGTCTGTATCTGTGGAGGACCTTCTGGACCTGGTCCGGTCTGTGGAGGACCCTCTGGACCTGGTCCGGTCTGTATCTGTGGAGGACCTTCTGGACCTGGTCCTGTCTGTGGAGGACCCTTTGGTCCTGGTCCGGTCTGTGGAGGACCTTCTGGATCTGGTCCCGGTCTGTGTCTGTGGAGGACCTTCTGGACCTGGTCCGGTCTGTATCTGTGGAGGACCTTCTGGACCTGGTCCGGTCTGTGGAGGACCTTCTGGATCTGGTCCGGTCTGTGGAGGACCTTCTGGATCTGCTCCAGACTGTGGAGGACCTTCTGGATCTGGTCCGGTCTGTGGAGGACCTTCTGGATCTGGTCCGGTCTGTGGAGGACCTTCTGGATCTGGTCCCGTCAGCCCCTCTTACCTCAGTCAGAACTGTTTTCATTTCTCAGAACAGGATCATGAGTTTATATCTTTGATGTAAAAATCCAAAACATCATCGTTACGGTGAATCATCTCCACCTCTGGAGACCTGGAGTCATGGAGACCTGGAGACCTGCAGACTTGTAGACCTGCAGTCCTGTAGACCTGTAGACCTGCAGACCTGTAGACCTGTAGACCTGCAGACCTGCAGACCTGCAGACCTGTAGACCTGTAGACCTGCAGACCTGTAGACCTGTACCTGAGACCTGAGACCTGTAGACCTGCAGACCTGCAGACCTGTAGACTGACCTGAGACCTGCAGACCTGCAGACCTGTAGACCTGTAGACCTGTAGACCTGAGACCTGTAGACCTGCAGACCTGCAGACCTGCAGACCTGCAGACCGTAGACCTGGAGACCTGCAGACCTGTAGACCTGTAGACCTGTAGACCTGCAGTCCTGTAGACCTGCAGACCTGCAGTCCTGCAGTCCTGCAGACCTGCAGACCTGTAGACCTGGAGACCTGTAGACCTGCAGACCTGCAGACCTGTAGACCTGTAGACCTGTAGACCTGTAGACCTGCAGTCCTGTAGACCTGTAGACCTGTAGACCTGCAGTCCTGTAGACCTGTAGACCTGCAGACCTGTAGACCTGTAGACCTGCAGACCTGCAGACCTGCAGACCTGTAGACCTGGAGACCTGCAGACCTGTAGACCTGTAGACCTGTAGACCTGCAGTCCTGTAGACCTGCAGACCTGCAGTCCTGCAGTCCTGCAGTCCTGCAGACCTGCAGACCTGCAGACCTGCAGTCCTGTAGACCTGCAGACCTGCAGTCCTGCAGACCTGTAGACCTGTAGACCTGCAGTCCTGCAGACCTGTAGACCTGTAGACCTGCAGTCCTGTAGACCTGCAGACCTGCAGTCCTGCAGTCCTGCAGTCCTGCAGACCTGCAGACCTGCAGACCTGTAGACCTGTAGACCTGCAGTCCTGTAGACCTGTAGACCTGCAGACCTGTAGACCTGTAGACCTGCAGACCTGTAGACCTGTAGACCTGCAGTCCTGCAGACCTGCAGACCTGTAGACCTGGAGACCTGTAGACCTGTAGACCTGCAGTCCTGCAGACCTGTAGACCTGTAGACCTGCAGTCCTGTAGACCTGCAGACCTGCAGTCCTGCAGTCCTGCAGTCCTGCAGACCTGCAGACCTGCAGACCTGTAGACCTGTAGACCTGCAGTCCTGTAGACCTGTAGACCTGCAGACCTGTAGACCTGTAGACCTGCAGACCTGTAGACCTGTAGACCTGCAGTCCTGCAGACCTGCAGACCTGTAGACCTGGAGACCTGCAGACCTGTAGACCTGGAGACCTGCAGACCTGCAGACCTGCAGACCTGCAGACCTGGAGACCTGCAGACCTGCAGACCTGGAGACCTGCAGACCTGCAGACCTGTAGACCTGGAGACCTGCAGCCACACGGTCTGATCAGACTTCCAGACCTGTCAGAGCTACAGCTCTGGAGGAGACGGTTCAGAACCTGTTCAGACTCGTCACTTGTGATCTTCTCTGAAAGTCATCAATAATCTCTGATCAGGAACTGAAGAACAGAAGCTTGGATCAATGACAGGCTGATCTCTGATCAAACCTTCTACTGGGAACATTATTGATGAGCCTGCTCTGATCAGCATCTTCAACCAGTCAAACATCTGCTCTGGTTTAGCCTTTCATACTGGGGACCAGAAACTGGGGACAGACTGGAACCTGGGCGGGGTCTTCAGGTACCAGTTCTCAGCTGGTTCAGATCAGATCCTGAAGGCAGGAGCTTTGTTGTTTCCATGGTGACCATAAATCTGAGCTGATCTCCATGACCGGTGGAGTCCTGCTGTTCTTCTGCCTCGTCCTCGTCCTCCAGGTCAGATTGTCATGACGACGCTGCTCTAACCACAGATATGAAGATGACGCTCAGATCTCCTGGATCTGTCTCCAGATGGTCCATCAGACTGTCAGTGTTTGGAGTAGAGGACAGCTGGAGGACATCTGGAGGACATCTGGAGGACATCAAGCCTCCTTCAGTGAACTCAGAACAAGACAGAAATAATTATATCTGGTAAGAAAATCGAGTAAAAGCTTAATTCCAGCGGAGCGAAGATGAAACCAGATTGGAATCATCTCTGATCAGACAAGGAGACGCACTGGTTTACAAAGATGAAGAGACATGAAAACATATTTAGAAGATAAGAACAAAAACATTTAAAAGACAACAATAAACACATTTAAAAGACGAGAATAAAACCATTTAAAAGACGAGAATAAAAGGTTCCAGACTAGTAAAGAATAAGGTGTTGAGTGATTTCAAAGCTCTGACAGGATGATCAGACCTCAGACGTTCAGAAGTCGTTTTCCACAGCTGAGGAACGTGACGGCTGAAGCTGCTTCGCTTTGGTTGGTTCTGGTTCTGGTTCTAGGAAGTCTCAGTAAACCAGTTCCTGAAGACCCTGAGGGCTCTAATAAATTTTTCATGTACACTCAAGGAAAAAAGAAACGCACCACTGCTTTTTTACCACATTTTCTTTTGGTTACTTATTTTTAATGGAAATATTACATGTGCACATCAACCATATACCTGTCCCTGATATTCAGACCCAATTAATCAATGCTTGTGACAGTTTCAATAGCAATAACATGACCAAACAATAAAGCATCACAGTAAACAAAAACACAGTTATTTGATTTGATTGTCAGTAATTAACATGACCACCATTCGCCTCAAGGACACTGATAATTGATGGGTCCCGATGGTTTCAGCAGCAGTTCTTGTTGCTGGTCGAAACCTGTCACGGAGATGTGACAGCCGATTCGCTCGGTCCTGTGCGGCCGTTGTGACACGTGGTCGACCAGATCTTGGACGGTCATTGGAGGATCCAGGGGTCTGGAAACGCTCAGCAAGGCGTACAACAGTAGAGTGATGGACTCCAAACACCCTGGCTACAGCCCGTGTGCTCCTTCCAGCTTGAAGCATGCCAATGGCACGATCTCTCTCTGGTTGTTGTAGTCGTGGCATCGTGAACAAATGTGCTTTTTATCCATTTTGGTGTCTTTTTATAGGGAATGGTTGTGCACAATTGAGGGACAGGTCCAATTCATCTCTGAGTTTTACTCATGACCCAGACATAGGTGATTATACAAAACTACAATTGTTATTGCTGATCAAAATCAATCAACCGGAACCAGGAAAACAGTTATTTCATTTTGACTCAAAATTGTACTAAACTCATTGTAGTCTGTAATTTTTCACTGTCTATAATATTTTTGGAAAAATTGAGAAAACGAAAATGGTGCGTTTCTTTTTTCCTTCAGTATACTTTGGTCCAAGACCATTTGGCGCTTAGTGAGATTTCAAATCCATCCTTTGACTTGTAGGAAGGTTGTGTGAAGATCTGAGGACGGCTGTGATCTGGTCCAGTTTCTGGGTGGGTTCTGAACCAGCTGCAGCTGCCTGATTGAGGTCCTGTTCAGACCTGCAGACCCACCAGGACAGTCGTCTAAGCTGCTGGAAATAAAAAGCATGAATGAGTTTTCTGTGTTTGGACAGAAAACCCTGAATTCATGATCCATGTTTTATCTGCTGATGATTCAGTTACAGTCTTGGATGGAGGGATGAAGGGATGGAGGGAGGGATGAAGGGAGGGAGGGAGGGAGGGAGGGATGTAGGGATGGAGGGATGGATGGAGGGAGGGAGGGATGGATGGATGGATGGATGGATGGAGGAAGGGATGGATGGATGGATGGATGGAGGAAGGGAGAGATGTAGGGATGGATGGAGGGAGGGATGGAGGGATGGATGTATGGAGGAAGGGAGGGATGTAGGGATGGATGGAGGGAGGGAGGGATGGATGGATGGATGGAGGAAGGGAGGGATGGAGGAAGGAAGGGATGGATGGATGGATGGATGGAGGGAGGGGTGTAGGAATGGAGGGAGGGAGGGATGGATGGAGAGAGGGATGAATGGATGGATGGAGGGAGGAAGGGATGGAGGGATGGAGGGATGGATGGATGGATGGAGGAAGGGAGGGATGGAGGGATGGATGGATGGAGGAAGGGAGGGATGGAGGGATGGAGGGATGGATGGATGGATGGATGGAGGAAGTGAGGGATGGAGGGATGGACGGAGGGAGGGAGGGATGGAGGAAGGAAGGGATGGATGAATGGAGGGATGTAGGGATGGAGGGAGGGATGGATGGATGGATGGAGGGATGTAGGGATGGAGGGATGGATGGATGGATGGAGGGAAGGGAGGGATGTAGGGAGGAATGGATGGAGGGAGGGATGGATGGATGGATGGATGGATGGAGGGATGGATGGATGGATGGATGGATCAGGGATGTAGGGATGGAGGGATGGATGGATGGATGGAGGAAGGGATGGATGGATGGAGGAAGGGAGGGATGTAGGGATGGATGGAGGAAGGGATGGAGGAAGGAAGGGATGGATGGATGGATGGGTGGAGGAAGGGAGGGATGGAGGGATGCATGGATGGATGGAGGGGGGGATGGAGGAAGGGAGGGATGAAGGGATGGAGGGATGGAGGGATGGAGGAAGGGAGAGATGGAGGGATGGAGGGATGGATGGAGGGAGGGATGGAGGAAGGGAGGGATGGAGGGATGGATGGATGGATGGATGGAGGCATGGAGGAAGGGAGGGATGTAGGGATGGAGGGATGGAGGGAGGGAGGAAGAGATGTAGGGACGGAGGGATGGATGGATGGATGGAGGAAGGGAGGGATGTAGGGATGGAGGAATGGATGGATGGATGGATGGAGGGATGGAGAAAGGGAGGGATGTAGGGATGGAGGGATGGATGGATGGATGGAGGGAGGGAGGGATGGAGGAAGGGAGGGATGTAGGGATGGAGGGATGGATGGATGGATGGGTGGACAGATGGAGAGATGGAGGGACGGATGGAGGGATGGACGGATGGAAAGAGGAATTGACGGATGGAAGGATTGTTGGATGGATGGAGGGATGGATGGATGGATGGACAGACGGAGGGACAGATGGACGGATGGACGGACAGAGGGATGTATGGAGAGATGGATGGATGGATGTAGGGATGAACGGAGGGATGGAGGGATAGATGGAGGGATGGATAGAGGGATAGATGGAGGGATGGACAGATGGATGTAGGGATGGATGGAGGGATGGACAGAGGGATGGAGGGATAGATGGAGGGATGGACAGATGGATGGAGGGATGGATGGATAGATGGAGGGATGGATGGAGGGTTAGATGGAGGGATGGACAGATGGATGTAGGGATAGATGGATAAATGGATGGATGGGTGGAGGGATAGATGGAGGGATGGACAGATGGATGGAGGAATGGATGGAGGAAGGAAGGGATGGATGGATGGATGGATGGATGGATGGAGGAAGGGAGGGATGGAGGGATGCATGGATGGATGGAGGGGGGGAGGGGAAGGGAAGGGATGAAGGGATGGGAGGGATGCAGGGATGGAGGAAGGGAGGGATGAAGGGATGGAGGGATGGAGAGGGATGGATGAAGGGAGGGATGAGAGGGAGAGATGGAGGGATGGATGGAGGGAGGGATGGATGGATGGATGGATGTAGGAATGGATGGAGGGAGGGATGGAGGGATGGGATGTATGGAGGAAGGGAGGGAGGTGTAGGGATGGATGGAGGGAGGGAGGGATGGATGGATGGATGGATGGAGGAGGAAGGGAGGGATGGAGGGAAGGGATGGATGGATGGATGGATGGATGGAGGAAGGGAGGGGTGTAGGAATGGATGGAGGGAGGGATGGATGGAGGATGGATGGATGGATGGATGGAGGAAGGGATGGAGGGATGGAGGGATGGATGGATGGATGGATGGAGGAGGAAGAGGGAGGGATGGAGGGATGGAGGGATGGAGGGATGGAGGGATGGATGGATGGATGGAGGAAGTGAGGGATGGAGGGATGGATGGAGGGAGGGAGGGAGGGAGGGATGGAGGAAGGAAGGGATGGATGAATGGAGGGATGTAGGGATGGAGGGAGGGATGGATGGATGGAGAAAGGGATGTAGGGATGGAGGGATGGATGGATGGATGGAGGAAGGGAGGGGTGTAGGAATGGAGGGAGGGAGGGATGGATGGATGGATGGATGGATGGATGGAAGGAAGGGATGGAGGGATGGAGGGATGGATGGATGGATGGAGGAAGGGAGGGATGGAGGGATGGATGGATGGATGGATGGAGGGAAGGGAGGGATGGAGGGATGGAGGGATGGATGGATGGATGGATGGATGGAGGAAGTGAGGGATGGAGGGAGGGAGGGATGAGGAAGGAAGGGATGGATGAATGGAGGGATGTAGGGATGGAGGGAGGGATGGATGGATGGAGAAAGGGATGGAGGGATGGAGGGATGGATGGATGGATGGATGGAGGAAGGGAGGGATGGAGGGAGGGAGGGATGGATGGAGGGAGGGATGGGGATGGGGATGGATGGATGGATGGGATGGATGGGATGGATGGGATGGATGGGATGGATGGAAGGATGGATGGGATGGATGGAGGGATGGAGGGATGGATGGAGGGATGGAGGATGGATGGGGATGGATGGACTGAGGAAGGGAGGGGATGTAGGGGATGGATGGATGAGGGAGGGAGGAGGAAGGGAGGAAGGAGAGGGATGGATGGATGGATGGAGGGATGGATGGATGGATGGAGGGATGGAGGGATGTAGGATGGAGGATGGAGGAGATGGATGGATGGATGGAGGGGGGATGGATGGAGGGAGGGAGGGATGGATGGAGGGATGGAGGGATGCATGGGATGGAGGAAGGAGGGATGGGAGGGATGGAGGGATGGAGAGGGATGGATGGATGGATGGATGGAGGGATAGAGGGAGGGACGGATGGAGGGATGGATGGATGGATGGATGGATGGATGGATGGATGGACAGACGGACGGAGGGACGGACGGATGGACGGACAGAGGGATGTATGGAGAGATGGATGGATGGAGGGAGGGATGTACAGAGGGATGGATGAATAGATGTAGGGATGAACGGAGGGATGGAGGGATAGATGGAGGGATGGATAGAGGGATAGATGGAGGGATGGACAGATGGATGTAGGGATGGATGGAGGGATGGACAGAGGGGTGGAGGGATAGATGGAGGGATGGACAGATGGATGGAGGGATGGATGGATAGATGGAGGGATGGAGGGAGGGATGTACAGAGGGATGGATGAATAGATGTAGGGATGAACGGAGGGATGGAGGGATAGATGGAGGGATGGATAGAGGGATAGATGGAGGGATGGACAGATGGATGTAGGGATGGATGGAGGGATGGACAGAGGGATGGAGGGATAGATGGAGGGATGGACAGATGGATGTAGGGATAGATGGAGGGATGGACAGATGGATGTAGGGATAGATGGAGGGATGGACAGATGGATGTAGGGATGGATGGAGGGATGGACAGAGGGGTGGAGGGATAGATGGAGGGATGGACAGATGGATGGAGGGATGGATGGATAATGGAGGGATGGATGGAGGGATGGGCCAGAATCCCTTTCTGGTCTCTTGGTAGAACATAAACCAGTAGCTGAGATCTTTGGGCTCCAGGGTTAGGGTCCAACAGGCTGATCCAACCCTCACTGCTGCTCACTGACTACTTTCCTACTCTGAACTGTTTTTTTTCCTTTTTCTGTCCAAACCATTTTTTAATGATTTTATTCTGCATTTATTTGTTGTTTTTATTATTATCATTACGTTTTGTTTCCATTTTAATGCCTTTGTAAAGCACTTTGAGTGTCCTTTGTGTTTGGAGTGACCAGTGCTGGTCTGAGACGGAGCCAAAGAGCAGGTTGAAACGGGTCGGAACAGGTCCAGAACGGGTTGGAACGGGTTCTTGGTTTGGAGAAAAACTGTTTCCTGTAGGTGGTGACAAACAAACAGCTGTTGGACTGATAGAACAGACTTGTTCAATGAAAAGAGTTGATTTGAACCTGAAATAACAGGTAACCAGGTAACCAGTGCTGTACATGTCATCATCCAAACCCGTTCAGTCCTCTGCAGGGTCACGGGTCTGCTGGAGCCCATCACAGCCCTCTTCTGGCGAGAGCAGAGGTTGCCAGTCCATCGCTGTAAAGGTAATCATTTTATTGATTCTGATGCTTGGTCTACCTGGTTTTGCAGGTGTGTGACCGGCTGTACCCGTTGACCTCAGACACTCCGGTGCTTCTAGCTACTTCTGGGATCTTCATGTTCCCAGACACGTTGGCAGAGGTACCAGGATGTTACGTGGGCATCGTGCTGTCCTCTGAGCTGCCTGCTGCTGACCGTGAGATGTTTCAGGACCTCCTATCACAGCTGGCTGAACTCAGGATCCAGGTCAGGATTTAACCAGACTGGAAAACTGAACCGGGCTTAGTCAGGGTGGAGGTAGAACCCTGTTGTTCATAGCACTTTACACCATCCTCCATTCAAAACTGGCTCCATGTGGCCAGAACTTTATTTGTTGGAGGTCATGCAGGAGATCAGATGAAGGTTTGAGCTTTCCTTTATGTTTGTATTAAAATAATTCAAACATCAAGGCCTGGACTGGTTTTAAGGCGCTCGTCACTAAACAGAAGCAAATGTTGTGCTTCTTGTTCCAATTCATCAATTTAATTATTGGTATCTTTTTATGTCAAGTTAAAAAATGTATTACATATTGAATGATAATTTACAATATTAACGTAATCCTAATGATCCTGAATTGTGCCATCCTCGTTTGTCTCGTCATGTGTGTATCAGAACAGACAACAGTCCATCACTCACAGGTCTGCTGCCTCTCTGGACTCACTGTCGCTCTCATCACTACCAACTCCATCTAGTGGCACAGATGTGTAACTACAATAGAAAAGTCCAGACCTCGATTATAATACGATCCCATTTCTGATAATATGATTTCTAGAATAAAATATCGTCCTATAATCAGGCTAATACAGTAACATTTCTACCTTTTGGTGTTGCTGTTTTTACTGAAGTAAGAAAAAAAAAATAACTAACTGGATCAAAGAGAACATCTTTGTACTTTTATGTACTAGAACCTACTAAATGTTTTTTTGAACAAAACTTGGCAGGAATGTTATTAAAACCAGTCGCAGTGACACTTTCAAAACTATCAAACTACATTACGGTGCTTTCTAAAATATGATGTCATGTTATCTGAACAAAAATATGCTCCTGTTTTTCACATTTGAGAGAAAAAAACAAAACAGCTGCTATGTTTTGGGTAAAAGCTGTAATCTTCTTGGTCGTCCCCCTGTTTTGTTTTCTAAAGATCTTGTGGCTCCAGTGGCCTTTATTTACCGTTGAGAGACAGGAAAGCAGTAGGCTGGGAGTTGAACCTGCAGCACGGCCCGTCTGCTAAAACCACCAAGCTATCCAGCAGCCCGTCCACCTGTTTTTAAAGGTATCCTGGACCAGGTGCTGTCATAATAACTGTTCTCCCTCTGATGTAATGGGCTCTCTGACAGGGCCCAGACGGGACAGAAGCAGAGGTCATCAACTTAAGTTCAAAAGTCCCTCTTGGTCCACTGCATGAGAAAACTGGACTGACAGTACCAG
The DNA here is from genome assembly GCA_018398805.1 of Hirundichthys speculiger. Classification (NCBI taxonomy): domain Eukaryota; kingdom Metazoa; phylum Chordata; class Actinopteri; order Beloniformes; family Exocoetidae; genus Hirundichthys; species Hirundichthys speculiger. Next base: position 131,722 of record JAGFBZ010000567.1, read on the forward strand.
GGGTGGAGAAGGAAAAACCACTGCTTCCTGGATGGAGTGAGAAGATGGCCCAAGGTATCCTGTCAGGTGAGTTCATATCTTTAATGAAGAGGAAAAAGTAATGAATCATTGAGACAATGTTCCACTTAGACTAAACATGCAGTAGATGTTCATAAAATCAGCCACTAGTGGGCACTGTTGAGCACCGCAGCAGGATTCAACACCTGCAGGTATGGATCAATGATATCAGAGACCATAAGAGTCAGCCTGCTTCTCTCTAGGAGCTACACGCTTAAGTGAGTCACTTGCAAAGGGAGCAGAGGCCACTGGGAAGGTCATTCACAAAGGAGCAGCCAAGATCCGGGACCACATCACACCAGAGGACGCCCCGTCTGAAGTCAGCCCCCGGGTCAGCAAGGGGCTGCATGTGGCCAGGAAGGCCACCGGTGGTGCTGTTCGGGTCAGCCAGTTCTTAGGTAACAACAGACATCACTGAAGCATGTAGATAACCCTAACTCCTAACCCCTAACCCTCTAACCCCAACCCCCAACCCTAACCCTAAAACCTAACCCAACAAAAAAAAAAAACCCTAACCCCTAACCCTAACCCCCTAAACCCTAAAACCCTAACCCTAACCCTAACCCCTAACCCCTAACCCAAAAAACCCTAACCCAAAACCCTAACCCTAACCCTAACCCCTAACCCCAACCCCAACCCTAACCCTAAACCCTAACCCTAACCCCTAACCCCTAACCCTAACCCTAACCCCTAACCCCTAACCCCTAACCCCCCCAACCCTAACCCCTAACCCCTAACCCCAACCATAACCCCTAACCCTCTAACCCTAACCCCAACCCTAACCCTAACCCCAACCCCTAACCCCTAACCCTTAACCCCTAACCCCAACCCTAACCCTAACCCTGCTTCTGGTTCTTTAATGAAGTTTGTCTCTGAGAGGAAATATATTTTTACAACACAAAGCAGCTGAGTGGTTCTGGACTAGAAAGGAGCTATATAGGGTTAGGGTTTATAACTATATGCATCAATACACTGGGAACATTGCATGTTCTATGATAAAGGAAATCATGAAGAAAAATCTTTCAAATCTGATTGCTCTAAAAATCTGATTGAAATGAATCGTTCCAGATGTCGTTCAGAAGAACAGCATACTTTGATTAAAATGTTGATTGAAGAGGAGAAAACATAAAGAAGAGCAGTAAATGAGGCTGATCAGCTAAAATCATCTCTAATAATTGAAAATGTAACTAAAAGCAGAAAGAGCTGGAAGAAACCGGAAAACTACCACTGGAATGGATCAAGACTCGGCCAAAGATCTATAGTTACCTGAGGGGACTGGGACAATTAGAAGCCAAGATATCAGCAAGCTCTCACAATTCAATTCAATTCAATTTTATTTGTATAGCGTCTGTTCCAATGCTAATAGTCTCTAGGCGCTGTACAGAGACCCAGATCATGACCCCCAAGCAAATATCATTAACTAAAATTATAATATTAAATCCAAATGAAGGATAATGGCAAGTAAAAAAAAAAAACTCCTACAGTGGGAGAAAAAAACCTTTAAGCCAAACAGTGGCAAGAAAAAACTCCACTTTAAGAGGAAGAAACCTGGACCAGGACCTGGATCATATGGAGGGACCTTCCTGATGAAGACCAGCTGGGTAAAGAAAGAAAAAGAGAGGAGAGACAGGACAGAGAGAGGATGGAGGACAGAGAAGAGAGCACGCAAATGACTAAATATAATGACCATATAAACAGATGCAGGTAACAGCACTGAGGTGAGATGGTCAGAGGACTAGATCACCGGTCACCACGGCAGTCGGCACACCGAACACCTCTGGTTTCATAGATAAGTACAGCTGCGTATAATCAGCGTAGCAAATGAAAGTTTATGCCATGGCTCTGGATAATTTTTCCCAAGGGCAACATGTATAAAGTGAAAAGGATTGGTCCCAGAACTGAACCCTGTGGGACGCCAAAGCAGACCCTAGTCTGTGTAGAAGAGACGTCATTAACATGGACGAACTGGAACCTGTCAGATAGGTATGACTTAAACCAGCCTAATGCTGTCCCTTTAATCCCAACAGTGTGCTCTAATCTATGCAGCAAAAGGCTGTGATCAACGGTATCAAAAGCAGCACTGAGGTCCAACAGAACAAGGACAGAAACTAATCCATCATCTGAGGCCATGAGGAGGTCGTTGGAGACTCTAATCAGCGCCGTTTCTGTGCTGTGATGAGTTCTAAACCCTGACTAAAAAACTTTAAATAGATCATTTCTATACAGGTGTTCCCCTAACTGGTTTCAACTACTTTTTCCAGAATTTTAGAGATAAATGGAAGGTTGGATATTGGTCTATAGTTTGCTAAATTGTTTGGATCGAGATATGGTTTCTTAAGCAAAGGTTTTATAACTGCAACTTTAAAAACCTGTGGTACATATCCTGATTGAAAGTCCCATTGTTAGAAAAAGAAAATCCCACAGTTCTCATCCAGCTGTCAGAAGCAGCTGTTCTCCATCTAAGGATGAGTTCAGAGATTCACGTCAGTCTGCAGTCTCACTGTAGACGAATGTTCATTTATCTTCACTTTCTGTAAAATAAACAGTAACACATTTAAAAAAATATTTCTTCATGGTTTGACTTTTAATAGAATGTTCAGTATTCCCACGGCATGTTTGTGTTTTTAAATAAAAGCTAGAATTTGGATTTTGAGCTTGACTCACTTTTTTAAACTCACTGCTGTTATCTTGAACACGACTGTAAGTCTCCGCTGTGTTGCTACTTCTAGTGAACGGTGTGAGTACGATTGCAGAACAAGTAGCAGACAAGGTGGCTCCTCATGTGAAGAAACATGGGGCCAAGCTGATTCCAGAGTCCATGAAGAAGACCCAAGATGGGCAGGCTTCAAACTTAGATGGAGCCAAGTTTGTAGCAGCCAGTGGTGTACAAGGTATGTGCAAAATTTACGAACGCAATTCACTTCAGTTCAGTTTTATTTGTATTGCGTCTGTTACAATGCCAGTTGTCTCTAGTCAATTTACAGAGACCCAGATCATGACCCCTGAGCAAATATCATTAACTGAAATTATAATATTAAATCGAAATTAAGGATAATGGCAGGTAAAAAAAAAACTCCCACAGAAAGTGTGTCACATGTGTGATAACTTTACTGTACTTGCCGTTACGCTTAGCCAGCAGCTTCAAATTAGCCTCGATGTCGCCCGCTCTGGCTCCTGGGATACACCTGACTATGGTCGTGGCTGCCGGCCTCACGTACCGGACTATAGAGTCTCCAATCAGCAGGGAGGGTTTCTCAGCGGGTTTGTCGCTGAGTGGGGAAAAACGGTTTGATACGTGAAGCAAGTGATGGTGATCCACACGCCTTTGCTTTGGGCTACGCTTCCTTCAAACCTTCACCCAGCCGCCCTGACTGGCCAGCTGCTCGGGAGCTGCAGGGGAACTGCTCGCTTCAGCTACTCTAGGCCGCTATGTTAGCCGGGCTACCTATCGCATCTGACGGACTATGGTCTAGTTGGAGGAACCGAGCCTCTAGCTCACTGAGCCTCGCCTCCAGAGCTGTGAATAAACTACACTTTATGCATTTACCAGTCTGACTAAAGGAGGCAGAGGAAAAACTAAACATTTCACACACTGAAGCAGCGGGAGGGGGAAACGGAAAGACTGGAGGAAGCCATGCTAAGAAGCTAGTAGGCTAATGAGCTAAAGAACCCGTGATTAGCGGCAGTGAGAATCCCAGGGAAACGTACGAAGTGGAACAATGTGCAAGTACTCAGATTACAATTTACAATAACAGTGTTGAGTTATCACTAAATGAAGTTTAGTTTTAAGTTTTAAAGGTTGAAAGAATCAGAGACCGTGACACCATTTAATCCACCGACGGGAAGTGATGCCATACGTTACCTAGCAAGAATGCAAGAGCAAGCTTCTATCCTCCAGAAGTCTGGCTATGTTCTGTAAAATTCAGTTTAGTTCAAAGATCCTTTATTGGTCCAGTAGTAGTCCGGTCAGAGTACAGAGCAGACTTCACTTCTGTTGTGAAGAGTTCAGTCCTATCGGTGGTCATCTACAGCATCAGAGCCAGATCCTTCCTGAAGATCTACTGTTACATCTACATTACCATCAATAGTGAATTATTGAAGGATCAATCAAGGATCAATCAAGTATTTTTGAATTGAAATGAATTACATGATTGAAATCATCAGTAATGACCAGGGACCAGCTGGGCTGGTGTGTCTGTTGCTTAGCAACAGCAGAGCTTATGATGTCACCTGCAGCGTCGTCTCCAGTTGATGGAGGGATGGAAACTGTCCACTACAGTGACACTGGTGAACTCTCCAGTAAATGACTTACAGCTAACAGTTCAGCATTCCAGCTGCAGAAACAGTGTTTGACAGTATCATGTCCAGGATGACACCACCTGCTGGTGACCACCACCACCTGCTGGTGACCACCACCACTGCAGCTCCAGGATGACACCACCTGCTGGTGACCACCACCACCTGCTGGTGACCACCACCACCTGTTGGTGACCACCACCACTGCAGGTCCAAGATGACACCACCTGCTGGTGACTACCACTACCTGCTGGTGATCACCACCACCTGCTGGTGACCACCACCACCTGCTGGTGACCACCACCACTGCAGGTCCACCACCTTCACTGTTTCTGCTCCTCTTCTTATCTCTGTCCTCCCTTATTGCCTAAAGGAGACGCTGGAGTCTGAAGATGCTCCTGCAGCCACGTCTCAGTGAATCACATGAAACTGCACTGATGAAGCTCCAGATTTGTCTTCATCAGAGCTTCAAGCTGGTCCATCTGGTTAACGAGAGATCTCTCGTTTTCCAGCATGAAGGAGGGAAGAGCTGCTTCAAATCTCCTCTTTCTCTTACTCTTTGCTACTGCTCCATATCCATGGCGTCTCCTCTTCAACTCATCAGGCATTTCAGGTGTCAGTCTGGTCGAATTTGGCTCCTTAAATGTCATTCAGCTGCTCCCACATGTAAACATCTCTCTCGTTGCTATGGTTACTCATCAGGACAGGTATTTAAAAAAAAGAGAACTAGTAACCAAGAAAATCCATCAAGCAGCTCAGCATCCAAACTGGGATAGAAAATGATTTAAAACCAATGCTGGTAACCACCTAGGCATTTGCCGATTGTGCTAGTAAAAGTGGCATATTATGCTAGTGGCAGTGCTCAAATTATGCTCCCTTTTCAAAATTATGCTACTTTTTAAAAATATTATTCTGTGCACAAACTTCACAACTCACAAGACAAGTTTGAAAATGTATTTTATTAACCCTGGCCTGACGTTCTGGGCCCGGTTGTTCAAAACCTGGATAACTTTATCCGGTGGTTAGGCCTATATGGCGGATAAATCTGCTATCCAGCGATAGTTATCCAGCAAACAAAAATAGGTTGCACAAAGCTTGAATAGTGTGGTGGATGACCATCCATGGATAGCTTGCTAACCATCGCGTGTAGCAGAGCGTGACACAGTTTGCGCAAGGTTATGGCCTCCAGTTACCATGGTAAAGTATGCAAATTTCGAGTAAACAATGAACTGTGCGTGCGCTAGCAGCGCGCGCTGGGTTTCAAAACAAATACAGTGAAAACTAAACCATGCAGTTTCTGACAAAGCCCTGAATAACAAATTTATAATATAATAATATTATAAATAATAATATATAATAATATAATAATAATCTCGCTCGTTTCTGAACCACGCAGTCCGACTTGACTTCTCTAATTTGTTCTCTAACAGTTAAGTAGCGCTTGGGAGAAAGACTAAGGAGTCTGGGACTGAGACACAGACTTCCGATTCCGTTTCATCGAATTCCCGCGGTATCTCAACACAACTAAAAAGCAATCGCAAAATAGGAGTGGAACCAACTGTTAATAGTAATCTATCGTTTTTAGTAGCTGAGATCTTCGTTTTCTTGAATTATTCTAAAGTTGTGCTATTAAGACAAGAAAATATAGGGATTATGCTAGCAGTGCTACTTTTGGAAAAAGGGCAAAAATTATGCTAGGCAAGAGCCTATAACCTCCTGGTTAAAACAAATGTTTTAAAAAAAATTAAGAAGATTATGTTGAAAAACTCAAATATGCACAAAGCTGATAAAAAAATGATTTTAGTAACTTTCTTTAGAATTGAGAATTTTTAAAACCTGGTTCATATCATCTAACAGTCTGTCCGTGTTCCCATAAAACCAAGTGATATTTTTATGGAATGGTTTAATTTTTTTTTTTATCTTAAAAACATATGACTCACAGTTGTTGAGCCACATATTTTGAGAGAATTTAACTCTTTTATTTTCTTAAAACGAGGTTTCTCTACTGTTTGGTCGAGCCTGGAGACGGGAGCAAAGCATGTGTGCAGAAATGTTGCAGCTGAGACTGTTCAAACAGTGAAGTACAAGTAAGTTCAACCATCTTACCTGGTTAATTTTATTTATTTTTTTTTTTTAAACTTGGTTAAATAAAGGATAAATAAATCTCCACTCTCCTAAAGCCACAGCTGGATTTGGGGGTCTTGAATGAATCATTTCACATCTTCTTTCCTTTTCTGAAGTTCACTTTGAATAGAAGTAGAAGCTGGATGAGAAACTGGCTTTGAACTAGTCTGTGATGTTGTTTTTCTCCTGGTATGTCGGTGCACTGACCTGCTCTCATCCGTTTCCTTTCAGATTTAGGGGCTTAGAGAATCTTATAAACTTGTCCAGCAACAAATGACTGCATGAGGGAGTAAAGGCAGAGGGCTTCCTCGTAAACTAACAGCTGACCCTGTTCAGCGCTGTCATGTCCACTAACCCAAACCAGGTTAGAAAATAACAAGCTACATTTGTGTAGTTGAAGGCGTTGTACTGCGTACTGGTACTGGTTTGTACTGGTTTGATCTGATGCAGTGTTCTGTGAATCGATCCTGAAGAAGAGCTGCATGAATACTGACTCACGCTCACGTTAACGTGATCTAACCATGTTAGCGTTAAAGTCCCTGTTAACCTCGGCTACTTGTTGGCTTGTGTTGAGTGGTGGGGATGGTTTTGTTCCTGATTTTCAGACTTTTCTTATCCGTTGCTAATAAACAGCTTCATTGTGAGATTTGGGTGTTTGTTTGTTTTTTTTTTTTGACATGAATGACGGCAGTAATCACTTCATCACTGCTGCAGTGTTTCTGTTCTAACCACAACCCTCTCCCGTATCCCGCCTTCATCGCTGGTGGTGAAGGTACGGCGATGATGCGAGCCAGGCCACAGACACTGCTCTCCATTCAGTGGCCAACGTTGGTTTGACTGCACACAACATTGATAATCTGGGCATCAAAGCCTTCCTGAAGACGGCTGGCAAGAAGACGGCCAAGGCCTTGGTCAGAGGTCATGAGGGACATCCAGCTGAGGATGAAGGGAAGGAGGTCCAGAGAGAGGAACATGCAGAGGCTGAAGATAAAGAGGAGCATCGTTAACAGGATGAGGAGAAGGTGGTCCAGGAGGTCTCATCATTACATATAAGTTATCTTGTAACTATGGATCATAATATTGCTAACATAGCACTTATGTTTGTGGATTGATAAAGTCTTGTTGAATGAATGCAGTGTGAAGTCATGGCGTCTGTTTTGTCTCGTGGTTCTGTTCTATAAAGGAAACAAGCAGGTTTTTTTTTACCAGTAAACCCGGTAATGTTCTGGAGAACTAGAGAATAATCATTTTAATCACCGGTACGAGTGATGCACTCTTCAATCATGAAGACATGTTTGAATAAGGACGAGGAAACAGAAGTCTGGTGCAGATTCTACGTTGTTCTTCGTCAGTGGTGGACGTTCGTCAGAATAAAGATCTGAGCTCAGAACAACAGCCTGAAGGACCAGGACCTTTCATTTATGATCCTCCCAGTAAAGTTGCACCTCGTCTCTGACTCTGTCTGGAACAACTGAAAAGAGAGGTTTCCATGGAAACCAGAGACAAGCGTTTGGTCAGTTTTCGTAAACATGGCCAAAGACGACGGCTGCAGTAAAGACTGTTCAGTGATCCTGCAGACTGACTATGAGGAAGAGAGGAAGATGAGGTGAGTTCATCTGTCTCTTCTCAAACTTTGAAGGCTCTATTTAATGTCCAAACATCTTGTCTTTGGTTTCAGAGACGTGCTGGAAGACTCGGTGTCTGGTCTTCGGACTGGTCTGCAGGAGCTGGAAGAACGACTGCTCACTGTTGAAGGTCAGACTGTGCAGGACAAACCAGGTCATGTGTCTTTTTATAAGCTGGATGTAAACTTCTGTTTTCAACTGGTGGAATATTTGAAAATTTCAGGAATCTTAGTGTATATATTTATATCTACGTAGAAGATTAGTTCTTAACATTATTTCTGATGTATAGAGACTGTTTTGTATCACTAAATTAACAATTTCTTTCTACTTCATATATACGGTCTTGTGAGCAGCTTTAACAAGAGACTTTCGCTACTGTAGATCAATAAAGTCTGATCTGTAATCGGGCATTTCTCTGGTAGTTTGTCACCTCAGCTACTCTTCATGGCTCTTAGTTATCGGTCCTGCAGGCCAGAGAGAGAAACTTTTACTAAGACTACAGGACCTGAAACCTCAATGTGGAAAGAACCTTTGACTCTGAGCTCAATTTTTATTCCTCACATCAGAAACGTAACAAAGACAGGTTTTTATCATCTTCAGAATATATCCAGAACCGGCCCATTTCTCTCTCAGGCTAACACGGAGGTGCTGATGTCGTTTAGACTACTGTAATGTCCTGGTTAGGGTTATTTCTCCAACTGCTCCAGAACTCAGCAGCTCGTGTGCTGATGAAGACCAGAGGGCGGGAACACATTACACCGGTTCTAACATCACTGCATTGATGTTTCTGGATCGATTTAAGGTTCTTTTAATGTCTTTAAATGTCTTAACGGTCTTGGGCTATCTTATGTATCTGACCTGCATTTATCATATCAACCCTCGTGGACCCGTGGAATTTCCGTCAACGCGCTATTAACACGTTAACTTTGACAGCCCTAGTTTTATGTTTTTTAATGTTTTATTTTATTTTGTGAAGCACTTTGTGTTCATTTTATATGTATGAAAAGTTCTATATGAATAAAGTTTGGATTGACTGATTTGATTGATGGAGCTCCGCGTCCCTCTGAGGGAGATTGTGGCATCACAGATTTTCTGTTTCTGCTCCTGTCAGGAAATGAGTGGAAGACGAGGTTTGAGGTCCAGGTGGAGCTGAACGGACAGCTGCAGAGGCAGATTTCACTGGTTCGTGGGAGGCTGGAGAACCTCAGGGGAAAGCCCATGAGTAAGTCCTCAGGTCACTCAGAGAAAGTTTGCGTTCATAAAACAACAAAATGTTATCTAAAAACAGGACGGTTGAACCTGTTGGTTCTGGTTTTAGTCTACAGTGCTGTCATTTTACTGTCATTCTCAACCAAATTCTCGCTGACAACTAGAAAATAAAATGTCAATCGTGATGTACTGGTCCATCTCCAACATGTTTGTGGCACATTTCATCATGCATTCATAATACGCTGTTGTTTTTTTACAGATCTGCTGGCCTCGGTCCGATCATATGATGACATGTCAGAAGTGAGTACATGGTTTACTGGCTCTTGTTTTTTGTTTTTGTTTTCTATGACAACAGAAATATGAGCTTCAACCAGCAGAAGGAGCTAAAGTCATAGCAGCGCTAACAGATGCTCAATGTGGCTGCAGGATTGTGGACTGAAGATGTCTAGACAAATAGTTCAAGATTCTTTAAAACTGATGAAGATTACAACAGAAAAATCAGCAGACTATAAAATTAATACCTCTCTAAAGCAGGGGGTGGCTAAACCTGGTCCTCGAGAGCCACAACCCTGAATGTCAAATGAATGGATCAACATAAGCTCGTCATCCAGGTCTGTTAACGACCCATTCATGTGAATCAGGTGCGCTGAAGCAGGGAAACATCCAAGACATGCAGGTTTGCAGCCCTCGAGGACTGGAGTTGGCCACCCCTGGTCTAAAGGACCACAGGTCTCTACAGGACCACAAGTCTCTGTACGATCACAGGTCCATTCGATCACAGGTGTCTATATGATAACAGGTCTTGATACGATCACAGGTCTCTACAGGACCACAGGTCTCTATACGATCACAGGTCTCTACAGGACCACAAGTCTCTATACGATCACAGGTCTCTATATGATAACAGGTTGCTATACAATCACAGGTCCATACGATCACAGGTCTCTATGTGATCACCAGGTCTATACGATCACAGGTCTCTATGTGATCACCAGGTCTATACGATCACAGGTCTCCATGTGATCACCAGGTCCATACGATCACAGGTCTCTATGTGATCACCAGGTCTATACGATCACAGGTCTCTATGTGATCACCAGGTCTATACGATCTCTATGATCACAGGTCTATACGATCACAGGTCTCTATGTGATCGCAGGTCTCTATGATCACATGTCTCTATGATCACAGGTCTCTATGTGATCACCAGGTCTATATGATCACAGGTCTCTATGTGATCGCAGGTCTCTATACGATCACAAGTTTATACAATCACAGGTCTATATGATCACCAGGTCTCTATATGATCACAGATCTATAGGATCACCAGGTTTCTATATGATCACAGGTCTATATGATCACAGGTCTCTATATGATCACAGGTTTATACAATCACAGGTCTATATGATCACAGGTCTCTATATGATCACAGGTCTATATCATCACAGGTCTCTATATGATCAAAGGTCTATATCATCACAGGTCTCTATATGATCACAGGTCTCTATATGATCACAGGTCTATATCATCACAGGTTTCTATATGATCACAGGTTTATACAATGACAGGTCTATATGATCACAGGTCTATATGATCACAGGTCTCTATATGATCACAGGTCTATATGATCACAGGTCTATATGATCACCGGGTCTATATTATCACAGGTCTCTATATGATCACAGGTCTATATGATCACAGGTCTATATGATCATAGGTATATATGATCACAGGTCTATATGATCATAGGTCTCTATATGATTACAGGTCTATATGATCACAGTTCTCTATATGATCGCAGGTCTCTATATGATCACCAGGTCTATATGATCACCAGGTCTATATGATCACAGGTCTATATGAGCACCAGGTCTCTATGATCACAGTTCTCTATATGATCACAGGTCTATATGATCACCGGGTCTATATTATCACAGGTCTCTATATGATCACAGGTCTATATGATCACAGGTCTATATGATCATAGGTATATATGATCACAGGTCTATATGATCATAGGTCTCTATATGATTACAGGTCTATATGATCACAGTTCTCTATATGATCGCAGGTGTCTATATGATCACCAGGTCTATATGATCACCAGGTCTATATGATCACAGGTCTATATGAGCACCAGGTCTCTATGATCACAGTTCTCTATATGATCACCAGGTCTCTATATGATCACAGGTCTATATATGATCACCAGGTCTATATGATCACCAGGTCTATATGATCACAGGTCTATATGTTCACCAGGTGTCTATATGATCACAGGTCTTTATGATCACAGGTCTATATGATCACCAGGTCTATATGATCACAGGTCCATACGATTACAGTCCTCTATATGATAACAGGTCTTGATACGATCACAGGTCTCTACAGGACCACAGGTCTCTATACGATCACAGGTCTCTACAGGATCACAAGTCTCTATACGATCACAGGTCTCTATATGATAACAGGTCGCTATACAATCACAGGTCCATACGATCACAGGTCTCTATGTGATCACCAGGTCTATACGATCACAGGTCTCTACAGGACCACAGGTCTCTATACGATCACAGGTCTCTACAGGATCACAAGTCTCTATACGATCACAGGTCTCTATATGATAACAGGTCGCTATACAATCACAGGTCCATACCATCACAGGTCTCTATGTGATCACAGGTCCATACGATCACAGGTCTCTATGTGATCACCAGGTCTATACGATCACAGGTCTCTATGTGATCACCAGGTCTATACGATCACAGGTCTCTATGTGATCGCAGGTCTCTATGATCACGGGTCTCTATGATCACAGGTCTCTATGTGATCACCAGGTCTATATGATCACAGTTCTCTATGTGATCGCAGGTCTCTATACGATCACAAGTTTATACAATCACAGGTCTATATTATCACAGGTCTCTATATGATCACAGGTCTATATGATCACAGGTCTCTATATGATCACAGGTCTACATCATCACAGGTCTCTATATGATCACAGGTCTATATGATCACAGGTCTCTATATGATCACAGGTCTATATTATCACCAGGTCTCTATGATCACAGGTCTCTATATGATCACAGGTCTATATGATCACCAGGTCTCTATATGATCACAGATCTATAGGATCACCAGGTCTCTATATGATCACAAGTCTATATGTTCAGAGGTCTCTATATGATCACAGGTTTATACAATCACAGGTCTCTATATGATCACAGGTCTATATCATCACAGGTCTCTATATGATCACAGGTCTATATCATCACAGGTCTCTATATGATCACAGGTCTATATGATCACAGGTCTATATGATCACCAGGTCTATATGATCACGGGTGTATATGATCACAGGTCTCTATATAATCACCAGGTCTATATGATCACCAGGTGATCACAGGTCTATATGATCACACCAGGTCTATATCACCAGGTATCACAGGTCTCTATATGATCGCAGGTCTATATGTTCACCAGGTCTATATGATCACCAGGTCTATATGATCACAGGTCTCTATATTATCGCAGGTCTATATGGTCACCAGGTCTATATGATCACCAGGTCTATATGATCACAGGTCTCTATATGATCGCAGGTCTATATGGTCACCAGGTCTATATGATCACAGTTCTCTATATGATCACCAGGTCTTTATATGATCACAGGTCTATATGATCACAGTTCTCTATATGATCGCAGGTCTCTATATGATCACAGGTCTGTATGAGCACCAGGTCTATATGATCATAGGTATATATGATCACAGGTCTATATGAAGATAGGTCTCTATATGATTACAGGTCTATATGATCACAGTTCTCTATATGATCACAGGTCTATATGATCACAGGTCTCTATATGATCACCAGGTCTCTATATGATCACCAGGTCTATATGATCACCAGGTCTATATGATCACAGGTCTATATGATCACAGGTCTATGTAACCAGGTCTATATGATCATCTATATGATCACAGGTCTAATGATCACAGGTCTATATGATCCAGGTCTATATGATCACCAGGTCTATATGATCACCAGGTCTATATGATCACCAGGTCTATATGATCACCAGGTCTATATGATCACCAGGTCTATATGATCACAGGTCTATATGATCACCATGTCTATATGATCACCAGGTCTATATGATCACAGGTCTATATGATCACAGGTCTATATGATCACCATGTGTCTATATGATCACCAGGTCTATATGATCACAGGTCTATATGATCACCAGGTCTATATGATCACAGGTCTATATGATCACAGGTCTATATGATCACAGGTCTATATGATCACAGGTCTCTATATGATCACAGGTCTCTATATGATCACCAGCTCTATATGATCACAGGTCTATATGATCACAGTTGTCTATATGATCACAGGTCTCTATATGATAACCTATATGATCACAGGTCTATATGATCACAGGTCTATATATGATCACAGGTCTCTATATGATAACCTATATGATCACAGGTCTATATGATCACAGGTCTATATATGATCACAGGTCTCTACATGATCACCAGGTCTCTATATCATCGCAGGTCTCTATATGATAACCTATATGATCGCAGGTCTCTATATGATAACCTATATGATCACAGGTCTATATGATCACAATTATCTATATGATCGCAGGTCTCTATATGGGTCTATATATCACAGGTCCAGGTCTATATGATCACAGGTCTTATATGATCACCAGGTCTCTATATCATCGCAGGTCTCTATATGATAACCTATATGATCACAGGTCTATATGATCACAGGTCTATATGATCACAGGTCTATATGATCACCAGGTTTTACTACTCCTCTCAGTTGTGGTTAATCTGACATGGTCTATTAGGTCTAATCTCTTTTCTCGGTTATTGGATGATACCAGAGCTCTTCCACTTTTGTGCACCATCTTTGATGATAAATCATCCTATAATCTGATCCCACCTGATATCAAGGTGTAGTTCAGATTGTTATCAATCAGCCCTCAGTATGAATATGATGAATGAATCATGTTTTCTTCAGGAAATGCTCCAACAGCGTCTGAAGCTTCTGACAGAGGAGAAGGTGGAGCTCCAGACTGAGCTGAGGAACTGTCTTCTTCAGATCCAACATGGAAGGAAAGGTAGCGCTCTCAAATGTTCCTGTAGGTGGAGAGCAGAGGGGGATTTAATCCTGGGATTACTGGGGTCACAGTGTTGACTGCTCTACTTTTAATCTGTCTGAGACAAACAGCTTTAGTTTTTCCTGAGTAATAACTATTTCACTTCCAAATAACCATCATTAGCAGTGGATTGACAAACCTTTGTCTGACTCTTAATGTGCATTCTTAATTTCTTAACGAGCATTGATGCAAAAATGATCCTCAACCGTTGTTCCACACTTGATCCAACTTGGCGAGTATGCTCTTACTTGGTTCTTTGTGTATTGTTCTGTGACATATTAAAGGTTTAGCACACAGCCTATGCAGCCAGTAATCCCTAATCCACCAAACACACACTGAGTTTTACAGCCATTAACAGATTAATTACAGATGCAATTTGATCAGTTAATGAAAAAGGAGAGGTGATAACATGTCTTTCTATTTCTTTCATCTGTCAGGCATTTCATAAAACCAATGATGAGAGGCGGGCGTACCTGACAGAAATCTCAAAGGTAAACGGTCCTCCACACCAATCACTAAACGGAACATGTTTATGTCATGGTGGTCCCAAAAAAGGAGAGTAGCGGTAATACCAGGGACCAGAACCAGTTGGAGGAAGATACCAGTTACACAAACATACCGAACATCATCACTGGTCTCAGGACCTGATCTTCATGGACCAGCAGTCCGAACATCATCACTGGTCTCAGGACCAGTTCTTCATAGACCAGTGGTCCGAACATCATCACTGGTCTCAGGACCTGTTCTTCATGCACCAGCAGTCCAGTGGAGGTTCTCCTCCACTTGTGTTCAGGTGCTGACTGGCGTGGTGATCGGTGACCTGGTCCTCTGGTCATCTCTCCTCAGTGCTGCTACCTGCATCTGTTTATGTTTATATGGTCATTATATTTAGTCATTTGTGTGCTCTCGTCTCTCTGTCCTCCATCCTCTCTCTGTCCTCCATCCTCTCTCTGTCCTCCATCCTCTCTCTGTCCTCCATCCTCTCTTTGTCCTCCATCCTCTATCTGTCCTCCATCCTCTCTGTCTCCTTCCTCTCTTTGTCCTCCATCCTCTCTCTGGTCCTAATGAGGGTAATCCTAATCCCTCCATATGATCCGGGTCCTGATCAAGGTTTCTTCCTCTTAAAGTGGAGTTTTTTCTTGCCACTGTTTGCCTTAAAGGTTTTTTTTCTCCCTCTGTGGGAGTTTTTTTTACTTTTTTACTAAAATTATAATTTTAGTTAATGATATTTGCCCGGGGGTCAGGATCTGGGTCTCTGTAAAGCGCCTAGAGACAATTGACATTGTAACAGACGCTATACAAATAAAATTGAATTGAAATTGAATTGAATTGGTGATGAAAATATGTTAAATATCTGTATAGTTGTTGAGAAGGGGTTGTGGTCAGATAATGAGATACTATCATACCAACAGGT
Source organism: Hirundichthys speculiger (assembly GCA_018398805.1). Classification (NCBI taxonomy): domain Eukaryota; kingdom Metazoa; phylum Chordata; class Actinopteri; order Beloniformes; family Exocoetidae; genus Hirundichthys; species Hirundichthys speculiger. The sequence goes on from JAGFBZ010000567.1 coordinate 147,635, forward strand.
TTCAGTTTCAGACAGTAATCCTGAACTGATGCTAATAAGAAAAATAATAATGATAGTAACACTAAACTTGTGCTAATAAAGCCTGTCCGGGAATATGTTTTATATGTATTAGAAAGCCATGAGTCCTTTTTGTATCATGTTTGATTTCTTTTCTTTCATATAGCTTCACTTTTCTCCCCATTATCTTGTGGTGCATAGAAGGAAGCAGACTAGCAAGGCAGCAGAAGCTGATTCTGCTAAAGAGAAAGGTGGAGAACATCTGGAAGGAGGAGGTGATTCAGCCGTGAACAAAGAAGAGGAGAGGAAATCCCTGAGGGACAGTACATTCCCCTTGGTGAAGCAGTACCTGAAATACAACCTTTAACTGGTCCTCAGTGGTATCCATCAGTGCAAACGCCAGAAACTGTTAGCTGGTGTTTTCTCACCAGCGGGAAGATTTGAGATGGACTAAGATAATCATGGTGGTGATGGTAATAATGATGGTGGTGATGGTGATGGTGATAGTGATGGTGGTGATGGTAATAATGATGGTGGTGATGGTGGTGATGGTAATAGTGATGGTGCTGATGGTGATAGTGATGGTGTTGATGGTGATAGTGATGGTGGTGATGGTAATAATGATGGTGGTGATGGTAATAATGATAGTGGTGATGGTGATAGTGATGGTGGTGATGGTAATAATGATGGTGGTGATAGTGATGATGGTGATGGTAATAATGATGGTGCTGATGGTAATAGTGATGGTGGTGATAGTGATGGTGGTGATGGTGATAGTGATGGCGGTGATGGTTAATGTGGTGGTGATGGTAATAATGATGGGGTGATGGTTATAATGATGGTGGTGATGGTAATTATGATGGTGGTGATCGTGATGGTGGTGATGGTGATAGGTGATGGCTGGTGATGTGATGGTGGTGGGTGATGGTTTATGGTGATGTGGTGATGGTAATAATGATGGTGGTGTGGTAATAGATGGTGGTGATGGTAATGTGATGGTGGTGGTATAGTGATGGTGGTGATAGTGATGGTGGTGATGGTAATAGTGATGGTGGTGATAGTGATGGTGGTGATGGTGATAGTGATGGCGGTGATGGTAATAATGATGGCGGTGTGATGGTAATGTGATGGTGTGGTGATGGTGGGATGGTGGGTGATGTGATGGTGCGTGTGGCATGGTGATGTAATAGTGTGATGGAATAATGATGTGGTGATGATGGGTAATAATGATGGTGGTGATGGTAATAATGATGGTGGATGATGGTAATAATGATGGTGGTGGTGGTGATGGTATTATGGTGGTGATGGTAATAGTGATGGCTGGTGATGGTAATAGTGGATGGTGATGTGATGTGATGGTGGTGATGGTGATAGTGATGGCGGTGTGATGGTAATGATGGTGGTGATGGTATAATGATGGTGGTGATGGTAATAATGATGGCGGTGATGGTAATAATGTGTCGGTGATGGTATAGGTGATGATGGTATGGTGATGGTATAGTGATGGTGGTGATAGTGATGGTGGTGATGGTAATAGTGATGGTGGTGATAGTGATGGTGGTGATGGTGATAGTGATGGCGGTGATGGTAATAATGATGGTGGTGATGGTAATAATGATGGTGGTGATGGTAATAATGATGGCGGTGATGGTAATAATGATGTCGGTGATGGTAATAGTGATGGCGGTGATGGTAATAGTGATGGTGGTGATGGTAATAGTGATGGTGGTGATGGTAATAATGATGGTGGTGATGGTAATAATGATGGCGGTGAGTCCTCCATCATCTTCATCAGCTTGTGCAGCATTCTTTTTTGTATCAGCTCCAGCGGCTCCAGAGTTACACCCAGCACAGATCCAGCTTTCCTGATCAGTTTGTTGATTCTCTTCAGGTCTCTGGTTCTGATGCTGCTGCCCCAGCAGATGGCTGCAAAGCTGATTGCACTTTCCACAACAAACCTTTAGAAGATGTGCAACATCTTGGTGCAGACATTAAAAGATCTCAACTTTCTTAAAAAGTAGATAATGATAATGATGGTGGTGATAGTAATAATGATGGTGGTGATAGTGATGGTGGTGATGGTAATAGTGATGGTGGTGATAGTGATGGTGGTGATGGTGATAGTGATGGCGGTGATGGTAATAATGATGGTGGTGATGGTAATAATGATGGTGGTGATGGTTATAATGATGGTGGTGATGGTAATAATGATGGTGGTGATAGTGATGGTGGTGATAGTGATGGTGGTGATGGTGATAGTGATGGTGGTGATGGTAATAGTGATAGTGGTGATGGTAATAATGATGGTGGTGATGGTAATAATTATGGTGGTAATGGTAATAAAGATGGCGGTGATGGTAATAGTGATGGTGGTGATAGTGATGGTGGTGATAGTGATGGTGGTGATGGTAATAGTGATGGTGGTGATAGTGATGGTGGTGATGGTGATGTGATGGCGGGTGATGGTAAATGGGGCGGTGATGGTAATAGTGATGGTGGTGATGGTAATAATGATGGTGGTGATAGTGATGGTGGTGATGGTGATAGTGATGGCGGTGATGGGTGATGGTATATGGCGGGTGGTGATGGTAATAATGATGGTGTGATGGTAATAATGATGGTGGTGATGGTAATAATGATGGTGGTGATGGTAATAATGATGGTGGTGATGGTAATAATGATGGTGGTGATGGTAATAATTATGGTGGTGATGGTAATAAAGATGGCGGTGATGGTAATAGTGATGGTGGTGATAGTGATGGTGGTGATGGTGATAGTGATGGTGGTGATGGTAATAATGATGGTGGTGATGGTAATAATGATGGCGGTGATGGTAATAATGATGTCGGTGATGGTAATAGTGATGGCGGTGATGGTAATAGTGATGGTGGTGATAGTGATGGTGGTGATGGTAATAGTGATGGTGGTGATAGTGATGGTGGTGATGGTGATAGTGATGGCGGTGGTGTGTAATAATGATGGTGGTGATGGTAATAATGATGGTGGTGATGGTAATAATGATGGCGGTGATGGTAATAATGATGTCGGTGATGGTAATAGTGATGGCGGTGATGGTAATAGTGATGGTGGTGATGGTAATAATGATGGCGGTGAGTCCTCCATCATCTTCATCAGCTTGTGCAGCATTCTTTTTTGTATCAGCTCCAGCGGCTCCAGAGTTACACCCAGCACAGATCCAGCTTTCCTGATCAGTTTGTTGATTCTCTTCAGGTCTCTGGTTCTGATGCTGCTGCCCCAGCAGATGGCTGCAAAGCTGATTGCACTTTCCACAACAAACCTTTAGAGGATGTGCAACATCTTGGTGCAGACATTAAAAGATCTCAACTTTCTTAAAAAGTAGAGTCTGCTCTGACCTTTCTTGTAGATGTATTCTGTGTTGCATTTCCACTCCAGTCTGTTGTCAAGCTGAACTCCAAGATACTTGTATTCCTCCACCTCCTTTCCCAGGATGGAAACACTGCTGTGTTGATTTTTTTTTTTTTTTTTTTTGGCTCTAGTGGCCTTTATTGAAAGTAGAGAGACAGGAAGGGGGGCAGAGAGAATGGGAAAGAGTCGCCGAGCCGGGAATCGAACTCACGACCAGCCGCACGAGGACTGTAGCCTCTGTATATGGCCGCCTGCCCTAACCACTGCGCCACCGGGGCGGCCGGAACTGACAGTCCAGTTCTTTGTACTCTGCTTCCTGTCCGTTGCTGATACACCCAACAACTGCAGAGTCATCAGAGTATTTCTGCAGATGACAGGACTCAGAGTTGGACTGGAAGTCAGAGGTGTAGAGCGTGGTAACAATGATGGTGGTGATGGTGATAATGATGGTGGTGATGGTGATAATGATGGTGGTGATGGTAATAGTGATGGCGGTGATGGTAATACTGGTGTCAGTTTCTTCGTTACTTTGGTCCCCTTCAATAGTAGCAGTAATAGGTATTATTGATATAGTCACTCTTATTCTGGTTTTCATTAACAGCAGCTCAAAAATATCTTTCTTTACCAACATTGATAGTCTAACAATCATAATAGGAGTGTTTATCTACATATGTGTCTACTTGTATATACAGATGTGGCATGCATGCATAGAATTACTAATAGAGATGTAAATTTTCATAAACTTCTGTGTTTAGGTTTATAAAAGCATATTTGTGTTCATTCATAAACATTGCTAAGAATAAACATTCTCCATCTTTTATAATATATATTTCATGTTGCTTCACAGTATAGATGATAAAGTATATGTATATATGTGTTTATGTTTATACATGTGTCTGCATGTGTAAGTACATGTGACTGTATATGTGTATGTATAGGCACATGTGCAGACACGTGTATGTTTTGTGTCTGCACGTGTGGATGAAGTGTGTACATGGGTGAATATGCTTGTATGTAGTTGATATATGACCATATATGAATAAGCTTAAGTATTTATGTGTATGAATTTATATTTGTTAAACATTCTTCATGTTCCTGTCACTAATTAAACATCTGTAGTTGAGTTCATTACCACTACTACACCAGAATGACTCAGTGACTTCATTGTTAGTTTGGAGGCAGGTTTCTGATTCTGGTTCCATTAGTAGATGAAGATGGATGGATCTGGAGACATGGAGGTGTGGATATTTATCTGAAGTAATCAGTAATGTATACATGTACATTCAGAAGTGTACCTACAAGTCCAGCTTATAGACATTTATGTTTTACATCCCTCCCCCAACACCCTCCCCCCTCTTATATCAACACAATCAGTCTATAATGTTTCCATGAATCCTCCACATGTCCACAGGTCTACTGCTGCTAGAAGGTCTTTATCCAGTTTTCTGTTCGTAGTTTTCTCTACTTTCTATATATTATCTTTTTAGGTTTGTCCTGTATCACAACACCCCTCACACTCCACAACCCAGCACACACCACACCCTCATTGTCACGTCTATTTAATTATCTTGTCTTTAAATGATAAATGATTTAAAAGACTGCATATACACACTAAAAAAGAGGCAATCTTCTAAGAAAACCAGCATGAAGTCTTTATGTCATTATCTTCCTTTCTCATAGTCATCCTCTAACATAGGTTTGTATGAATAAGATTTTAGATCCTGATCTTTAGTTGGTTTTTGGTCACTTAGGTCACACATAAACAGAAGTCATGAAGGTGATTTATTCTTAGTTGATCCCAAGACCTAATGTCCAGGATGATTCTGTCCAAAACTGATTGTGTCCAGGACTGATGGTGTCCTGGATGATGGTGTCCAGGATGATGGTGTCCAGGACTGATGGTGTCCATGATGATGGTGTCCAGGACTGATGTTGTCCAGGACTGATGGTATCCTGGATGATGGTGTCCAGGATGATGGTGTCCAGGACTGATTGTGTCAAGGACTGATGGTGTCCTGGATAATGGTATCCTGGATGATGGTGTCCAGGACTGATGGTGTCCAGGATGATGATGTCCAGGACTGATGGTGTCCAGGATAATCGTATCCTGGATGATGGTGTCCAGGACTGAGGGTGTCCAGGATGATGATGTCCAGGACTGATTGTGTCAAGGACTGATGGTGTCCTGGATAATGGTATCCTGGATGATGGTGTCCAGGACTGATGGTGTCCAGGATGATGATGTCCAGGACTGATAGTGTCAAGGACTGATGGTGTCCAGGACTGATGGTATCCTGGATGATGGTGTCTAGGACTGATGGTGTCCAGAACTGATTGTGTCAAGGACTGATGGTGTCCAGGACTGATGGTATCCTGGATGATGGTGTCCAGGACTGATGGTGTCCAGAACTGATTGTGTCCAGGACTGATGGTGTCCAGGACTGATTGTGTCAAGGACTGATGGTGTCCAGGACTGATGGTATCCTGGATGATGGTGTCCAGGACTGATGGTGTCCAGAACTGATTGTGTCAAGGACTGATGGTGTCCTGGATAATGGTATCCTGGATGATGGTGTCCAGGACTGATGGTGTCCAGGATGATGATGTCCAGGACTGATAGTGTCCAGGATAATCGTATCCTGGATGATGGTGTCCAGGACTGATGGTGTCCAGGATGATGATGTCCAGGAATGATGGTGTCCAGGATAATCGTATCCTGGATGATGGTGTCCAGGACTGATGGTGTCCAGGATGAGGATGTCCAGGACTGATGGTGTCCAGGATAATGGTATCCTGGATGATGGTGTCCTGGATAATGATGTCCAGGACTGATGTTGTCCAGAACTGATGGTGTCTAGGACTGATGTTGTCCAGAACTGATGGTGTCTAGGACTAATGTTGTCCAGAACTGATGGTGTCCAGAATGATGGTGTCCAGGACTGATGTTGTCCAGAACTGATGGTGTCCAGGATGATGGTGTCCAGGATGATGGTGTCCAGGATGATGCTGTCCAGGACTGATGGTGTCCAGGATAATGGTGTCCTGGATGATGGTGTCCAGGATAATGGTATCCTGGATGATGGTGTCCTGGATAATGATGTCCAGGACTGATGGTGTCCAGGACTGATGGTGTCCAGGACCAGACATGAAAATGGGTCAGGGGTTAAAAAGGTGAGAAGTGCACGCGCGCCCGGGGGGGGGGGGGGGTAAACTTCAGGTATACAGTCCAAAAAGGGTTCAGGTATCAAGTGACTCTAGTTTCCAACTTCACCTTCAGCCTTCTCAGCCCTCAGTGAATATCATCCTCACACGTCCCTGACATGGATTCACCAATTATATTAGATCAGGGATTCCCAAAGTGGGGTGCGCAAGCTGCCTCTAGGGGGTGCGCGAGATGAAAAATGTAATGGCGGTCTGATAATTTTTTTTGTTTTCACACAATAACGATGTGTAAATAAACATTTCCTTTGTAAAATTTTAAATCAAAAACTGTAATTTTAATGAATAAATAAATGCAGGCTATTCAAAATGCACGTCATCTTAAAGTGAAGCATAGAAGAAGAAGTTATATTCTTCTACCACTGCATTTGCACCTAGCTTGTGGCCTCTACTTTATTCATTCTGGGAAATATGCTCAATTGGCTGAAATCAGGGAAAATATCTTTATTGGAACTTTATTGGAATAGAATTAAATTACTGGCGTTCAAATTTTATTTCCATAACCTGTGTTATGATGACGGGTTGTGTTAGTTCCACGGTCATTTAAACATCCATCAACATTTAAATTTTTGTTCAATGTTCAAAATATTCTAACATTTTCCTCAACTTATCTGCTTTCTGCCACTGAGTCTGAGCATGTCATCCATCCTCTTTGCTCTTAAAAGTGGAAGCCTGCGCATAACTTTGTTTCATTATATTGGAACTGTGTTACAGTTTTCAGTTTAATTTAAATGTGAGAGCACATTTTTGTGATTGTGATTATTATGTTATATGTGTGTTCTGGTCATTTTAGCATGAATAAACATGGCGACTTTAATATGGCTATAATAAAGCTTGTTGCGTTTTTTTTAAGGGGTGGGGGATCGGGGGTGCGTCAACCCGGTTGAGACATAGAAGGGGGTGCGCGGCTAAAAAAGTTTGGGAACCGCTGTATTAGATTATTAGAAAGAAGCCTGTGTTTCTTCTTTTATGTTACCGTTAACTACACAAGCTTGACGTGAACTTCCAGCAAACAGGAGCTGTTTTTCACCGCAGCTTTGGCTAGCTCTGACGGTGTTCAACGTTAGCTGTAGCAAACAGCAGTAACGTTGTTATACCGCAAGGTATGAAAACAATTGAAACCATAACTCACTAAATTCAATCCACTGGTAAATGTAGGTAGGAAACGTACGCTCGTCTGCCTTGTCCCCGGCGTGGACATCACTAGCTCCAGCTTCTAGTCCTGCTTAGCAACGTAACCTCCGAGTCCACATGAATGAAGAACGTTGGTCTGACTGGAATAATGGAACAATCTGACCTGATTGGTTCTGGACAGGATTAACTGACCGTCCAAGTGTCATTTAAAGGGCAGATTTCTGAAGTGCTCAGTTTGCTTATTAGGGCAGTTATATGATAATCAAAATAATAAAAATAAAAAAACCTCCCGACTCCGACACCGATACCCCCCTCCCCCCTCAGAAAAAGAAAACTCCTCGGATCTACACGATTCACGTAGGTCACCCTTTTTGACTTCAAAACGGCGAATTTCGCCGAAAGGTGAGGGATTTTCATGCCTGCAGGACTGATGGTGTCCAGAACTGATGGTGTCCAGGACTGATGGTATCCAGAACTGATGGTGTCCAGAACTGATGGTGTCCAGGACTGATGGTATCCAGGATGATGGTGTCCAGGATGATGGTGTCCAGGATGATGATGTTAAAAACGGTGTCATCTGCTCCTCACAGATGTAGAATATTAGACAGGTTTTATGACATGCAGCTTTCAAGAAAGTTTTATTCATAAACTTTCTGGTTCTGCTGGATTATTCATTCAGGTTGAAGCTCCAACTCTGTTCAGACATTCACAAATATAATATCATTAGGGCTGTCAATTTCTCAAAATAAGTAATCAGATTAATCGCATGACTGTCGATAGTTAATCATGATTAATCGCAAATTAATCGCATATTTTTATCTGTTCTAAATCTTTCTTATACAGATCTTTTTCAAGTTGTATTACTCTTATTAATACGAGTCCTGACTAGAACCAGGAAATACGACCATATTAGTCCAGTCCTGAGGTCTCAGGCTTCCTGTCACTCAGAGAATAGACTTTAAAACAGCTCTACTTGTGTTCAAGTCTCTTCATGGCCCCAAAGTCCATCTCTGACATGTTAGATCCATATGAACCAACCTGGACTCTGAGAACCTCAGGGAGTGGTCTCCTGCTGGTGTCCAGAGTCAGGACTAAACAAGGTGAAGCTGCATTTCAGTTTTATGCTCCTAAAATCTGGACCAGTCTTCCAGAAGATGTGAGACAGACCTGAACTCTGACAATGTTCAGATCCAGACTGAAAACAGTTCTGTTTAGATGTGTAGATGATGACTGGAAGGATTTTATCTGCACTCTTCATTTTTAATTTAATCAATTAAATTTTTCATTAATTAATTTTTATTTATTATTGATTATTTTTATGCTTGTATGGAATGATTCTATTTGCCTTCTTGTGACTGCATCTGTAAAGCACTTTGAATTGCCTTGTGTACGAATTGTGCTCTACAAATAAAGTTGCCTTGCCTAATATGAGAGAACACAAATGCTTGCCTTATGCAAAACAAATGCATGTTTATTTATTGCTACAATGCCAAATCCATTATATATTATATATATATATATATATATATATATATATATATATATATATATGTATATATATACTCTCAATATTTTCTCTTATGTTCTTCATACAAAATATTTTCTTGGTTTGCTTCAAGGGGGGGGGGGGGGGGGGGGGCTCTCTGCACCAGCGCTCTGATTAGCCGACAAGTGATATTTCAGTAGTCGGGACTCCGGTGGTAACTAAATTCACATCGACAGCAAACACAAACAACATTTATCTTGTGGAGTTAGCCATCAGGCAAGGTTTTGAAGCTGAACTTACCATTCAAAATAGTATCTTTTGTATCCATTTGTTATTTGTATCCAGCTACTGCTAACGGTTTGTTTACGTCAGTCTGTCTGCGGCATGGACATCGACGTCAGTGCATGACTTCCTGTTTTGACAGGACTACGCAGGACTACAGGACTACAACTACGGCGGGGCCCAAGGCTCATTAAACCTACTCTCCTCTCTACTATTGTACATAAACGGCCAGGCTAAGTGTCGCGTTAATCGCGCGTTAATAAAATTAGTTGCGTTAAAATTATTTTGCGTTAATCACGCGTTAACGTGTTAACTTTGACAGCCCTAAATATCATACAATCTAAGAATGATTTGGTTTTGTTGGTCTTCTCATTCACTAAACCAAACTTATAAAGTCAATCCAACAAAACCATCTTTGACCTTTAAAATGAAAAAAAGAAATTTGGGTATAAATCTGTAAAATCCATATTAAATAATCCACATTTCTGGTTTAGGAATAAAAGAAAATGTGCTCACAGGGGAGTTGAAATAGGTCTAAATAAGCCAAAGTTCTCAATCTGAAATCATTTATTTTGAAATCATCTCGTCATTCTTCAAACTTTGCCTAAAATAAGAAATGTGCTTTATTTCATATGTATGGATAGACATGTCGTCGTTCTAAATCTTTGATAACTTTGACATTTGCAAAACTGGTTGCTGCCCACATCTGTTTCTATAGTCAGTTCATGTACTAACAATGAAGCAGTCAGAATAGAAGAACATGGAATTATTAGATCTCCAGTTAATGGATTATTACCCTCCACCAAGGAGGTAATATTCTGTTTGTTTATGCTCGTTTATGTCTTGTTTCTGTCTGTCTGTGTTCAAGATAACTCTAAAAGTTATGGATGGATTTTGATGAAATTTTCAGGAGTTGTCAGAAATGTGAAAAGGAAGAACTTATTTCATTTTGGCAGTGATCCGGAAGAAATCCTGGATTCTGAATCACTTTCAAATTTCAGATAACATTGTGTTTAAAGGGGCCGAAAATTGTATTTCTCAGTATTTCCGTTATTTTTGTCCAAAACTCATGAAATTTGACTCAGGGATTAACAACGAAAACCTCTATCAAATTTCAAAGGCTGAACAGGATCTGATCAAGAACGCAAATTTTACCGCAATCTGTAAATCACTATATGGGGGAATTGTTGCACTTGGTGGAGGTCTGAGCTCTCTGGGTGCTTTTCTAGTTTATTATTATTTTGTCCCGTATAGTGTTGGCAGGATGTATGTGCTGTCTTCTCTCTGTCCTCCATCCTCTGTCTCTGTTCTCCATCCTCTCTCTGTCGTCCATCCTCTCTGTCCTCCATCCTCTCTCTGTCCTCCATCCTCGCTCTGTCCTCCATCCTCTCTCTGTCGTCCATCCCCTGTCTCTGTCCTCCATCCTCTCTCTGTCCTCCTTCCTCTCTATGTCCTCCATCCTCTCTCTGTCCTCCATCCTCCCTCTGTCCTCCAGCCTCTCTCTGTCCTCCATCCTCTCTGTCCTTCCTCCTCTCTCTGTCCTCCATCCTCTCTGTCCTCCCTCCTCTCTCTGTCCTCCATCCTCTCTCTGTCCTCCATCCTCTCTGTCCTTCCTCCTCTCTCTGTCCTCCATCCTCTCTGTCCTCCCTCCTCTCTCTGTCCTCCCTCTTCTCTCTGTCCTCCATCCTCCCTCTGTCCTCCATCCTCTGTCTCTGTCCTCCATCCTCTCTGTCCTCCCTCCTCTCTCTGTCCTCCATCCTCTCTGTCCTCCCTCCTCTCTCTGTCCTCCATATTCTCTCTGTCCTCCCTCCTCTCTCTGTCCCCCATCCTCCTCTTGTCCTCCATCCTCTCTGTCCTCCATCCTCTCTGTCCTCAATCCTCTCTGTCCTCCATCCTCTCTCTCTGTCCTCCATCCTCTCTGTCCTCCTCCTCTCCTCCTCCATCTCCTCTGTCCTGTCCTCTCCATCCTCTCTCTGTCCTCCATCCTCTCTGTCTCTGTCCTCCTCCTCCTCTCTCTGTCCTCCATCCTCTCTCTGTCCTCCCTCCTCTCTCTATCCTCCATCCTCTCTGTCCTCCATCCTCTCTCTGTCTCTCTCCCTCCATCCTCTCCTCGTCCTCCCTCCCTGTCTCTGTCCTCCATCCTCTGTCCTCTCCCTCTCTCCTCCTCCTCCTCTCTCCTCTCTCTGTCCTCCATCCTCTCTCTGTCCTCCATCCTCTGTCTCCATGTCCTCCATCCTCCCTCCTCCTCTCCTGTCCTCCATCCTCTCTCTGTCCTCCATCCTCTCTCTCTGTCCTCCCTCCTCTCTCTGTCCTCCATCCTCTGTCTCTGTCCTCCCTCCTCTCTCTGTCCTCCATCCTCTCTCTGTCCTCCTCCTGTCATCCTCTCTCTGTCCTCCATCCTCTCTGTCCTCCATGTCCCTGTCCTCCCTCCTCTCTCTGTCCCCCTCTCTCTCTGTCCTCCATCCTCTCTCTGTCCTCCATCCTCTGTCTCTCTCCATCCTCTCTCGTCCTCCATCCTCTGTCTCTGTCCTCCTCCTCTCTCTGTCCTCCATCCTCTCTCTGTCCTCCATCCTCTGTCTCTGTCCTCCCTCCTCTCTCTGTCCTCCATCCTCTCTCTGTCCTCCATCCTCTGTCTCTGTCCTCCCTCCTCTCTCTGTCCTCCATCCTCTCTCTCTCTCCTCTCTGTCCTCCCTCCTCTCTCGTCTCCATCCTCTCTGTCCTCCATCCTCTCTCTGTCCTCCATCCTCTCTCTGTCCTGTCTCTCTCCTCTTTTCTTTCTTTATCCAGCTGGTCTTCATCAGGAAGGTCCATCCATATGATCCAGGTCCTGATCAAGGTTTCTTCCTCTTAAAGTGGAGTTTTCTTTTTCTTGTCAGTGTTAGGTTTAACATTTTTTTAATCCTGCTATGGGAGGTTTTTTTTTTTTTTTTTTTACTTCCCATTTTTCTTTGATTTGGATTTTTATTATAATTTTAGTTAATGATATTTGCTCGGGGGTCATGATCTGGGTTTCTGTAAAGCACCTGGAGACAACATGGACTGTAATAGATGCTATACAAATAAAACTGAATTGAACTGAATTGAACTGAATGTGTACTGATTCACTGCGAAACTATAACCTATATATTTCATTTATCTTTATTTGTTATACAAAAAATAAAGCCTGACAGTGACCTCGTCTGCAGCTTGTTTAGACCTTGTCCTGCATCTTTCTGGCTCATTTTAGAAACTTTCCCCACACGTGTCCTGTTTTCTCAGGATTCAGACAGAAGACCTTGTCAGGTTGTGACGCACACTGAGTCCCCGTGAGTATGTCCCCAAATAGAAGTCCTTTCTGGGGGGAGGGGGGGAATAAAAATGTGTGAGTGTGATGGAGTGGGTTCAGTCAGGGATGCTGCCACAGAAACATTCAGGTTACCACCAGTCTTTAATGAATCCCAAACTTTATGAATGAACTTTTCATAAATGCACATGAATATGTGAAGTCTGACCATCACACACCCAGAGCAGGCGATGCAGGTGATGGAGTGAACCAGTGGTGGTCTCTGGAGACCATCATGTAGGTCAGCTGTCTCCTGCTTCTGCTCTCCCTTAACAAATATTGGTGTTTCTATGAAGAAATGATGAGATTAAACCATCATCAGGAACGTCGACGTCAGGAACACATCACCCCAGTTTTATTTTCTCTTCACTGGCTTCCTGATTCTTTTAGAATTGGTTTTAAAATGTTAATCTTTGTTTTTAAAGCCCTCAATGGGCTTGCCCCTCTTTACTTATGTGAACAAGTGCGTGTTCAGAATTCCACTAGAGGCCTACGGTCCTCAAACCAGCTCTTGCTGGAAGTCCCCAGAACGAGGACTAAACTCTGGGGTGATCGGGCCTTCTCAGTTGCTGGACCCAGACTCTGGAATAAGCTGCCCCCTGAAATGCGCACCATCACTGACTTTGGGGTTTTTAAATCGAGACTTAAAACCTATTTATTTAGATTGGCTTTTAATACACAGTATTGATGTGAGATATATTTTATTCAATTTTAATTGTATTGTTATGTCGATTTTAAATTGTATTGTTTTAATGTGGATTTTAATGGAAAGCACTTTGGTCACCTTGTGTGTTGTAAAGGGCTCTACAAATAAACATTGATTGATTGATTGATTGATCATCCCTGCAGTCCTGTTATAATCATATTTTTATTCCACTGATCAGCAGGTTTGGACTCTAAAACAGCAGCTGTTACAGAACAGCTGCTGAACATGTCTGATGAGCAGTTTCCTCCTTCAGTCACCATCATGTGACTAAATCTGATTCCTGGGATCAATGAAAACTTGAATCAGTGATTCCTGGGATCAATAAAAACCTGAATCAGGGATTCCTGGATCAATAAAAAACCTGAATCAGTGATTCCTGGATCAATGAAAACCTGAATCAGTGATTCCTGGGATCAATGAAAACCTGAATCAGTGATTCCTGGATCAATTCAGTGATTCCTGGATCAATAAACAACCTGAATCAGTGATTCCTGGATCAATAAACAACCTGAATCAGTGATTCCTGGATCAATGACAACCTGAATCAGTGATTCCTGGGATCATTGAAAACCTGAATCAGTGATTCCTGGATCAATGACAACTTGAATCAGTGATTCCTGGGATAATTGAAAATCAAAATCACTGATTCCTGGATCAATGAAAACCTGAATCAGTGATTCCTGGGATCATTGAAAACCTAAATCAATCAAATCAAACGATTCCTGGATCAATGAAAACCTGAATCAGTGATTCCAGGGATCAATGAAAACCTGAATCACTGATTCCTGGGATCAATGAAAACCTGAATCAGTGATTCCTGGATCAATGACAACCTAAATCAATTCAATGGGATCAATGAAAAACTTAATTTAAAAAAATCCTGGATCATCCTGGATCAATGAAAACCTGAATCAGTGATTCCTGGGATCAATGAAAACCTGAATCAGTGATTCCTGGATCAATAAAAACCTGAATCAGTGATTCCTGGATCAATGAAAACCTGAATCAGTGATTCCTGGATCAATGAAAACCTGAATCAGTGATTCCTGGATCAATGAAAACCTGAATCAGTGATTCCTGGATCAATAAACAACCTGAATCAGTGATTCCTGGATCAATGACAACCTGGAATCAGTGATTCCTGGGATCATTGAAAATCTAAATCACTGATTCCTGGATCAATGAAAACCTGAATCAGTGATTCCTGGGATCAATGAAAACCTAAATCACTGATTCCTGGATCAATGAAAACCTGAATCAGTGATTCCAGGGGATCAATGAATACCCGAATCACTGATTCCTGGATCAATGAAAACCTGAATCGGTGATTCCTGGGAGCAATGAAAACCTGAATCACTGATTCATGGGATCAATGAAAACCTGAATCAGTGATTCCTGGATCAATGACAACCTAAATCAGTGATTCATGGGATCAATGAAAAACTTAATTTAGGGATTCCTGGATCAATAAAAAACCTGAATCAGTGATTCCTGGATCAATGAAAACCTGAATCAGTGATTCCTGGGATCAATGAAAACCTGAATCAGTGATTCCTGGATCAATGAAAAACCTGAATCAGTGATTCCTGGATCAATGAAAACCTGAATCAGTGATTCCTGGGATCAATGAAAACCTGAATCAGTGATTCCTGGGATCAATGAAAACCTGAATCAGTGATTCCTGGATCAATGAAAACCTGAATCAGTGATTCCTGGATCAATGACAACCTGAATCAGTGATTCCTGGATCAATGAAAACCTGAATCAGTGATTCCTGGATCAATGAAAAACTGAATCAGTGATTCCTGGATCATGACAACCTGAATCAGTGATTCCTGGATCAATGACAACCTGAATCAGTGATTCCTGGATCAATGACAACCTGAATCAGTGATTCATGGGATCAATGAAAACCTGAATCAGTGATTCATGGGATCAATGAAAACCTGAATCAGTGATTCCTGGATCAATCACTTCTCCATCAACCTTTGATTTTTTTTTCTTCATGTTTGTTTTAGGAAATAAAAGCCAACATTGTTTATATATTTCTCTTGATTAAACACTAAAGTGATGCCCCGCCCCTTCACCAGATCACGCCTGTCCTCAGGGCTGGGGGGATGGGGGGATGGGGGGTGCAGGACCAAGACTGGCAGCACCCTCAAACTAAGGGACAGGGAGGGAGGGGGGACGGAGGGGGAGCTGACTGCAGCCAGGGAGGGGGGGCTGACGGCAGGGAGGAGGGGCGGCTGACTGGGGGGGGGGGGGGGGGGGGGGGGGGGGGGGGGGGGGGCTCACAGCAGCAGCAGCTGACTGAAGTTCCCTCCACATCTGCCGGACCGTGACGCATCTGTCCGGATGGAGGTGACCGTGATGGAGGCGCTGGTGTCCCGCGTGGGTGAGTCTGTTAGTAGATGAGCAGTTCTATCATAGAATCAAAATGAAGTAGATGAGCAGAGTTCTGTCCCTGCTTGTGGTGCCGCTGGTTCCGCGCTGGCAGCAGGTTCTGATCCGGAGATACCGCTGTCTGTCCTGCTCTGCGCTCTTATGCTCCATTATTATTGATCTAAATCATTATTGATCTAAATCAGTAGGATGGATCGATTCGTGACTGTCACTTTCTAGCCATCTGCCGCCAGAACTCAGACCGGGACCAACCCGAACCCAGTCTAACCTTTCCTCTCCGGTCCGTGTGTGGGACGTCATGAAGCTTAAGGGAACTTAATCTGTCATTAGGGAGTTATTCTGAGAGCGCAGCGGCCAGACACCGGCTGCCTCCTGATCCGCCCCCCAGCCGCGGCTCAGCCTCGTCGGTACCGGTACCGGTCGTTGTTGTTCTGCTCCTTCCTCGGTGGGTCAAACTTTTCACCCCCCGCCCCCACCCCGTCCGTCCTTTGTTTTCCAGATAGCACCGCCGTCCTCGTGAGCCTCGGCGGACTGATGGACATGGAGCATTTCGACGAGCGGGACCAGGCTCAGAGACACGGCCGGTCCGCTGGAAAGATGAACGGGGTTCCGAGTCCCACCCACAGCGCCCACTGCAGCCTGTACCGGACCCGAACCCTGAAGACTTTGACCGCGGAGAAGAGAGCCAAGAAGGTCCGCTTCTACCGCAATGGGGACCGGTACTTCAACGGGATTGTGTACGCCATCTCCTCCGACCGGTTCCGGACCTTCGACGCCCTGCTGGCGGACCTGACCCGGTCCCTGTCTGACAACGTGAACCTGCCGCAGGGCGTGAGGACCATCTACGCGCTGGATGGGTCCAAGAAGATTACCAGTATCGATCAGCTGGTAGAAGGTGAGTGGGACCCCCCCCCCCCCCCCCCCCCACCCACCCACACACACACACACACTATTCACCTGCATGCATCAGCTGATCAGCTGGTAGAAGGTGAGTGCCCCCCCCCCCCCCCCCCCCCCCCCCGCCCCCCACTGTTCACCAGCATGGGTCAGCTGATCAGCTGGTTGAAGGTGAGTGGACCCCCCCACTGTTCACCATGGATCAGCTGATCAGCTGGTAGAAGGTGAGTGGACCCCTCCCCCTCCCCCCCACTGTTCACCAGCATGGATCAGCTGATCAGCTGGTAGAAGGTGAGTGGACCAGGACCAGGCCAGGTGGCCATGGACCACCCACTGGTCTTGACTCCCGGTTTAATCAGTCTGAACTAAATCCCAGTTAGAGGTTCCGCTCATCTTTGTCCTGAAACAGTAAACACCTGTTGATCTGTGACCGAAGTCTTTCCATCTTGAATCAGTGCTGATGAAGATGATATTGATCATTTGAAGACCATATGGTCAATCAGACCTACTTTCAAGATCAGATTAGCTCTCCGCTAATCTGTTTCTCTTACAGCTTCCTGCTAATATTATAACATCATTAGAGGTGATAAGGGAACAGGCTTGTTGACATTAGCATGTAAAATAGAAATTCTTCACTATTGGCCGAAGAGCATATCAGCCCGTCTTTATTTTAAGATCAAAGCTGATTCCTTCTGCCTGACGGTTCTGGTGCTGATGGAGTGTTTTCACCTTCACAGCCCCTCACTCTGATGTTGTTGTCTGTAAAGGTTGTAAGTCGTCCTTCCTCTAATTCAGGTGACAGCTACGTGTGCAGCTCCACGGAGGCCTACAAAAAGCTGGATTACACAAAGAACGTGAACCCCAACTGGTCCGTGAACGTGAAGGCTTCGGCGTCTTCGTCGCGCGGCCCTCCTTCCCTGAGCAGCGCCAAGGCCGGGCTCCTGGAGGGGCGGGAAGGCAAAGACTTCATCCGTCCAAAGCTAGTGACGGTGGTGCGGAGTGGAGTCAAGCCTCGTAAAGCTGTGAGGATTCTGCTGAACAAGAAAACCGCCCACTCCTACGAACAGGTCCTGACAGACATCACCGACGCCATCAAACTGGACTCTGGGGTGGTCAAGAAGATCTACACGCTGGAGGGCAAGCTGGTGAGCATTTTTAGTCCTCCAAGTCTGGAGGTAAACTGATCCATGTGAGCTGATGTTTGTCAAAGGGGCTGAACACGATAATTAGTTCCACTTAGAAAAAAAAGACCAAACCCAGACATGAAGGGAAGATTTGACATTGTTGTTTTGGTCCTGGACCAGCAGAACCCAGAACTAAACCCCCTGCTGCTAGGAGACCATAGGAAGTGTGTACTAATGCTAAATCTGCTTGGAGGTGTCTTTATTTACGTCTTAGAACTTGACGTCTTTGAAATAATTAGGTTAACGTTTTATTGGTCAAATTCATCCTTTTTTGTCAGAGTTGGAGCTCTGTCTCCTCGTTCACCGGCTCATCGACGGTAACAAACGTTCCTGTGACACGACTGGAAGTTAACAGATGTTTTGAGCTTCGTTAGCAACGGTCCTGATAGCTGATAGCATTCATTTAGACGCTTGGAGCACTGCTGTCCTCGTCCAAAGACTGACTGTGATCTCAAAAGAGCTGCAGCAGAAGTAGAGGAGCTTATTTCAAACTCAGAAAAAGGTTCATCTAGACCAGTGGTGCGCAAACTGTGGTACGTGTGCCACCGGTGGTACGTGAGCGCTCTCTGGTGGTACGTGGAGAACGTCATGACTTTCCACATTTTTTCCACATTTTCACTTTAAAAAATCAGAAACATACAATGCATTATAAATACATTTCAAATGAAATGTGTAGCTTAAGATAATTAAAATTGTCTTATAAAAATATTTGTTGCACATTCAGTTGCAGTGCAGATGTAACAACTTTTGAGTGTTTTTATCTTCTCTGTGTGAGAGTATGAGTATGTGAGAATTGTTGGACAGAGTTGTAAATGTCTGATTCAGTAAAGTAACAATTCAGGTAATAAATAACTACAATAAGGAATAAACATCTCTGTGTGTTTAAAGCTAATTCAGAAGGCATATATGGCTATATTTTAAAACTGGTCATCACGGTGGTACTCAGAGAGCTGGAGAGTTTCTCAGGTGGTACGCAGGATTAAAAGTTTGAGAACCACTGATCTATAGTGTCTAACCATCCTAATTTGAATGAAGATGTGGACATTATTTGGCCTGAAGAGTGGAATCAAAGCCTCCATGAACATTCTTCTTCCATGAATGATAAATATTAAGAGTGGAGAGAGATGGAGACAGAGACTGAAGCAGTTCAAGGAGGGTAAAGTTGAAAAGAGAATCTATGAATGAAGCGTCACCAGCTGCAGCTCTGTATCTAAATTTAGATAGAAACCATTGTCTCGTCCTCGTCACGGTCCTCCCACCGGTCCAGCTCTGCTTCTTATGGAGCAGCTGTGTCGGTAAACTGAGATGCTGCAGTGGCGTCGTGTCCAGCAGACAGAAGCTGCTCCTCTCTTCCTGTCTCTCGTCATCACTGGATGCAGGAAAACACGACTTCCTGTGACGATGCTGTTTTTCTGAAGCAGATTGTGCTGCAGGTCAGCAGTCGTCCTAAATTAACCCTTCATGACTTTAGCTTATGAATGTGTGATTTGCTTTTGAGCTTTTCAGTCTAAATGGCCATTTTAATAATGTATCTTGTGTATTGAATGATTCGGGGCTTAGTTGAACAGGAAGTCAGGCCCATTAGATCCCAGCTGAAACCTCAGGATCACACTTTCCTCCTGTTACAGATAAAACTCACAATGTTGCATAATTTCCACTAAGTCATGTTACTGCTGTTGGTTTTAGTTTTCTTGGAGAGTAAACATTAAATTCTGCTTTGCTTCGTTCATCCCTGTGTGTTTTGTTGATGCTATTTTTAGAAACGGTATTGATTGGACTTGTTGGCATGGCAACAGGCTCAATGCCAAACTGTGCTGAGAGCAGAGCCGACTCATTACTGTGTCTTCTCATGTGGCTTCATGTTGGAGTTTGAGTTTTTAATTTACATTTTGAAGAGAGCAGACAAGATGGACTGTGGGATTGTGAAGTAAGATGGCAGTTAGAAGATGTGACTGGGTTTCATTGAGCTGACAGCATCCTCCACAAAACTGAAGAACCACGTCACACTCAGATGTGGTGAAGTCATGGTAACGAGACCGTTACAGGCAACACAGAGGAGAAAGACCTCAATATCAGAGAATTAGACACATTGTGCCAAAGTAAATTAAGTATTAAAGAACAAACACTGTAGTTTTTATAAATGGATGAGTGGAGGAGATGGGATGACAACAGCGTATCAGTGACACTTGAATAAACATGACCGATCATCAGCAGTGGGGTAAAGCTAATTATCTGATTGTGCTTGTGGATAAAGTTGCCTTGATGGTTCAGTGAAGCTCATGCATGTGTGTGTGGTGGTGCATGGATGAGCATGCATGTGTGTGTGTGTGTGGTGGAGGTGGTGGTGGTGGTGGTGGGGGGGGGGGGGTGTTGCTGCCGTCAGCTGAGCCATGTCAGTCATTGCTCCTACAGCAGAAGTAGGTTTCTGGGCCTGGCTGCCAGAAACAGTCCCAGCAGAGCTAAAGAGGAACTCAGGCTCCTCAGTTTCATTAACTCCTTAAAATGAGGCCAGAAAAAGAAGGAAGGACATTTATATGAACCTTTTCTTAGAGAAATGGAGATTAAGATTAAGATGATGCTGCTATAGTCTACTGTAGTCATATAAAACATAATCTATAACAGAGGTATAGAGGTAGATTAGACTTTAACAGATGTGTAGCAGCAGATTATAGACTTTAATGGAGGTGTAGAGGAATATTAGACTATAACAGAGGTGTAGCATCAGATTATAGACTATAACAGAGGTGTAGAGGAAGATTAGACTATAACAGAGGTGTAGCAGCAGATTATAGACTCTAACGAAGGTGCAGAGGAAGATTAGACTATAACAGAGGTGTAGCAGCAGGTTATAGACTCTAACGAAGGTGCAGAGGAAGATTAGACTATAACAGAATTGTAGCAGCAGATTATAGACTATCGAGGGTTAGAGGAAGATTAGACTATAAGAGAGCAGACTGTAAAGGAGGTGTAGAGGTAGATTAGTCTCTAACAGATGTGTAGCAGTAGATTATAGACTCTAACGGAGGTGTAGAGGAAGATTAGACTATATCCGAAGTGTAGCAGCAGATTATAGACTCTAACAGATGTGTAGCAGTAGATTATAGCCTCTAACGGAGGTGTAGAGGAAGATTACACTACAACAGATGTGTGGAAGCAGATTATACACTCTAACGGAGGTGTAGAGGAAGATTAGACTATGTCCGAAGTGTAGCAGCAGATTATAGACTCTAACGGAGGTGTAGAGGAAGATTAAACTATGACAAAGGTGTAGCAGCAGATTATAGAGACTAACAGAGGTGTAGCAACAGATTATAGACTCTAACAGAGGTGTAGAGGAAGATTAGACTATAACAGAGGTGTAGCAGGAGATTATAGACTCTAACGGAGGTGTAGAGGAATATTAGACTAACAGATGTGTAGCAGTAGATTATAGACTCTAACGGAGGTGTAGAGGAAGATTACACTACAACAGATGTGTGGAAGCAGATTATACACTCTAACGGAGGTGCAGAGGAAGATTAGACTATAACAGATGTGTAGCAGCAGATTATAGACTCTAACGGAGGTGTAGAGGAAGATTAGACTATGTCCGAAGTGTAGCAGCAGATTATAGACTCTAATGGAGGTGAAGAGGAAAATTTGACTATAACCGAAGTGTAGCAGCAGATTATAGACTCTAACGAAGGTGTAGAGGAAGATTTAACTCCAACAGAAGTGTAGAGGAAGATTAGACTATATCCGAAGTGTAGCAGCAGATTATAGACTCCAACAGATGTGTAGCAGTAGATTATAGACTCTAACAGAGGTGTAGAGGAAGATTAAAGGATAACAGAGGTGTAGCAGTAGATTATAGACTCTAACAGAGGTGAAGCAGCAGATATTAGACTATAACAGAGGTGGAGCAGCAGATTATTGACACTAACAGCAGTGTAGAGGAAGATTAGACTATAGCAGAATAGTAGCAGCAGATTATAGACACTAACGGAGGTGTAGAGGAAGATAAGACTATAACAGAATTGTAGCAGCAGATTAAAGACTCTAACGAAGGTGCAGAGGAAGATTAGACTATAACAGATGTGTAGCAGCAGATTATAGACTCTAACGGAGGTGTAGAGGTAGATTAGTCTCTAACAGATGTGTAGCAGTAGATTTGTGAGAGCCATTTGTATTTTTGTCAAATGTGTTTTTGGTAAAACCTCCCACCACTAGGGGGAGTAGTAATGATGCAGGCTATTGTGCACGGTACAAGCCTACTTAATCAAGGTGCAATCACGCACAGGTGGCTGAGGGAGGAAAAAGTTTTTTGACCGTGCTTACATGTGTGATGGATAAATGGAATTTAGAAATATCAGACAAATATTGAAATTGTTTATGCTTGATTTACAAGTGACAAGTGGCAGTACCTGCGTGACGTTCCTGTAAGAAAATAAAACAATATTGGAACACTGGAATTCGTATGCACGCGTCTTAAATGAACAAAAGACTCAGCCAGGTAGTGGCCTTTTTGATGCAACAAATGGTCGCTACAAGATTATAGACTCTAACGGAGGTGTAGAGGAAGATTAGACTATATCCGAAGTGTAGCAGCAAATTATAGACTCTAACAGAGGTGTAGAGGAAGATTAGACTACAACAGATGTGTGGAAGCAGATTATACACTCTAACGGAGGTGCAGAGGAAGATAAAACTATAACAGAATTGTAGCAGCAGATTAAAGACTCTAACGAAGGTGCAGAGGAAGATTAGACTATAACAGATGTGTAGCAGCAGATTATAGACTCTAACAGATGTGTAGCAGTAGATTATAGACTCTAACGCAGGTGTAGAGGAAGATTACACTACAACAGATGTGTGGAAGCAGATTATACACTCTAACGGAGGTGCAGAGGAAGATTAGACTATAACCGAAGTGTAGTAGCAGATTATAGACTCTAACGGAGGTGTAGAGGAAGATTAAACTCTAACAGAGATGTAGCTTCAGATTATAGACTATAACAGAGGTGTAGAGGAAGATTAGACTATAACAGAGGTGTAGCAGAAGATTATTGACACTAACAGCAGTGTAGAGGAAGATTAGACTACAACAGAGGCGTAGCAGCAGATTATAGACTATAACAGAGGTGTAAAGGAAGATTAAACTATAACAGAGGTGTAGCAGCAGATTATAGACTCTAACAGAGGTGTAGAGGAATATTAGACTATAACAGAAGTGTAGCAGCAGATTATAGACACTAACAGAGGTGTAAAGGAAGATTAAACTATAACAGAGGTGTAGCAGCAGATTATAGACTCTATAGGAGGTGTAGAGGAAGATTAGACTATAACAGAGGTGTAGCAGCAGATTATAGACACTAACAGAGGTGTAGAGAAATATTGACTATAACCGATTGTAAGAAGAATTGACACAAAACAGGGCATAGCAAGAATTATAGACTATAACAGACGTGTAAAGGAAGATTAAATTATAACAGAGGTGTAGCAGCAGATTATAGACACTAACAGGAGGTGTAGAGGAAAATTAGACTATAACAGAAGTGAAGCAGCAGATTATAGACTCTAACGGAGGTGTAGTGGAAGATTAGACTATAACAGAGGTGTAGCAGCAGATTATTGACACTAACAGAGGTGTAGAGGAAGAGTAGACTATAACAGAGGTGTAGCCGCAGATTATAGACACTAACCGAGTTGCAGAGAAAAATTAGACTCTAACAGAGGTGTAGCAGCAGATTATAGACTCTAACAGAGGTGTAGTGGAAGATTAGACTATAACAGAGGTGTAGCAGAAGATTATTGACACTAACAGCAGTGTAGAGGAATATTAGACTACAACAGAGGCGTAGCAGCAGATTATAGGCTATAACAGAGGTGTAAAGGAAGAGTAAACTATAACAGAGGTGTAGCAGCAGATTATAGACACTAACAGAGGTGTAGAGGAATATTAGACTATAACAGAAGTGAAGCAGCAGATTATAGACTCTAACGGAGGTGTAGTGGAAGATTAGACTATAACAGAGGTGTAGCAGCAGATTATTGACACTAACAGAGGTGTAGAGGAAGAGTAGACTATAACAGAGGTGTAGCCGCAGATTATAGACACTAACCGAGTTGCAGAGAAAAATTAGACTCTAACAGAGGTGTAGCAGCAGATTATAGACTCTAACAGAGGTGTAGTGGAAGATTAGACTATAACAGAGGTGTAGCAGCAGATTATAGACTCTAACCGAGTTGCAGAGAAAAATTGGACTCTAACAGAGGTGTAGCAGCAGATTATAGAGACTAACAGAGGTGTAGTGGAAGATTAGACTCTAACAGAGGTGTAGCAGCAGATTATATAGACTAACAGAGGTGCAGAGGATGATTATACTATAACAGAGGTGTAGCAGCAGATTATAGACTCTAACCGAGTTGCAGAGAAAAATTAGACTCTAACAGAGGTGTAGCAGCAGATTATAGAGACTAACAGAGGTGCAGAGGATGATTATACTATAACAGAGGTGTAGCAGCAGATTATAGACTTTAACAGAGGTGTAGCAGTAGATCACCCTTATTGCTTTATAGCAAAGGTAGCAGAGATGTAGCAGCATACTGTCAACTATGTAGCAGTGGTACAACAGCAGCACTCAGCAGCAGACAGGAGTATATTACAGGCTTTGTAACAATGGTTTAGGTGTATATTATTTTCCAGGTTTTTTAACCGAGGTGTAGTTTCATATTACAAATCTCAGCAGAGGTGTAGTAGGTGTAGTAGAATATTTGTAGCAGAGGTGGAGCAGCATCATCACCTCAACCCTGTATTTCTTGACCACCTCTTCATTTCACCAGTTTAATCTGGTTGCCTGGGAACCAGTGTACCTGTTGTCATGTCACAGAGGAGAACATTTAGGTCCAACTTTGCTGGTCAGAAGAAGGTGGAGTCCCTGTAAGTGGCTTAGCACACTGCCATGGCTGGTCTAATAATAATACCTGTAAGCTGTGTTTACACACAGATCTTGTTGGAGTCCTGAGCTTTTCAAGGTTCAAGTTTCAGTTCAGACAGTAACCAAACATAAGTGGTGTCATTTTGTGAAGTCAGATCTCTTAGGATGGTCCTGGGATCAGGATGGGGGGTCATTCAGGCCCCAGAATGCACTGCTGCGTTCACCTTCCTCAGCTTTTCTACTTCCTGTTTCAGCTCTTGGTATATCTGCAGCTTCTTGAGTTCCTTCTTCCTGATATTGTTACATTCATCACTCCTGTTTTCTTCTGGAGTCTGTCGACTGCCACAGTGTCTGACTGGTTAGACATCCATCAGTTAATTCAGTTCAAAAATACTTTATTGACCCCCGAAGGAAAATTAATTAATAGTCTGGACATCAGTCAGGGTCTTGGCTCTATCACCACTCCTTAAAAATCTGAGATAAATGACTATATTCTGAGCTGTCTTTTGTTTTATGTCAAGCAGAAAAAGCTAACATGTTGTAGCTCCACTGCTGATACTTTATTACTTTTACGGTTGTTTTGTCTGCTGACAGCATTAACGCTGTGACTCCAGTTAAAGTCACATGTGGAACGAAGTGTTGTCTGTTCCTGAGCTCATTGTCAGCCTCTTTCTCTCCTTGCTGGTAGGGTAAAAAACATTTTTCTTTTCTTCCTTCACTTCTTCTGCATCCTTCTTCTTGTCTGTCTTTTTATTTCCATCTTGACCCTTGACCCTTGACCCTCTCTGTAGCTTTTCCTGTTTCTACCTGCATTACTATTTATCCTTTTATATGTTTAGTTGTTGCTTTATCAAAGATTTCCTCCAGACATCAGCTGTCCATTTTTCTCTCTCCTTCATTTTCTGTCTGTCAACATTCTATTGTTATTGCTATTGTTAATAATCATTATTATTATTAGTTTTATTATTAGTATTATTGGTTTTTACAGCTGTCTAGTCCTTATTTCGTCATGCAACCCCAAATCAAAAAGTCAGTCATATCTGTTCTCTCATTCTCGTTCCCTCTCTCAGGTTTCTCTCTTCGTTTCTACCTATCTTTTACCTGTGAGGAAGACGATCTCACACTCTTAGACAGTTGAGCTGCTTTTAACGTCTTGTGGAGGTACAGTTTAGAGATAATGTCACTTCCAGTCCTCTAAAGTCCATCTGCTGGTGCAGATGTGCTGAGTCACAGCTCCTCCTCTGTCAGTGTGGGGGGGGGGGGTGCACTCTGATGATAAATGGTTGTAGAAGAGCACCGCTTCTGTGTCTTTCTTTAGATGTTCTTGAGATTTTCTTTGTTTGTTGAAGATATGATGCTGGAAGTGTTATTCTGCGCTGGTTTGGATGCTGTTCTGCCTGAAGGATTTCTACTGGTCGGTCTGGCTCTATAATTAATTAGTCATTAGTTATGACGTGTAGTCATGACAACTAAAAGGTGCTTGCACATGGACACAGCAAATTAGCCTTTCATAGACAAGCTGATCAGACAAAGACCTTGGATGCAGACTGAGATTAGTGGGGGGGGGGGGGGGGGGGGGGGGGGGGTCTGGGGTCTCTGGGAGGAGACAATAATCCAGCATCTCTACATGGATCTCAGGATATTACAGGTGGATAAAAGTCTTCAGACACACCAACAGAAGTGAGTCAGGAGCTTGTTGACAACAGGTCTGGTCATGTGACTCTGAAGGAGCACCGCTACACTCCAGATGCTGACATCACCTGTGATGTCGATGCTGCATGTGGCAGATACATAGCCGTGATGACATCTGGGGGACTATCTGACAGTTTCTCACCTGTTTATTCAACTTCAGTTTTACTCCCCTACATGTATTTCTGAGAAGCACTGCAACAACAGAGTTTCTCTTTGGGGATTCTTAAAAGTAACATTCAGTCTAATTGTAAAGCTTTAAAGATTCCACAGCAATAAAGTCCTGAAAGTGTTTTTGTGTGTAAATAAGTCACTGAGGGCATCGTTTATCTGTGTGTCTGCTGCTGATTGGGCTGGACAGCTGAGGGAAACTGTATCAGAGGATCAATGTCAGAGGTTTCCATCGCTGGCAGACTGTTGTGAACACAGTAACATCCCAACGTCATCACTGTCTGACGCACTCGGTCCTGATGCTGATAGAGATGCTGTCACTCTGACCAGAAACCAGACGAACGGAAAACATGCTGCAAACAAAGAAATGACTCCGAATTTTCTCCGTCCTTCAGTGAAATATTCATGCAGGACTCTTATGAGCAGAAGTTTGTTTCCATGGGAAGTAAAAGTTCATGAAAAGTGACTTCTGAGTAGGTCTTTGTCCACATTTTTGTAAATGTGAGTATTTTTTATGCTTTTTAAGACGTTGACCAGTTTGCCATTGTACTCAGTATTTAAATCTATTTAAAACCACAGAAAGATTTTCTGTCTGTATCTGTTTCAGGACTCCATCTTCAATCTGTTCACACTTTGAGGAACATCTTCTCTGCTTTCATTTTGCTACTTTTAAAGTGTCAATCAACACAGTCACAGCTGTAGATTTGAGATGGAGGGTTAGTGTTTGATCCTGTCCAGGATGAAGTTCTGCCTTTCAGCCAAACTTGGCTCCATCAGACCTGAAACAGAACCAGGAGGATCTAGATGATGGATGGAAGTTGCATTTTGTTTTTAAAGATAAATCATGTCTGCAGTAAAAGAAGTGAAACTCTCTGGTAGATCTTGTGGAGCTCAAGTCTGTTCATGTCCTTTTACATATTTTGTTTCAACATTAATAGCAGCTCTGTGGAAGAAAATTATGCATTTTTTGTACAGCCAGCTCAAACTTGAAGGTACCAATCAGAAACTCTTCAGCTCCTGGAGCTGCAAAAACCACCTCCACAGAACAATCAGACTTCAACAAAGAAGGAATGAACCATGTGGGTTTTAGCAGAAAGAAGAGATGAATCAGTCAGGATGAAGTCCAGAACAACCTGCTAATCTGATGGAAAACATTTGGAATAAACAAGTTAAGCTGTAGCTTCCATCCATAATTTATAAACTCACATTTAAAATCAAATTCATAGTCATTCCCCATGGAGGCCGGCGGATGTTACATAAACCGTTATGTAACAGCTGCCAGGCAGGCTGGCAGGAGGCCTAACCCCCCCCAACCCTCTCTACTCTAACCCTCACACAGGTAACAGCCTTCACGTTACCTTGCACCCTACCTGCTTTCCTTTGTTTCTCAGCTGTCTATCGTCCTTCTTTTGTCTTTCTCACGCCTCATCTGTTGTTCTCATCTGTTGTCTCATAGAATAAGGCTTTAACCTCCCTCTTCCATCTTCTGATGTTTGTCTGTCTGTTTTTTGGAGATCATTTCAACCCATCCATCCACCCATCATCTATACCTGCATATTCAGGGTCATCAGGATCTGCTGGAGCCTGGATGGGTTTGGATGGATATTAAGAATATAAAGCTGTCTGAACCAACCTGGCTCTATGTGACACAGTCAGAGTCGTTGTCCACTAATGGAGAAAACATGGATCGGTGAACCTTCCCAGGAGCAGCTGGTCCACCAACATTACTCCAAGAGCATCGACAACTCATCCAGGAGGTCTCAGAAGAACCCAGAACAACACCTGAAGCTCTGCAGGCCTCACTGGCCTCAGTTAAGGTCAGAGTTCATGATTCAACCATCGGAAAAAGACGGGACAGAAATGGATCCATGACAGAGTTCCTGGACCAGAAGCACTGCTGACCAGAAACAACACAAAGACCCAGAAGACATCTGGATGATGACATCTGGATCCCTGAGACTTCTGGGAAAATATTCTAAGGAATGAACTTTCTGGAAGCAGTGCGCCCAGTCAGACATGGTGGTAGTAGTGTGATGGTCTAGAGCTCCTCTGCTGCTTCCGGGACCTGGACCACTGCTGGAACTGATGGAACCACGAGTTCTGCACCCTACCAGAAGATCCTGAGGGATCCTGGGTTCAGCTTCCCCTGAACGGACCAGGAACCATCTTGAGAGGTCTCATTAAAAGTCTGGACTTAAACCCAGCAGAAGTGCTGTGACATGACCATAATCAGAGTGTTCATGCTGAAACTGGTCTGTGAAGAAGAGTGGACCAGAACTTCTCCACAGAGATGAGAAAGACTCATCAGCAGTTATCTCAACCTCTGTAACCAGCAGCTATCCGTTCAGGAGATGCTGCTGCTTCACACAACCAGGCTAACTGGGATAGATTTATACGATTTATCAAAGAAATCTTTATCTGTAACTGCTTTTTGGATTCACTCAGATTATCTATGTCTGATATTAACATTAGCTTAATGATCTGAAACATGTAAGACCTTTGAGGGGGGCAAATACTTTTCCCACAGATCTGTACATATCATAATAGTTCATATGGGGGTGGGGGTTTGAGTTTCTGTTGGAGGTTTAACTTTCTGTTGGAGGGTTGAGTTTCTGTTGGATATTCTCGCAACAATTGAATCATAGGCAACTGGACTTAGATTTGTCTAGAAGATGTTTCACCACTTATCCAAGCGGCTTCATCAGTTCTCAACGCATCAGTCTGACTTGTCCGCACAAGTCAGACAAACAGTGGAGTATGACTCTGGTTTTTAACCTCTGTGGAGGTGTGCACCCACCACTTTCTAAAGACAATACTTGGTTAGTGGAGTTTAGCTGGACCCTTTGTTTGGGTCAGGAGAGCCACACCAGTGAAAGGACAGTTGTTAGGAGTGAGTGGGGCCACTGGTGGACAACAGTCGTTAGGCATGAGGTGTGGTTACCAGTGAAGGACTGTCGTTATGTTTCTTTGAGCAACTTGAGTTTAGTTTAGTTCAATCCTTGTTATTCAGTCTCTTAGGAACAGTAGCGAGGGCTGCATTGTAAATGGGAGACAGATGGAATTTTAAGCCACCTCCCCTGTTTAGAGACGGCTTCTCTATTTTAACGTAGATGGTTTCTTTTACTCCTCTCTCAAACCATCTGTCCTCTGTGTCCAAAATTTTCACGTTTTTGTCCTCAAAAGAGTGAGCTATCTCCTTTATATGAACATAAACAGCAGAAACTGGACCTGAGGAGTTTGCCCTTCTGTGTTGAGCCATGCGTTTGTTCAGTGGTTGGTTGGTTTCCCCAGTGTATGAGTCTTTGCATTCCTCACTGCATTGGACAGCATATACCAAATTACTTTTTTGCGTGTGGGGTACCCCGTCTTTGGGGTGTACTAGTTTTTGCCTGAGAGTGTTACCTGGTTTGATCTCAGGCAAAACTAGTACACCCACTGGCGTGGCTCTCCCGACCCAAACAAAAGGTCCAGCGAAACTACACTAATGAAGTATTGTCTTTAGAAAGTGGTGCGTGCACACCTCCACAGAGGTTAAAAACCAGAGTCATACTCCACTGTTTGTCTGACTAGTGTGGACTAGTCAGACTGATGCATTGAGAACTGATGGATAAGAGGAGAAACGTCTTCTAGACAAATCTAAGTCCAGTTGCCTATGATTCAATTGTTGCGAGAATGGAACTTACCTGGATAAATGAGAATATCCACAGACTTTCTGTTGGATAGTTGAGTTTCTGTTGGAGGGTTGAGTTTCCATTGGAGGTTTGATTTTCTGTTGGAAAGTTGAGTTTCTGTTGGAGGTTTAACTTTCTGTTGGATAGTTGAGTTTCTGTTGGAGGGTTGAGTTTCTGTTGGAGGTTTAACTTTCTGTTGGATAGTTGAGTTTCTGTTGGAGGGTTGAGTTTCTGTTGGAGGTTTAACTTTCTGTTGGATAGTTGAGTTTCTGTTGGAAGTTTAACTTTCTGTTGGATTTTTCTGTTGGAGGGTTTGATTTCTGTTGGTTTTTCTTTGATGTTGAGTTTCTGTTGGATGGTTGAGTTCTGTTTGAGTTTCTGTCGGAGGTTTGAGTTTCTGTTGGATGGTTGAGTTTCTGTTGGATGGTTGAGTTTCTGTTGGAGGTTTGAGTTTCTGTTAGAGCACATGTGTCAAACACAAGGCCCACGGGCCAAATGTGGTCCGCCACGTCATTTTACGTGGCCCTCGAGAGCTTGTGCATTATTGGCTTAAATTTTGGACCAATATTTTAAGACTTAAAATAAGCCTATGCCGCTTTAAAGCGCATATTGACCATAAACTACATCTCCCATGATGCATTTCTTCGTTACCCACAAAGATAACTGTATATAAGCATGAGCCAGACATCAAGATGATTTTCAGAACTGACGGACTTAAGAAAAACCTCTACAAACTAACCCCAACATGTCCAAGAAAAGAAAATTTGATGCACAAAGAAGGCAGTTTCATGAACGATGAGAAAACGAATACAAGTTTGTATCTCAAGGTGAAAAAACAGCAGGCCTGTCTTTTTGTGTTATGAGGCGATGTCAGTTTGATAGAGTATAATCTTTGTCGGCATTTTGACAGAAACACGGAGCTAATTTATGCTAATTTAGCCTGCAAGAAAAACAAAGAATCGCTTTCGAGAGCAGGTTACAACCACAAACCCTGAGTTTATATAATAATGAGTTAAATATTTGACACTTGAATACCTAATAAAAACAAAAACCGTATTTATCATTATATTAAGGTGTAGTTTAATTTATTTTGATTTACATTGCATTTGTTACATTCATGCTGTCAATCTGGCCCTTGGAGGGGAACCATGAAGCTGATGTGGCCCTCAGTGAAAATGAGTCTGACACCCCTGTGTTAGAGGGTTGAGTTTCTGTCGGAGGTTTGAGTTTCTGTTGGAGGGTTGAGTTTCTGTCGGAAGTTTGAGTTTCTGTTGGAGGGTTGAGTTTCTGTTGGAGGGTTGAGTTTCTGTTGGAGGGTTGAGTTTCTGTCACAGTCTGCTCTGCTCCTCCCCTTCTCTGCTGCTCAGCCACACCCCTCGTCAGCCTAAATCCTTCACCTGCTGCTCTGACCTGCCCTCCATCCCCAATGAAGCCAGGATATCTGCAGCCTCACTCCATTCACTCTCTGTCAGATTGTCTTTGCTCTCATGCTTGACTCTCCAACATCGGATTGCTTACCTGGTATGGACCTGACTTGCCTCTGACCATCGACTCTGTCCCAGCCCCGGAGGATCCCCCAGCCCCGGAGGACCCTCCAGCCCCGGAGGATCCTCCAGTCTTCTGTCCCCGACCACCAGTATTGCCTGCCGTGTTCTCCGTTCATCACCTGCCTGTGGCTGGTAGGAGCTTTGGCTGTCCCTGTTTCTCCAAAGACTCACCTGGTCTCCTCCACCTGTCCCGCTCACGTCCTCTGGTGACACCAGCTCCACCAACCACATCTCCAGGCTGGAGCCTCATCACAGCTGGACACCCCTCACCAGTGAGTCTGCTTCACCTCCCCTCTGACACCCCTGTTGAACCTGTTGGACAACTCTTGGACTGACACCTGCGACCCCCCCCCCCCCCCCCCCCCTTCCTGCCTTCCAACCCCCCCTGGATCCAGTTCTTTGCTGCCACCATCTAATCGCTGTTGTGTCTGCAAATTTGTAAATAAAGACTGTTCTGGAACTGTAACCCGTGTTGGTTGTGCTGCTATGGGGGCGGTTCCACCCCCGTTACGTTTCTGTCGGAGGTTTGAGTATCTGCCAGGATTTTAGTTACTTTTGGAGGTCTGTGGTTCTTTTTTACGCCTGGCGTTTCAGCCGCTCTAACTGGCGGGTTTCTGGGGGAGATTGGGTTGGGTCTTCTATCTTGCTGTCTGTGACTCTGTCATTTTATTGTACTGTAGAAGATTAGTGGTTGGGTCTTCCAGAGTTTTTCTTTCTTGGTTCCGTCAGTCATCTGTTGTGTAGTGAATCAATACTTATCAGGAATCATTGATTGGCTGTTTTGTTCCTTTCCTCTTGGCATAATCCCAATCTGAGGGCTGACTGACACAAAAAGCTTTGGGGCTCCACCAGGGGTCCGCCGGGGCTCCGCCAGGCCTCCGCCAGGGCTCACTGGTTCAGTCACTGGTTTCAGCCAGAGCCTCATGTACGGAGTCACAGTCCTCCTGTTGGTGATCGCAGGTTCGACTCCCAGCCTGACTCTTTGTTTGTTCTTTCTCTGTCCCTACTTCCTGTTTTTCTCACTGTGAATAAGCATACCACTTGAGCTACAAAAAATGATGGAAAAAACAGAACCAAATGAAAAGCTCAACATTGTCTCTAAAATATCATGAGTCATTTCTATGTGGTCTTGGTTTGTTTTATTTTGCCTCTCAAGGTCGTCATACTAAACCAGTTCCAAACAGAATTTTTGTTTCCATGATAAATGACTAAGGATTCATTTTCTGTTCTTTGCCTAATAGATATTCCAACATATAAAGTTAAATCCTAGGATTTGATGGGCTGCTTGTCAGGAGCTCAGGTGCTGAAGCCATGATTAACAGCTGACCTCCAGCTGAGGGCGGGAAACCAGACAGCCTCTTGGAAAGATGACCTGTTGGGGGTTCAGGAGTGTGCACCGTAGCCTAGCATTGTTTTTACATCCTGTTAACACTTCTGTTGCCACTGAAAGTAAAAACTGCTGGAGAGCTGACCTGGTCTCCAGAAATCTGAGAGGTTTTCAGGTTTGCTCAGAGCCATAAATGCCATGAATTCATTGGAGTTCCACGGTTTGCTGCACAGTTGACGTTAGAATTATTAATAAAAGCTTCAGGTGTGTTTCTGCTGCTGTTGCTGTGTGGATTGATGAGACAGCACCACCATGTGGTCATGAGATGGCAGACATGTTTGTTGGACTTACTGTTGGTTTGTTCTTAAAATCAGATGTAAAAGGAACAAGAAATGCAAAGACTTAAGTGTAACTCCATCAATCAATCAATCAATCATACTTTATTTATAGAGCACTTTTCATGCAAACAGGAGCAGCTCAAAGTGCTTTACATAAAAACAATACAGGAAACAAACACACACAATAAAACCCCCCCCACACACACACACACACACACACATATATAAAAACACCGAAATTAAGAATGGTGAGGAAACACCATCTCACACTCGCTACTTTGAAGCGGGGAAACACCTGAGAGAAGATACTTGATACTATAAAGATAAGATAACTATTTGGTAAATATCTGAAAAATAAAATAAAATAGATAAAATTCAGGTAAGTGCCCAACTAACAATGTAAAATTAGTCAAAAATAAAGAAATAGAATAAAATAAATAAGATAAAATAAATAAATAAAATTCAATTAAAACTAGTCTAAGAGATAGTGAAGAGATACAATGAATAAAATAGATTCAGTTAAGACCCAGACTAAGAAGTTAAAATAATAAAAAAAAATTAGGCTCAAAACACAATGAATAAGTAAGATTCAGTTAAAAGCTAGACTAAAAAGGTAGGTCTTGAGTTTACTTTTAAACATGTTCACAGTTTCTATCTTCCTCAGGTGAGCTGTTCCATAAACGTGGGCCATAATGGTAAAAAGAGGCCTCGCCTTATGTTTTAGTTAAAGCTTTTGGAGTAATTAAAAGGCCACTGCCTGAAGACCTGAGCTTTCTAGAGGGCATACATGATAAAAGCAAATCAGATAAATAGCCGACACGGACAGTGGCTGTTAGGTGTTTCTACACTAGGTGGCGCCATGAGAACATGAAAAGAATTGCTGAGAAACATTTGTTGTATAAGATGTTTTCAGGAGAAGATAATGTTTTATTTTTGAGAGGTCACAGCTCTCAGATCAGGAGGAACAGACAAGTATCTTCATCTTTTACTGCCTTAAATTCAGAAATGATCAGAATGATCCCTCCTTCGTTCTTCAGAGCGCTGATGTGAAGTAGTTGGGGTTAGGTTGACGTTCCACAGCAGGGAAAGTAAATTCTGCTCATTTTAAAATAAGTAGATGTTTGAACAGCTCTGATCTCTGCTGCCTGCTCTTTGGTCTTATTTCAGCATCTAGTTCCGGTTTGTCTTTGAGGGGTTCATCCTTGGTTCAGAGGAGCTGTTGTGTACCTGCTCAGGTTCTTTGAGACGGAAACAGACGTGAAGAACCACAGCTCCGCTGTTGCTCTTTGCTTCTTTCATAATGCTGGTCTTGGATTGTTTTTTTTTTTATTTCTATTTTTTAAAAACGCTTTCTTTTATTGCTCTTTCCATCTCTGCATCTACTTTTTATCCTCATCAAGTGTTCGATCTCTGCCAGAGATCAGAGGAAGCTCAGCTTTCTCTGATGTTTCTAAAGAAAAAGGTGCTCTCTGCTTCAGTAAAAACAGGTCATGTGATGCCTGAGTGAGTGAAAACATCTTACAGTGAATAAAATGAATGATGGAGCTCTTAACAGTCCACGATATATATTTTACATTTGTCCTGTTTTTCTTTACCTGTTCAAATGCAACATTTTTCTGTCTGAAGTCTGCAACATTCTTCTGTTTGAGTTGACTTAAAGGTAAAGTTTAAAGTTTACTAAAACTGTTTAGTTTACATGGTGCTGTATAGTTTAGATATGTCTAAAATTTACTCTTAAATTAATTTTGTGTTGAGGTATTTTCAGAACGAGGTCGCCACCTACTGGCCTGTTTAGTTACAGTTTTCTTGAATAAAACTTTATTCAGGAAGTGAACAGTGACAGTTCAACCTGTAATCTCATATTTCATGGATGCATCGTCGCCTGTTGTTATGATGTTAAAATAAATAAGTCACGCTGCTTGGATTTCTTTATAAATGTTACAAATCAGGTTTTGTTTATGTCTCTTATGACATCTATGATAATTATGAGCTATTATACTTAGCCACATGCTAAGTATTCAGTAGTATTCTGTTGATTCAAACCTTTAAATTTAAATTGATGTTCATGTATTTTATTTCCTTGTTCTCTCAGTTTCACACTTTTCTTGGCATCAAACCTGTGAACAGCAGCACTGAGTTCAGAGTCCTGATGGAGGGAAAGAGTTTAGCTGTCAATCATCCACACTGGGCATCAGAACAGCCCTTACCAAAAAGTAGTATACTCAAGTATACCATAAGTATACTATAAGTATAATAATATATATATAATATATAGTATAATATAATAGTATATAATAAGTATAAAGTATACTTATAGTATACTTATACTTACAGACCAGAACAGTATCAGTGCAGGTCAGACCAGATCAATACCAGTCAGACCAGAGCAGACCAGACCAGTACCAGTACCTGACCAGAGCAGTACCAGTACAGGTGAGTCTAGACCAGCGTTATTTTCCTGGATGGGTCAATCCCAGGAGCAGCTCCACCCAGACTGGTTGCTTTTTTGCAGTTATACCAGTTACCAGTTCACAGTTGCAACTCAAAAATCCAAATCTGGTTATTTTCTTTCAGAAACTGCAAATATTTTAAAGAATCCTCTTAAAATTCTGGAACCCCTATGAGTTCGTAATCACTGCAGCGGTAAAGAGCTGCTGTACAGCGTCAGACGGTTAGGGTTAGGGTACTTCATTATTTTAACGAACATCTGATTGTCTCCAGTTCCAGTGTTAACAGAGACTCAGCTGCTGCTTCTGGATCCGTCCTCCACTGACCAGTTCTTCTTTTAGCTTCACCTCAGCTTCAGAAGTTCATAAAGTCCTTAAACGTTTGGACACGAAAAAATCTACAGACAAATGGAGCCTTATTATTATTATTATTATTATTATTATTATTATTATTATTATTATTATTATTATTATTATTATACATTACAGCTAACAAATAATTACTATTCATATATTTTGTCCTATATAATGTCAAGATATCTGTCCTCTTTCTGTCCTCCCTCCTCTCTGTCCTCCATCCTCCCTGTCCTCTCTGTCCTCCATCCTCCCTGTCCTCCATCCTCCCTGTCCTCCCTCCTCTCTGTCCTCTCTGTCCTCCATCCTCCCTGTCCTCCCTCCTCCCTGTCCTCCCTGTCCTCCCTCCTCCCTGTCCTCTCTGTCCTCCCTGTCCTCTCTGTCCTCCATCCTCCCTATCCTCCCTCCTCCCTGTCCTCCCTCCTCTCTGTCCTCCCTGTCCTTCCTCCTCTCTGTCCTCCATCCTCCCTGTCCTCCCTCCTCCCTGTCCTCCATCCTCCCTGTCCTCCCTCCTCCCTGTCCTCCCCCTGTCCTCCTCCTGTCCTCCCTCCTCTCTGTCCTCCTTGTCCTTCCTCCTCTCTCTGTCCTCCCTTCTCCTCTCTGTCTGTCCTCCCTCCTCTCTGTCCTCCATCCTCCCTTTCCTCCCTCCTCTCTGTCCTCCCTCCTCTCTGTCTGTCCTCCCTCCTCTCCTCCTCTCTACCTGTCCTCCCTCCTCTCTGTCCTCCATCCTCCCTGTCCTCCCTCCTCTCTCTGTCCTCCCTCCTCTCTGTCTGTCCTCCCCCCTCTCTGTCCTCCATCCTCCCTGTCCTCCCTCCTCTCTGTCCTCCATCCTCCCTGTCCTCCCTCCTCTCTCTGTCCTCCCTCCTCTCTGTCTGTCCTCCCTCCTCTCTCTGTCCTTCCTCTGTCTCTGTCTCTGTCTCTGTCCTCCCTCCTCTCTCTGTCCTCCCTCTGTCCTCCATCCACCCTGTCCTCCCCCCTCTCTGCCCTCCATCCTCCCTGTCCTCCATCCTCACTGTCCTCCCTCCTCCCTGTCCTCCATCCTCTCTGTCCTCCATCCTCCCTGTCCTCCATCCTCCCTGTCCTCCCTTCTCCCTCTGTCCTCCCTCCACTCTGTCTGTCCTCCCTCCTCTCTCTGTCCTCCCTCTGTCCTCCCTCTTCTCTGTCCTCCACATTTGTCTCAGTGCTCTGTGTACGGCAGATGCTGCAACTATAAAATAACATTCAATATGGAAGTGAATATGAGAAAAACATGGAAAATGTATGATTAGCAAATTAATGAGACAAGGGACTCATCCACAGCAAGGCGGCGGTTGGAAAGTACAGCTGGGGAAGGTTCAGCGTTGCGACATCTGTATGACGACCTCTTTGTTGGGGAGGAGAGTCACTCGTCCCTGAAACAATGACAGGGCCGTCAGGAGACTTCAGGGAACAAAGCAATATTCACTCTGTTATGAAACCAGAATATCATTTCCTTCATCTACTCACAAACACTCACAGATGCAGGTCTTGATTGGAAATGTTATAAGGAAATGATTCAAAGTAACGGCTCTGAGATTGAACTTGTTTTTGCCCCCCCTGGGCTGGGGGGAGGGGGGGGGGGCAGGGCCACTCATACACACTGAACAACATGGTTCCTGTTCATTTGACAGTCTGCTGATAATGCTGTTACATCAACTGTGACTTTCTTTTGGGGCGTTTATTATCTGCTAATGGGAAACTAAATGGATTCTTGGACCTTAATTGTTAATTGTCAGGAGATATCATTAGTATTGTGATGGCTGGTCTGCAGGGTGTAATTAAAGTTGTTTCGATTAGACATGGAAATAATGTACGAGAGCGTGGCCACACACCTCTGAGCTGATTCTCTGCCAGGGTCATCCATCAACATCCTGTCTACATCTGGCCGTCCTCCGACTAGGAGACGAGAAGACGGCATTTAAATCTGTCTTCATGAACACAGAGACGGCCTGCACATTCAACGACAGCAGACAACCGGCCCAACTCAGGAAGTTGTACCAGACCAAGGAAGAAGTGGGGACATGGCTCTGATCAAGCAGACCAGAAAGAGGCTGACAAAGAGGCTAAAGGCAGCTAACCCTGACCCTAACCCCAACCCCAACCCTAATCCTTAACCCTAACCCCTAACCCTAATCCCTAACCCTAACCCCAACCCTAACCCTAATCCTTAACCCTAACCCCAACCCCAACCCTTACCCTAACCCCTAACCCTAACCCTAACCCCTAACCCTAACCCCAACCCTAACCCTAACCCTTAACCCTAACAGACAGACAGTGTCGCAGAGGGGAGAGAAAGGAGGCCTCTGATTGGTCAATTCTACATCAGCAGAGAAAAGAGCACGTCATTGAAGAAATGAGGAAGTACCCACATCTGTGCGATTCTGGTTCTCCACACTACAGAGACAGCACATATTCTAGTAATTCATGGAGGGAGATAGCGATGAATGTGGGTCTGGATACGGCCGAGACGGTGAGGAGGTGGAAAAACACAAGAGATAAGTTTAGTAAGTTTAGCTCGTTCGTGATTGTCACTCTCGCGTTGTGGCATGGAATAACACAGTGGAGACCGCGTTTGGGCATAAATCCAAAATAACTGCGGCATACCGGCGACAAGATAACTGTGACACATTGCTGCGAGAGTATACACAACCCTTAAAAAGCATGATGAATTAAGTCACCCTGACCCTAACAGGAGCTAGAGTGAGAAACTGAAAAACAGTCTCTTAACCAACAACCCCATGTCAGTCTGGAAAGGCCTGCAGCACATCCCCAACTACAGGAGACACCTCCCCCCCCTCCCCCCCCCACACACACACACCTTGTGGAAAACCGTAGACTGGCAGACAGCCTGAATGGCTTCTACTGCAGGTTTCCAAAGAACTCATTCATCACCCCTACAACTAGGAGGCTGGGATTTTAACAGGGCCGGGTTAACCTTAACCCTAACCCTCCTCCTCAGTTCTTTCAGCCATCATCTCTCTAATTGCAGTGACAGAGCCAGTTGCACATAAATGAGCTCTAGTCTTGGTATCAGCATTCAGCATTCAGTTACAGGAATGGATGAAGACCAGACTAGAACAGGCTGGTCTGAAACAGCCTCATCATATCTATGCTGCTATAGGCCTACGCTGCAGGGAGACACCAACAATTATCCACTGACTGGTGTCCTCACCCCTCGACTCTCTCCTCCTTTCCTCTTCTCCCTTCAGCTGGATCCATAGTTAATTAAGAGCACCTCATTAATGCAACTGAGCTTCATTGTTCCTGTAGTTTTTTGTGCTGTCCTGTTCACTCAATATTCAACATCATCCCTGAAATTCTCCACCAGAAGCTCCCTGAATTCACCGTCCTCCACCTGTTGACAGATCATCAGTTTCCTGACTGACAGGAGAGTTAAACCAAGTACCTTTTCTCAACTCCATCCATCCATCCATTTTCTATACCCGTTTTATCCTTGAAGGGTCACGGGGATCCGCTGGAGCCCATCCCAGCCGTCTACGGGTGAAAGGCAGGGGCTCACCCTGGACAGGTCGCCAGTCCATCGCAGGGCCACACATACAACCATTCACACTCACATGCACTCCTACGGGCAATTTAGAATTATCAATTAACCTAACATTTTTTCAACTCGTTTTCTCAACTCGTATTATGCTAATTGGTTTTCACAGGTCCCCTCACCCCACCCCACCCCACCGACCCACCCACCCACATCTGTTTCTAATCAATCAAAAAGAGACAACTAGGTGATTCGATCACCATCACCTGTTTCTAATTCAAAACTAGCCCGGTTTCTTCTGCCTTTTCACTTAACCCCTTGACCCCCAGCCCCATTCTTCTTCGTCCGTTCTCACTTATAATGATTCATTCATTTTTTTAGTTACATTTGGAAAAACAGTGAAGCTAACAATTTATTTTCATTATTCCCATTGATTTAATCTGAATAAACTTTCTCAGACCGATATTACCAGATAATCATGGTGATTTAGCAAATATTAGCTCGCTCATAGCATAATGCACACAGAGATTACCCTGTTTCATTGTGCTACAACATTTGTGACTGTAATAAAAGCATAATATACATTTCCATCAAGCAGTTTTTTATTCAAACTTTTACGTTGGGACATCAATCATCATGACAGTATTTTGGTTATTCTGAATCACAAATTAAGGATGTTGAGGTGAAAAGGTCAGAACTGGGATGTTAGGGTTAGCAGTACTGGTTCAATCAGTCCACCAGGAAAGTGCTGCTGCACCACCACAGATGAGGTGTCTTGAGCTATCTGTGTCTTGGAGCAACAAAGGCAAATGTTTACTTTGTTTTGTACAATTTTTTCAGGTTTCTGAATATATATATATAAAAAGGTTTTGCTCAGTAGCATTTAATCAGGAGTGGACCGATGTTGCACTTTGACACAGAAAAATTTAGAAATGCAATATTTCTTTGTACATTGCAATATTTTTGATTTGTTGAAATCAAGATCGGCAAAGTTTTGTGGTATACTACAAAACATAAAGTGCATTTAATGTCCTGGATATTTTTTGTTGTTAATTTCTTTTATAAATAAGCATTTTCTTCAACTTTTTCTACAATTTGTAGCATTAGTATGAAATTGGGACATCTTGACCACTTGGTAGAGCTCAATGTTTTAAGAACTATCAGGTAGGGGTGCTGGGGGGGCTGCAGCCCCCCCTGCTGGCGGGACTGCTGCCCCCCCCCCCCCCCCCCCCCCCCCCTACTTCCCGCGGTACTGGTTTGACGCTGCACTTCCTGATCCAACATGTCACCGAGCCGTGGACCTGTGGACCTTGATGAATTTGTAATCTGGATCTGCTTTGTCTGCAAGACTTAGAAATCAACAGTTTGCATGGTCCAACTCTGACAATACACTTAGCATTATTTAATCACAGTTTTACATTTTATCGGCTTGAGTAGAAAACTGGAAGCTTGCAGCTGGTTTTGTGTTTTGTAGGACAGACGTAAAGCTGTGAAGACATCACCTATATAAACCCATATAAGCAATTTGTGTTGCCTCCACACGTCTGTGAGTAGCATCCCTAGTACCAGGATTTGATTCCTGATGGATTCAGGTCTCCAGAATCCACCCGCAGATCTGGGTGATTTATTCAGATCTGTGAGGATCTGCACATCTCTAATGCACCAACTGCAGCTGCAGACTAACCAACCAGCTTTGTTTATGACATGTAACCGGCTAACTGCTCTGCCTTCACACCAGAAATGCTTCTTTGCTGCATGGAAGAACTTTTAGCCTCTTTAAACTGCAGAGAAATTTTAAGATGAAGAAGAATGAAACTGAATTATGGCCACGGATGATGGTGAGGGTGCACACCAGCTCAGAGAATCAGATTGAAGCTCAGCGAACCAAAGGGCTAAATGAATGTTATCGTACAGCAGTTTAAGGGAGTAACATGCGCCAAACAAATTACATTAAGAGCCAGTGTTGCACAGCAGAGGTTAGAGGGAACTATGGTCATTGATCAAACAGCCATTTTTACCTGGTAGTTTCACAAACCTTCGCTTCAGACAGCTGAGATTGAAGCATACGCTGGTATAACGTCTCATAATGCTGAGACTTCCCCTGTATCATAGCGAGAACATGAATGTTAAGGTTTATATGTAGCTATCTAACTGCATCTCTCTCACCTTGTGGAAAGTGAAAGATTTTTGAGCTTTCGCCCAACCAGCAGATCAGCTGACATCAGGCTAAAGATGCTCTTGTACTGGGAGGAACAACTCATTTCCTCACAATGATGAAGTGCTAAACAAAAGCAAGTTTGAAAAACAGATCTGAGCGGTGCTTGAAATATTTCATTCTTCCTAAATGATGTGAACATTTAACCTCAGTCTACCACAAAGTAGATCCACCGGGAAGTCCGTCTTTTACATTGCAACGTAAATGCAAGGGACCAACAACAAGCAACCCATCCACATGTATCATATTTCTGAGACTGCCCCAACTGGCTGTAACTGGTAGTCATGTCGATTTATGTAACAGCAAGGCAGAGTGGCTGCACAACCATGTTC
This sequence comes from Hirundichthys speculiger, assembly GCA_018398805.1. Lineage (NCBI taxonomy): Eukaryota > Metazoa > Chordata > Actinopteri > Beloniformes > Exocoetidae > Hirundichthys > Hirundichthys speculiger. The sequence goes on from JAGFBZ010000567.1 coordinate 190,174, forward strand.
AAGCCCTAAAGACCTAAAAACCAGCCCTCAGAAACATTAGTAGAATCCCAACAGGTTTTCAAAATACAGGAGACCTCACACCAATAATTTATTATTATTATTATCAATGATAATAATGATAATCAAAGATTTGGCAGCTTTGTCTCTAGTGGGTGGAGTGCTGTGACACACTGAACACCTTCCACTAAAATAAAAACAACCAGTCCAGACTGGAAACACCAGAAATCCTGATAAAACTCAAATGCAGTCTCACTGTGAATAAAAACAACCACAAATGGAAATAACCACAAAACATGGATTGAATGAAGGACTTTAAATAGCAGCATATGAGGGAAAAAGTGTCATAAATGTCACATTTTTGGGAAATGTTTATGTATCTTAGGTTTCTTTTGGAAAAATACATTATTCTACTACTTGATTAAATACATTTGTGGGTGTGGCTTAACTTGCACAGCTTAATAATCAGTAATTCACCTACAGCTGGAAGCATATTCAGCAGAACCCCCCCCCCCCCCCCCCCCCCCCCCCCCCCCCCCCCCCCGTGTCTCAGACACCACTTTTGACTTTTCTTAGGACTCTGAAACCTACATTTCTATGTAAAATGATTGTTTTACTCATCCATTTTGGCTCGGTAGGAAATAGCAGTTTTCAGGGACATGACAGACATATACAGCATTATTTCATTAGTCTGAGATCCCACCCCCACCCCCACCCCCCAGATCCCTGGAAACTGTGAAACTGTAAAAACTGAGATGTCTCTCGATGGTTTACTTACCCAGTTTCATACTAATGCTACAAATGGTAGAAAAATTCGAAGAAAATGCTTATTTATATAAGAAATTAACATAAAAAAAATATCCATCACATTAAATGCTCTTGATTCTTGTAGTTTTTCACAAAACCTTGCTGGTTTTTGCAGGTGCAGCCAGAATGACCTGGAGCTGAATCTGCTCAAGACTGTGGAGATGACAGTGGACTTTAGGGGGAGATACTCGGTCCCCCACCGTCCTCAACAACACGGTGTCTCCTCTGGACACTTTTAGGACAGTAAATAATCAGGGCCAACCTTCCCTCCATCAAGGACCTGTAGCGCTCCAGGGTTAAGAAACAGGCAGGGAACGTCTCTGCAGACCTCTCACACCCTACACACAAACGTTTGTAATTTCTCCCCTCTGGATGGCGCTAGAGAGCTCTGAGCACCAAAAACCAGCGTTGCAGAGTCTTCCTCCAGGCTGCCCCTCTGCTGAAGCTGCAGCAGTCGCAGCGTCAGAGGAATATTGAGAACATCATGTCTGTTTATACTGGTTCAGCTTTTATTTTATTTAGTGTTTTAATTTTATTTATTTATCTGCATCTTTATATTATTCTGTTTCACTAAATGTTGAGAAATGTTTAGTGAAACCTGGTGAACAAAGTTGATTCTGATTCTCATCAGAAACTTTTGTTACTGAGTAAAAGACCACAGCATGTGAGAAAAGTTTTTAGATTTGTGAATGAACTCATATATTCATTTCATCATGGATGTATTGTTGGTACGCTGTTAAAGTAAATCCAGATGTTCCACCTGGACACCTGTTCAGCCTCTTCATCAATCAGGTGCACTTTGTTGTCCCAGTTTTGCTGTTCCTGTTATGCACGTCTGCAGCTTCTCCAGCATGAGCACGTGCACGAAACTGTGCTGTTTCTTTACAAACATTGTTGATAAGATAAAATGCAGTAATGTTTGTGAGCATTTTTTCTTTTCTTCAGTCATTGTGAATTTGTAAATGCTCTGATTTTAGCCACTCGTTTTTTCAGTTACATATAAAAACATCGTTTGTACCTCCGATGAACAACAGCAAAGAAGAAGAGCAGTTTGACTGTCATCAGTCATCAAAAAGAAGAAATGAACTCCATTTCATTTTGTTTCAGTTCTGGAATCAAGAGAAGAAATCACATCTGTAAATTCAAAGCAGAAGTCCAACGAGCATCAGAGATGCAGGAACAGGATGGTCTGCAGTGACTCATCCAGCCTGAAGACGATCAGCAGGGAGACGCGATCGTACAGATGGAGTTGGACTCAAACAGAAGCCTGAAGACACAAACGAAGTAGCTCATCTGGTGCTAGAAGATCAGAGCATGTTCTTCTGAGACGTTCCTCCACCGTCGGTGTGGCCCAGCTCATACATGACCAGCAGACACAGATTCATCTATTCATTAAACCAGAGTGAAAACTAATCAGACGAGACACAATGAGACAATTCTACTCTGAATTCTTTCAGCCTTTTTCTTGACTAGATCTGTTTTAATTGGCTCTAAAAAAAATGTGTTATCTGAAGAATGACTGAGTTGGAAACATTCGTGCCACATATTCTTGTCTTTTTTAGTGGAAAACGTGTGAACGTGTGGTTAACGCATCCAACATCTGGTGGTCTCCTGAGACGATGAGATGATCTGAGTTTTCCTTATTTGCCAGTGTTTCTCCAATTAAGATTTAATAATATTACTTTAGTTCATCATATTTGCTTGGGGGTTGTGATCTGGGTCTCTGAAGAGCACCTAGAGACTATTTGTATTATAATAGATGCTACTGAAGAGGTCACCCAAACACATGACTGTCTCCTGGAGGTTGTTGGACACGTGTCCAGCTGTAATGACGTGAAGAGGTGAATTAGGTCACAAGAGACTTGTCATTTTAGTTTGTTCAGACCTGCAGTGAAACTGCTGCTGTCGGAGCGTCTCTTCTCAGCAGACGGTTGAACCGTCTCTGATCGTCCCTCTAACAGGCTGCCGTTGCGTTTCAGCAGACGGTTGAACCGTCTCCGATCGTTTCTCTAACAGGCTGCCGTTGCGTTTCAGCTGACGGTTGAACCGTCTCCGATCGTCCCTCTAACAGGCTGCCGTTGCGTTTCAGCTGACGGTTGAACCGTCTCCGATCGTCCCTCTAACAGGCTGCCGTTGCGTTTCAGCAGACGGTTGAACCGTCTCCGATGGTCCCTCTAACAGGCTGCCGCTGCGTTTCAACAGACGGTTGAACCGTCTCCGACCGTCCCTCTAACAGGCTGCCGTTGCGTTTCAGCAGAAGGTTGAACCGTCTCCGATCGTCCATCTAACAGGCTGCCTTTGCGTTTCAGCAGACGGTTGAACCGTCTCCGATCGTCCCTCTAACAGGCTGCCGCTGCGTTTCAACAGACGGTTGAACCGTCTCCGACCGTCCCTCTAACAGGCTGCCGTTGCGTTTCAGCAGAAGGTTGAACCGTCTCCGATCGTCCATCTAACAGGCTGCCTTTGCGTTTCAGCAGACGGTTGAACCGTCTCCGATCGTCCATCTAACAGGCTGCCTTTGCGTTTCAGCAGACGGTTGAACCGTCTCCGATCGTCCCTCTAACAGGCTGCCGCTGCGTTCCAGCAGACGGTTGAACCGTCTTCGACCTTCCCTCTAACAGGCTGCCGTTTCGTTTCAGCAGACGGTTGAACCGTCTCCGATCGTTTCTCTAACAGGCTGCCGTTGCGTTTCAGCTGACGGTTGAACCGTCTCCGATCGTCCCTCTAACAGGCTGCCGTTGCGTTTCAGCTGACGGTTGAACCGTCTCCGATCGTCCCTCTAACAGGCTGCCGTTGCGTTTCAGCTGACGGTTGAACCGTCTCCGATCGTCCCTCTAACAGGCTGCCGTTGCGTTTCAGCAGACGGTTGAACCGTCTCCGATGGTCCCTCTAACAGGCTGCCGCTGCGTTTCAACAGACGGTTGAACCGTCTCCGACCGTCCCTCTAACAGGCTGCCGTTGCGTTTCAGCAGAAGGTTGAACCGTCTCCGATCGTCCATCTAACAGGCTGCCTTTGCGTTTCAGCAGACGGTTGAACCGTCTCCGATCGTCCCTCTAACAGGCTGCCGCTGCGTTCCAGCAGACGGTTGAACCGTCTTCGACCTTCCCTCTAACAGGCTGCCGTTTCGTTTCAGCAGACGGTTGAACCGTCTCCGATCGTCCCTCTAACAGGCTGCCATTGCGTTTCAGCAGACGGTTGAACCGTCTTCGACCGTCCCTCTAACAGGCTGCCATTGCGTTTCAGCAGACTGATGAACCGTCTCCGATCGTCCCTCTAACAGGCTGCCGCTGCGTTTCAGCAGACGGTTGAACCGTCTCCGATCGTCCCTCTAACAGGCTGCCGTTTCGTTTCAGCAGGCGGTTGAACCGTCTCGGATCGTCCCTCTAACAGGCTGCCGTTTCGTTTCAGCAGGCGGTTGAACCGTCTCCGATCGTCCCTCTAACAGGCTGCCGTTGCGTTTCAGCAGACTGATGAACCGTCTCCGACAGTCCCTCTAACAGGCTGCCGTTGCATTTCAGCAGACGGTTGAACCGTCTCCGATCGTCCCTCTAACAGGCTGCCGTTTCGTTTCAGCAGACTGATGCACCGTCTCCAGTCGTCCCTCTAACAGGCTGCCGTTGCGTTTCAGCAGGCAGTTGAACCGTCTCCGATCGTCCCTCTAACAGGCTGCCGTTTCGTTTCAGCAGACTGATGCACCGTCTCCGATCGTCCCTCTAACAGGCTGCCGTTGCGTTTCAGCAGACTGATGAACCGTCTCCGACAGTCCCTCTAACAGGCTGCCGTTGCATTTCAGCAGACGGTTGAACCGTCTCCGATCGTCCCTCTAACAGGCTGCCGTTTCGTTTCAGCAGACTGATGAACCGTCTCCGATCGTCCCTCTAACAGGCTGCCGTTTCGTTTCAGCAGGCGGTTGAACCGTCTCCGATCGTCCCTCTAACAGGCTGCCGTTGCGTTTCAGCAGATGGTTGAACCGTCTCTGATCGACCCTCTAACAGGCTGCCGTTGCCTTTCAGCAGATGGTTGAACCGTCTCTGATCGTCCCTCTAACAGGCTGCCGTTGCGTTTCAGCAGACTGATGAACCGTCTCTGATCGTCCCTCTAACAGGCTGCCGCTGCGTTTCAGCAGACGGTTGAACCATCTCCGATCGTCCCTCTAACAGGCTGCCGTTGCGTTTCAGCAGGCGGTTGAACCGTCTCCGATCGTCCCTCTAACAGGCTGCCGTTGCGTTTCAGCAGACGGTTGAACCGTCTCTGATCGTCCCTCTAACAGGCTGCCGTTGCCTTTCAGCAGATGGTTGAACCGTCTCTGATCGTCCCTCTAACAGGCTGCCGTTGCGTTTCAGCAGACTGATGAACCGTCTCCAGTCGTCCCTCTAACAGGCTGCCGCTGCGTTTTTTTGCAGACGGTTGAACCGTCTCCGATCGTCCCTCTAACAGGCCTCCGTTGCGTTTCAGCAGATGGTTAAACCGTCTCTGATCGACCCTCTAACAGGCTGCCATTGCCTTTCAGCAAACGGTTGAACCGTCTCTGATCGTCCCTCTATCAGGCTGCCGTTGCGTTTCAGCAGACGATTGAACCGTCTCCGATCGTCCCTCTAACAGGCTGCCGTTTCGTTTCAGCAGACGGTTGAACCGTCTCCGATCGTCCCTCTAACAGGCTGCCGTTGCGTTTCAGCAGACTGATGAACCGTCTCCGATCGTCCCTCTAACAGGCTGCCGTTGACTTTCAGCAGACGGTTGAACCGTCTCCGATCGTCCCTCTAACAGGCTGCCGTTTCGTTTCAGCAGACGGTTGAACCGTCTCCGATCGTCCCTCTAACAGGCTGCCGTTTCGTTTCAGCAGACGGTTGAACCGTCTCCGATCGTCCCTCTAACAGGCTGCCGTTTCGTTTCAGCAGACGGTTGAACCGTCTCCGATCGTCCCTCTAACAGGCTGCCATTGCGTTTCAGCAGACTGATGAACCGTCTCCGACCGTCCCTCTAACAGGCTTCCATTGAGTTTCAGCAGACTGATGAACCGTCTCCGATCGTCCCTCTAACAGGCTGCCATTGCGTTTCAGCAGACGGTTGAACCGTCTTCGACCGTCCCTCTAACAGGCTGCCGCTGCGTTTCAGCAGACGGTTGAACCGTCTTCGACCGTCCCTCTAACAGGCTGCCATTGCGTTTCAGCAGACTGATGAACCGTCTCCGATCGTCCCTCTAACAGGCTGCCGCTGCGTTTCAGCAGACGGTTGAACCGTCTCCGATCGTCCCTCTAACAGGCTGCCGTTTCGTTTCAGCAGGCGGTTGAACCGTCTCCGATCGTCCCTCTAACAGGCTGCCATTTCGTTTCAGCAGACGGTTGAACCGTCTCCGATCGTCCCTCTAACAGGCTGCCGTTTCGTTTCAGCAGGCGGTTGAACCGTCTCCGATCGTCCCTCTAACAGGCTGCCGTTGCGTTTCAGCAGACTGCTGAACCGTCTCCTGTCGTCCCTCTAACAGGTTGCCTCTGCGTTTCAGCAGACGGTTGAACCGTCTCCGATCGTCCCTCTAACAGGCCTCCGTTGCGTTTCAGCAGATGGTTAAACCGTCTCTGATCGTCCCTCTAACAGGCTGCCATTGCCTTTCAGCAAACGGTTGAACCGTCTCTGATTGTCCCTCTAACAGGCTGCCGTTGCGTTTCAGCAGACGGTTGAACCGTCTTCGACCGTCCCTCTAACAGGCTGCCATTGCGTTTCAGCAGACTGATGAACCGTCTCCGATCGTCCCTCTAACAGGCTGCCGTTTCGTTTCAGCAGGCGGTTGAACCGTCTCCGATCGTCCCTCTAACAGGCTGCCATTTCGTTTCAGCAGACGGTTGAACCGTCTCCGATCGTCCCTCTAACAGGCTGCCGTTTCGTTTCAGCAGGCGGTTGAACCGTCTCCGATCGTCCCTCTAACAGGCTGCCGTTTCGTTTCAGCAGACTGCTGAACCGTCTCCTGTCGTCCCTCTAACAGGTTGCCTCTGCGTTTCAGCAGACGGTTGAACCGTCTCCGATCGTCCCTCTAACAGGCCTCCGTTGCGTTTCAGCAGATGGTTAAACCGTCTCTGATCGTCCCTCTAACAGGCTGCCATTGCCTTTCAGCAAACGGTTGAACCGTCTCTGATCGTCCCTCTAACAGGCTGCCGTTGCGTTTCAGCAGACGATTGAACCGTCTCCGATCGTCCCTCTAACAGGCTGCCGTTTCGTTTCAGCAGACGGCTGAACCGTCTCCGATCGTCCCTCTAACAGGCTGCCGTTGAGTTTCAGCAGACGGTTGAACCGTCTCCGATCGTCCCTCTAACAGGCTGCCGTTGAGTTTCAGCAGACGGTTGAACTGTCTCCGATCGTCCCTCTAACAGGCTGCCGTTGCGTTTCAGCAGACTGATGAACCGTCTCCGATCGTCCCTCTAACAGGCTGCCGTTGACTTTCAGCAGACGGTTGAACCGTCTCCGATCGTCCCTCTAACAGGCTGCCGTTTCGTTTCAGCAGACGGTTGAACCGTCTCCGATCGTCCCTCTAACAGGCTGCCGTTTCGTTTCAGCAGACGGTTGAACCGTCTCCGATCGTCCCTCTAACAGGCTGCCGTTTCGTTTCAGCAGACGGTTGAACCGTCTCCGATCGTCTCTCTAACAGGCTGCCGTTGCGTTTCAGCAGACTGATGAACCGTCTCCGACCGTCCCTCTAACAGGCTGCCATTGAGTTTCAGCAGACTGATGAACCGTCTCTGATCGTCCCTCTAACAGGCTGCCATTGCGTTTCAGCAGATGGTTGAACCGTCTTCGACCGTCACTTTAACAGGCTGCCGCTGCGTTTCAGCAGACGGTTGAACCTTCTTCTACCGTCCCTCTAACAGGCTGCCATTGCGTTTCAGCAGACTGATGAACCGTCTCCGATCGTCCCTCTAACAGGCTGCCGCTGCGTTTCAGCAGACGGTTGATGAACCGTCTCCGATCGTCCCTCTAACAGGCTGCCGTTGCGTTTCAGCAGACGGTTGAACCGTCTCCGATCGTCCCTCTAACAGGCTGCCGTTTCGTTTCAGCAGGCGGTTGAACCGTCTCCGATCGTCCCTCTAACAGGCTGCCGTTGCGTTTCAGCAGACTGATGAACCGTCTCCGACAGTCCCTCTAACAGGCTGCCGTTGCGTTTCAGCAGACTGATGAACCGTCTCTGATCGACCCTCTAACAGGCTACCGTTGCGTTTCAGCAGACTGCTGAACCGTCTCCTGTCGTCCCTCTAACAGGTTGCCTCTGCGTTTCAGCAGACGGTTGAACCGTCTCCGATCGTCCCTCTAACAGGCTGCCGTTGCGTTTCAGCAGATGGTTGAACCGTCTCTGATCGACCCTCTAACAGGCTGCCGTTGCCTTTCAGCAGATGGTTGAACCGTCTCTGATCCACCCTCTAACAGGCTGCCATTGCCTTTCAGCAAACGGTTGAACCGTCTCTGATTGTCCCTCTAACAGGCTGCCGTTGCGTTTCAGCAGACGACTGAACCGTCTCCGATAGTCCCTCTAACAGGCTGCCGTTGAGTTTCAGCAGACGGTTGAACCGTCTCCGATCGTCCCTCTAACAGGCTGCCGTTGCGTTTCAGCAGACTGATGAACCGTCTCCGATCGTCCCTCTAACAGGCTGCCGTTGACTTTCAGCAGACGGTTGAACCGTCTCCGATCGTCCCTCTAACAGGCTGCCGTTTCGTTTCAGCAGACGGTTGAACCGTCTCCGATCGTCCCTCTAACAGGCTGCCATTTCGTTTCAGCGGACGGTTGAACCGTCTCCGATCGTCCGTCTAACAGGCTGCCGTTTCGTTTCAGCAGACGGTTGAACCGTCTCCGATCGTCCCTCTAACAGGCTGCCGTTGCGTTTCAGCAGACTGATGAACCGTCTCCGACCGTCCCTCTAACAGGCTGCCGTTGAGTTTCAGCAGACGGTTGAACCGTCTCCGATCGTCCCTCTAACAGGCTGCCGTTTCGTTTCAGCAGACGGTTGAACCATCTCCGATCGTCCCTCTAACAGGCTGCCGTTTCGTTTCAGCAGACGGTTGAACCGTCTCCGATCGTCCCTCTAACAGGCTGCCGTTGTGTTTCAGCAGACTGATGAACCGTCTCCGACCGTCCCTCTAACAGGCTGCCGTTGAGTTTCAGCAGACGGTTGAACCGTCTCCGATCGTCCCTCTAACAGGCTGCCGTTTCGTTTCAGCAGACGGTTGAACCGTCTCCGATCGTCCCTCTAACAGGCTGCCGTTTCGTTTCAGCAGACGGTTGAACCGTCTCCGATCGTCCCTCTAACAGGCTGCCGTTGATTTTCAGTAGACTGATGAACCGTCTCCAGTCATCCCTCTAACAGGCTGCCGCTGCGTTTCAGCAGACGGTTGAACCGTCTCCGATCGTCCCTCTAACAGGCTGCCGCTGCGTTTCAGCAGACGGTTGAACCGTCTCCGATCGTCCCTCTAACAGGCTGCCGCTGCGTTACAGCAGACGGTTAAATGATCGTCCCTCTAACAGGCTGCCGTTGAGTTTCAGCAGACGGTTGAACCGTCTCCGATCGTCCCTCTAACAGGCTGCCGTTTCGTTTCAGCAGACGGTTGAACCGTCTCCGATCGTCCCTCTAACAGGCTGACGTTGAGTTTCAGCAGACGGTTGAACCGCCTCCGATCGTCCCTCTAACAGGCTGCCGTTTCGTTTCAGCAGACGGTTGAACCGTCTCCGATCGTTCCTCTAACAGGCTGCCGTTGCGTTTCAGCAGACGGTTGAACCGTCTTCGACCGTCCCTCTAACAGGCTGCGGTTGCGTTTCAGCAGACTGATGAACCGTCTCTGATCATCCCTCTAACAGGCTGCTGTTGAGTTTCAGCAGACGGTTGAACTGCCTCCGATCGTCCCTCTAACAGGCTGCCATTGCGTTTTCAGCAGACGGTTGAACCATCTCCGATCGTCCCTCTAACAGGCTGCCGTTTCGTTTCAGCAGACGGTTGAACCGTCTCCGATCGTCCCTCTAACAGGCTGCCGTTGTGTTTCAGCAGACTGATGAACCGTCTCCGACCGTCCCTCTAACAGGCTGCCGTTGAGTTTCAGCAGACGGTTGAACCGTCTCCGATCGTCCCTCTAACAGGCTGCCATTTCGTTTCAGCAGACGGTTGAACCGTCTCCGATCGTCCCTCTAACAGGCTGCCGTTTCGTTTCAGCAGACGGTTGAACCGTCTCCGATCGTCCCTCTAACAGGCTGCCGTTGATTTTCAGTAGACTTATGAACCGTCTCCAGTCGTCCCTCTAACAGGCTGCCGCTGCGTTTCAGCAGACGGTTGAACCGTCTCCGATCGTCCCTCTAACAGGCTGCCGCTGCGTTTCAGCAGACGGTTGAACCGTTTCCGATCGTCCCTCTAACAGGCTGCCGCTGCGTTACAGCAGACGGTTAAATGATCGTCCCTCTAACAGGCTGCCGTTGAGTTTCAGCAGACGGTTGAACCGTCTCCGATCGTCCCTCTAACAGGCTGCCGTTTCGTTTCAGCAGACGGTTGAACCGTCTCCGATCGTCCCTCTAACAGGCTGCCGTTTCGTTTCAGCAGACTGATAAACCGTCTCTGATCATCCCTCTAACAGGCTGCCATTGCGTTTTTAGCAGACGGTTGAACCGTCTCCGACAGTCCCTCTAACAGGCTGCCGTTATGTTTCAGAAGACTGATGGACCGTCTCCGACCGTCCCTCTAACAGGCTGCCGTTGCATTTCAGCAGACTGATGAACCGTCTCCGATCGTCCCTCTAACAGGCTGCCGCTGCGTTTCAGCAGACGGTTGAATCGTCTTCGATCGTCCCTCTAACAGGCTGCCGTTGATTTTCAGCAGACGGTTGAACCGTCTCCGATCGTCCCTCTAACAGGCTGCCGCTGCGTTTCAGCAGACGGTTGAACCGTCTCCGATAGTTCCTCTAACAGGCTGCGTTGCCTTTCAGCAGATGGTTGAATTGTCTCCGATCGTCCCTTTAACAGGCTGCCACTGCATTTGGCAGCTTCATGTCGGTTTCTGTTTGAGAAGCTCAGAGCACGGCTGAACTAAAGAAAGTCATCAGCTGACTGGTGTCTGTTTCCTTCTAGGTGTCATGTCTACAGGACTTCTTCGGAGATGAGGACATTTTTGTGGCTTGTGGACCAGAGAAGTTCCGCTACCAAGACGACCTGATGCTGGATGAAAGTGGTGAGGCATCTTCTCATATTCTGCATCTCGTCCTTCATTCTTTCCCTGACTAACATCCCTAAATAAAGAAATAAAAGCAAACTGTAATACTGAATATCCGTTGGAGATCTAGTGACATTTGCACCTCTGACAGTCTCACAGTGGCTTCGTGGTTTAGGCTTCTGGTTCAAATCCCATTTGGTGTCTTTATGGGTTGGATCACTGATGCGTGTCTCCATTTTCAGAAACAGCCCCACAAAAAAAATGTCAAAACACACCTGTGGTAAGACAGGTACTCAGACAGGCCCTGAAAAAACCCTGGATGGGGGGGTGCTGTTCTTCTTTCTTTTTTTGTTTGCATTTACGTTCATCATCTGGTAAAACCATCTAATGTGTATATGCAGTTTAATCTTGTAGCAGTGTTGAAGGTGGCTAAGAGGTACAAGAGGATGAGGAACCATGGACACCCCTAGTCAGAGGCCACCAGGAGATCTTTGGTGTCCCTGACCAGGACTGTCTCACAGGTCGAAATCCTTACTGAAACCTTTCATAAAGGCAGAAGATGTCATGGTTTGGGATTTAGTTGTGTGGTCTTGGGTTTGTCCCAGTAGCCAGTTTAGTCAGCCGGGGCGCTGCCACCCAAGGCCCATTACACCCGACCCTTACAGTCCTCCCTGCAGGTGGTGAGCCTACTTGCTCGGGCTGAGCCCAGCTGGACCCCATGGGTAAAGGCCCAGCCACCAGGGGCTCCCCAACGAGCCCCTCCCCCAGGCCTGACTCCAGGGTGGAGGAACAATGTGGGTTCAGTCCTGGTCCTGGAACACCGGACCACCTCTTTTTATCCTCACTGGGGTCTTTGCATGTGAACTGCCCAAACAGTCCACATGTGTTTAGTGGACTTGGAGAAGACATTTGACCGTGTCCCTCGGGGGGGTCCTGTGGGGGGTCCTCCAGGAGTCTGGCGTCCTGTGTGTGTGTGTGTGGGGGGGGGGGGGGGGGGGGGGGGGGGGGGGGGGGGGGGGGGGGGGGTGTACGCCAGGAGTCTGGTGTCCTGTGGGGGGGTACTCCAGGAGTCTGGGGTCCTGTGGGGGGGTACTCCAGGAGTCTGGGGTTCTGGACCCATTGTTTTGGCTGTCCAGTCCCTGAACAAACAGAGCCAGAGTCTGGTCCACATTGCTGGTTGTAGTCAGACTGGTTTCCAGTGAGAGCTGGACTCCATCAGGGCTGATCTTTGTCTCTGATTCTGTTCATCACGTTGATGGACTGAATTTCTAGGAGCTGCCAAGGAGCAGAGGGGTTCCGGTTCAGTGGTGTCAGGATTTCATCTCTGCTGTTGGAGGATGACCTGGTCCTGTTGGGACCATCAGGTGGAGAACTTCAGCTCTCACTGGAGCGGTTCACAGCTGTGATGAGAATCAGCACCTCCAGATCTGAGACCATGGTCCTCAGTCTGAAAAGGGTAGAAGGTCTTCTCCTGGTTGGGAGTAAGGTTTTCTGAAAAGTGAAAAATGTATTGCGTTGGTCCTCTGTATTATTGTTGTGTCTTAAGTAGATGATATATTGTTAAGAAGAGTTGTTTTGAATCGCCTGAGTAATTGTAATGATTCCAGAATAATATTGTGAATGAACATGACTGATAGATTTGACATATTGGCCCCGATCGTACTCTTCCTCTTACCCGTTACCGCTAGCCGCTACTCTCAAAATGCGTGTACAGGAACCTTCGCTAAATGTTAATGCAATCTTCCGCCCACTATAGCCGCTACACGGTTTACCGACTCTTTTACTCGCTTTGTAGGTAAGGCAACGGGCGTGTCTTCTGCCCTCTCCTCAAACTTGGTATCGTACCATCGCAGTTTCAGGAAAAAGCATTATGGGTGGTCCGACTACCTGCAACCCATGTCTGCTCTTACAAGAGCGCCCCCAAATGGCTTCAATGTGCATCCACCTGGTCACATGTGGACGTGCACAAATGGCTCTACCTCTCGAATGAACTCTTGTATAAAAAGTGTGATACATCTGTGATGTGTATATATATATATATATATATATATATACATATATATATATATATATATATATATATATATATATATATATATGTAGTGTATATGTGTGTGTAGGCTAGGACCTCCCTCCTCTGAGACGCAAGTCCATGCCGCGAACAATTCACATCTCCATGTAGGCTGATCTAAGCCGTGGCTTAGGGTTAACCCTACACCCTGTCTGAACAGTAGGCCTAAATGTGTCGAACAGAAGAGACAGATGTTTGAAGCGTTCACAGACAGGAAGATTAAAAAGAAGTAAAACATTGCATTAGTTTTGGCTCAAACTCAAAGGTAACGCTCATCCAACGGGTATTCATCTGGATGCATCAAGAGTTCTCCAGATGTTTCTACAAAATGATGCACTGCAGTTTAAAACACATAAAAACAGAAGTTCTGTGCAGTTTTGCATCAGGGAATATTTTTGCCTTGAAATGATTGACATTCCTCTGATGGAGTGTAAACATCACTTTACTGCTGATCATCTCCCTCTCAGCACATCTTGTGGTCTCTACACCTTTAGATGAAGCTCACTGGATAATAATACATCTTTAACATGTTTTTTTCATGTTCAGCACTCATGCGTGAACTTTTTGACTTAGACGTGTGTCCACGTAGGACCACAGAAAATGACCAGACGACACATGGACGCTGTCTACTGTGAATCAGGGAGTGTGATGTCACATCTCCTCATGCTGACAGACGGAGATCAGGAATGGACAGATGGGACTAAATTCTGAGTCAGAGCTGCCTCCTCTCACAGTCCTCATCAAACATGTACCATTTATCTGTTAAAGTCATGGAGTTTCATGATTCAGACGTTGGAAAAGACCCTCTGAGACGTGGACTGCTGTCTCTCAGTCTGTTGGTATCTGAGGACGTCAGCCACACGTTTGTCATGTTACCAAACCCATGGACCATGAAAGGATCATGACTTCCCTGTGTCTTTGTTTGAGTTGCTTTGGGGTTTCCTTCAACATAGCTTTGCTCTAAGAAGAACTGGCCAGTATTGATCAGGAACATATGGAATTGTGGGAATGCCAGTTAGAGTTTTCTGGACCGTTGGAAGAGATAATGGGTTGGAAACACCTACAGATGCTGGCGCTCACTGCTCAGCACATCAGTTCCTCCACCATCCTGCAGCTGTCCAGTCTGCAGCCAGACCTGGTCCCTGAGCCATCCTCTGGGAAATCCTCCAGAAAAACCTGAGGCTCCGGGCAGAGTGGACTTGCTTCCCCGCTGCTGTGATATTCAGTCCCGTAAAGCCAACCTGGAGTCTGGACAGTCCACCTGGCCCTAGTTTGGAGTCTGCAGTTGTCCCATCTGTCATTGAGTCTTCAGAAAACATGACAGCTGTCATGTTTTAGCGCTCCGTGGAGGAAACCCACTGCAGCGCAGGGATGTAGCCTCACAATGAAAGAGCCACAGTGCTCCAACTGTGAGGGCTAATCAGCACACATAAAAAGATCATTTAAATCACATATAAATGCTTAGATATGTAGAAAGCACATATGTCCAGTTGCTTATCTCCACTATGTTATGTTCTAAGTCTGAGCTACTACAACTATGGCTATAACTAGTAGCCCCTACACACTATAGTTTAGACTAACTGTAGGCTTTACTGAACAGAAATGTTTTCAATTTAGTTTTAAAGATGGAGGTGGTATCAGCCTCCTGAACCCAAACTGGTAGCTGGTTCCATAATAAAGGTGCCTGGTAGCAGAAGGCCCGTCCTCCAAACCTACTTTTAGATATTCTAGGAACGACGAGTAATCCTGCACTCTGAGAGCGGAGAGCTCTATTAGGAGCATAACGTGCTATCAGGTCTGGTAAATAACGAGGAGCTAGGCCATTAAGGGCCATATATGCGAGAAGCAGAATTTTAAACTCAATTCTAAATTTCACGGGAAGCCAATAGAGGGAGGCTAACACGGGAGAGATGTGATCTCGCTAACGGATTCCTGTCAGCACCCTTGCTGCTGCGTTCTGGATCAGTTGGAGGCTATTCAGCGAGCTTTTCAGACATCCTGCTAACAGCGCATTACAATAATTCAGTCTAGAACTGACAAATGCATGGATTAATTTTTCAGCATCACCCTGGGAGAGGATGCTCCTAATCTTGGAGATATTTCGGAGATGAAAAAAGGCTGTCTGACAGACCTGATTAATATGCTGCTTAAATACATATCCTGATTTTGGGAGAGGGTTATTATCTCCTGCCCTGTCTCTGGTAAATGTTGTCTCTGCTGTGGCTCTCTGTTGCTTTCACAGACACGTCTGAAGAACGTGTGAGGAACATTGAGGAAAAAGTGACCAGTGCCATCACTTTCACAGATCTGTGCTCCAAATCTCATGTTTGAGAGGGTTCACCGTGTTAACTGTGTTGTACATCAATCACCAGGCTGCAGCAGCTCCCCTGGTCTTAAATGCTAATGAGCTCTAATGCTGAGTCCATTAACAGGAGGAGAGGAAGGTTTAGGGCATGAAGAAAACTATCTCATGGCTCATTTATCTGGACCATGTCGCTGTAAAGTAGAGCTGTGTGAGTCACAGCTAATACTCCTGAAACACCACAATGATTTGTGGTGACTAAAGCTGAGACTAAAGCTGAGATTACAGCTGCATTCATGGACCAGACAGCTGACGGGTTCATTTCATCCTGAAAGTATAAGAGCTTGAAAATGTCCAGCCGTTCCCGGGTTGAAGCTTCTCTTTCGTCAGGTCATCGTCACGGCTCTGTCAGAAAGTGAAACAGGTTTGATCTGCTCTTCTTGTTGGGTTTTAATCCAGATGTTTGCTCTGGTTCTGGACTTTAGAAACCATCTGAAGTGGATCCATTAATGAAAGTGAAGGAACTGTCTGGCCTTTATGTTTTCAGAGTGCCGTATAATGAAGTCAGTGACCTATGGGAAGATGTCATCATCGTTGAACCGATTCTCCCCAAAGACTATCATCCAATCACATCGCAGCAAGTCTCCAGCATCTGGTAAGACAGTAAAGCTGTTTTCTTCTTTCCATTTTTCCTGTTGTCCCTTGATGAAGCAATTTAGCCTTGTTGTCAGAAGCACATTGGCATGTTTCTGTTTCACCGGCATGTTTTATACATGAAGAACATGTACAGTGTCTTCATCCAGCGGATATAATGAGTCACAAAACCTAATCTGATTAGTTCGACCCCATTACTTCAATCAGTGTTGCAGCACCGAGCTAATAAACACTGGGATGAAACCAGAGTTCTGCAGCGTTAGAGGGTGAATGCTACAGAATATGACTTAAAATGACTTAAAATGAGAATAACGAAAGAAGGAAACATGGAATAAGAAGGGTAGAGGAAGAGAGGAGAGGTAGAGGAAGAGAGGAGAGGAAGACGAAGAGAGGAGAGGTAGAGGAAGAGAGGAGAGGAAAAAAGGTAGAGGAGAGATAGTAGAGAGAGAGAGGAGAGGAGGAGAGGAGAGGAAGAGTTCTCGGCTTAGAGGGAAGAGGAGGGGAGGTCGCGGAAGAGGCTGGTTCGCTCCGCTTCCCGGTCGCCGGCGCGGCCGCCGCGGCCGCGAGGAAGCGGCCCTCGGCGCGGGCCGCCCGGTCGCGGCCGCTCGCGGCACGCGGCCCGGCCGCGCCGCGCGGTCGCGCTCCTCGCGCCCGCCTCCGGTCGCCTCCCGCGCGGGACCGCGCGAGACCGTCGCGTCCGCGCCGCTCTCCGCGCTCCGCGGGAAGAGCGTCCGCGCGGCGCGGCGCTCGCGGCGCGCGGCCGCGCGGAAGCCCGGCCCCCGCGTAGCGCCCGCGTATCGCGGCGCGGCGCTTCGCGGCTCCGCGCGGCGCTCTCGGCCGCGAGGAGCTTTCCCGGCCGCGCGGCGCCGCCGCGCCCCGCCGGCGGCCGCGCGCCTGGCCCGCGCCCCGCTCGCTGAGAGCGCAGCGGTCCGGCCTCGCGAGCCGGGCCCTCGGTCTCCTCGCCTCCGCGCCGCTCGGCGAGTCGCGCCTCTCGCCTATCGCGCGGCCGCGGCGGCCGCGTCGCGCCGGAGCTGGGCCGCCGCGCGCCGCCCGCGCGCGCGGCCGCGCGCCGCGGCCGCCGCCCCGGCCGGCGCGCGGCCGAGTCGGCCCCGCGCCGCGGCCGCGGCCGCGCCCGGCCCGGCGCGGCCGCGCCCCGCCGCGTCCGCCTCGTCTCGCGAAAGAGAGGTCGCGGGACCGAAAGGCGGGCGAAAGAGAGCGGAGATAGAGACCCCCCATAGTGTTGGCTGGACCCGTGCTGTGTTATTGTTGGTGTCTGGACCAGTGCTGGTATGTTGGTGTCTGGACCAGTGCTGGTGGACCTTCATAGATGTTGGTGTCTGGATCAGTGCTGGTCAGAACTTTATAGATGTTGGTGTCCGGACCAGTGCTGGTTGTACCTTCATAGATGTTGGTGTCTGGACCAGTGCTGGTTGTACCTTCATAGATGTTGGTTTCTGGAGCAGTGCTGGTGGGACCTTCATAGTTGTTGGATTTCTGGACCAGTGCTGGTTGTACCTTCATAGATGTTGGTGTCTGGAGCAGTGCTGGTGGGACCTTCATAGATGTTGGTGTCTGGACCAGTGCTGCTGGTACCTTCATAGGTGTTGGTGTCTGGACCAGTGCTGGTGGGACCTTCATAGATGTTGGTGTCTGGACCAGTGCTGCTGGTACCTTCATAGATGTTGGTGTCTGGACCAGTGGTGGTGGACCTTCATAGGTGTTGGTGGCTGGACCAGTGCTGGTACCTTCTAGGTGTTGGTGTCTGGGCCAGTGCTGGTGGGACCTTCATAGATGTTCTAGTCTGGAGCAGTGCGGCTGGTACCTTCATAGATGTTGGTGTCTGGACCAGTGCTGCTGGTACCTTCAGAGATGTTGGTGTCTGGACCAGTGCTGCTGGTACCTTCATAGATGTTGGTGTCTGGACCAGTGCTGCTGGTACCTTCAGAGATGTTGGTGTCTGGACCAGTGCTGCTGGTACCTTCATAGATGTTGGTTTCTGGACCAGTGCTGGTGGGACCTTCATAGATGTTGGTGTCTGGACCAGTGCTGCTGGTACCTTCAGAGATGTTGGTGTCTGGACCAGTGCTGCTGGTACCTTCATAGATGTTGGTGTCTGGACCAGTGCTGGTGGTACCTTCATAGATGTTGGTGTCTGGACCAGTGCTGGTGGGACCTTCATAGATGTTCTAGTCTGGACCAGTGCTGCTGGTACCTTCATAGATGTTGGTGTCTTGGCCAGTGCTGGTGGGACCTTTATAGATGTTGGTCTCTGGACCAGTGCTGGTGATACCTTCATAGATGTTAGTGTCTGGACCAGTGCTGGTCAGAACTTTATAGATGTTGGTGTCTTGACCAGTGCTGGTGGACCTTCATAGATGTTGGTGTCTGGGCCAGTGCTGGTGGTACATTCATAGATGTTGGTGTCTGGAGCAGTGCTGGTGGTACATTCATAGATGTTGGTTTCTGGACCAGTGCTGGTGGGACCTTCATAGATGTTGGTGTCTGGGCCAGTGGCTGGTGGTACTTCATAGATGTTGGTTTCTGGACCAGTGCTGGTGGGACCTTCATAGATGTTGGTGTCTGGGCCAGTGCTGGTGGTACCTTCATAGATGTTGGTTTCTGGACCAGTGCTGGTGGTACCTTCATAGATGTTGGTGTCTGGACCAGTGCTGGTGGTACCTTCATAGATGTTGGTGTCTGGACCAGTGCTGCTGGTACCTTCATAGATGTTGGTGTCTGGAGGCCAGTGCTGGTGGGACCTTCATAGATGTTGGTGTCTGGACCAGTGCTGGTGGTACCTTCATAAGTGTTGTGTCTGGACCAGTGCTGCTGGTACCCTTCAGAGATGTTGGTGTCTGGACCAGTGCTGCTGGTACCTTCATAGATGTGGGTCTGGACCAGGTGTCTGACCTTCATAGATGTTGTGTCTGGACCAGTGCTGGTGGTACCTTCATAGATGTTGGTGTCTGGGCCAGTGCTGGTGGGACCTTCATAGATGTTCTAGTCTGGAGCAGTGCGGCTGGTACCTTCATAGATGTTGGTGTCTGGACCAGTGCTGCTGGTACCTTCAGAGATGTTGGTGTCTTGGACCAGTGCTGGTGGACCTTCATAGATGTTGGTGTCTGGGCCAGTGCTGGTGGTACATTCATAGATGTTGGTTGTGTCTGGAGCAGTGCTGGTGGTACCTTCATAGAAGTGCTGGTGGTACCTTCAGATGTTGGGTCTGGACCAGTGCTGGTGGGACCTTCATAGATGTTGGTGTCCTGTGCCAGTGCTGGTGGTACATTCATAGATGTTGGTTTCTGGACCAGTGCTGGTGGTACCTTCATAGATGTTGGTGTCTGGGCTGGGCCAGTGCTGGTGGTACCTTCATAGATGTTGGTGTCTGGACCAGTGCTGGTGGTACCTTCATAGATGTGTTGGTTTCTGGACCAGTGCTGGTGGGACCTTCATAGATGTTGGTGTCTGGGCCAGTGCTGGTGGGGACTTCATAGATGTTGGTGTCTGGGCCAGTGCTGGTGTGGTACCTTCATAGATGTTGGTCTGGGCCAGTGCTGGTGGTACCTTCATAGATGTTGGTGTCTGCCAGTGCTGGTGGTACCTTCATAGATGTTGGTGTCTGGACCAGTGCTGGTGGACCTTCATAGATGTTCTAGTCTGGACCAGTGCTGGTGCTGTGGTACCTTCATAGATGTTGGTTTCTGGACCAGTGCTGGTGGGACCTTCATAGATGTTGTGTCTGGGCCAGTGCTGGTGGGTCCTTCATAGATGTTGGTGTCTGGATCAGTGCTGGTGGAACTTTATAATGTTTGGTGTCTGGGACCAGTGCTGGTGGTACATTCATAGATGTTGGTGTCTGGACCAGTGCTGGTGGGACCTTCATAGATGTTGGTGGTGCTGATGGCCAGTGGCTGGTGGGACCTTCATAGATGTTTGTGTCGGGCCAGTGGCTGGTGGTACCTTCATAGATGTTGTCTGGACCAGTGCTGGTGGGCCAGTGCTGGTGGTACCTTCATAGATGTTGGTGTCTGGACCAGTGTGGGGTGGACCTTCATAGATGTTCTGTCTGGACCAGTTGCTGGTGGTACCTTCATAGATGTTGGTGTCTGGACCAGTGCTGGTGGTACCTTCATAGATGTTGGTGTCTGGGACCAGTGCTGGTGGGACCTTCATAGATGTTCTAGTCTGGACCAGTGCTGGTGGCCTTCATAGATGTTGGTGTCTGGCCAGTGCTGGTGGTACCTTCATAGATGTTGGTTTCTGGACCAGTGCTGGTGGGACCTTCATAGATGTTGTGGGTCTGGACCAGTGCTGGTGGGTCCTTCATAGATGTTGGTGTCTGGAGCAGTGCTGGTTACCTTCATAGATGTTGGTGTCTGGACCAGTGCTGGTGGTACCTTCATAGATGTTGGTGTCTGGACCAGTGCTGGTGGACCTTCATAGATGTTGGTGTCTGGACCAGTGCTGGTGGGTACCTTCATAGATGTTGGTTCTGGACCAGTGCTGGTGGTACCTTCATAGATGTTGGTGTTCTGGACCAGTGCTGGTGGGACCTTCATAGATGTTGGGTCTGGGCCAGTGCTGGTGGTACATTCATAGATGTTGGTGTCTGGACCAGTGCTGGTGGGACCTTCATAGATGTTGGTGTCTGGGCCAGTGCTGGTGGTACATTCATAGATGTTGGTTTCTGGACCAGTGCTGGTGGTACCTTCATAGATGTTGGTGTCTGGGCCAGTGCTGGTGGTACATTCATAGATGTTGGTGTCTGGGCCAGTGCTGGTGGTACCTTCATAGATGTTGGTGTCTGGACCAGTGCTGGTGGGACCTTCATAGATGTTCTAGTCTGGACCAGTGCTGCTGGTACCTTCATAGATGTTGGTGTCTGGGCCAGTGCTGGTGGTACCTTCATAGATGTTGGTGTCTGGACCAGTGCTGGTGGGACCTTCATAGATGTTCTAGTCTGGACCAGTGCTGCTGGTACCTTCATAGATGTTGGTGTCTTGGCCAGTGCTGGTGGTACCTTCATAGATGTTGGTTTCTGGACCAGTGCTGGTGGGACCTTCATAGATGTTAGTGTCTGGACCAGTGCTGGTGGGTCCTTCATAGATGTTGGTGTCTGGATCAGTGCTGGTCAGAACTTTATAAATGTTGGTGTCTGGACCAGTGCTGGTGGACCTTCATAGATGTTGGTGTCTGGGCCAGTGCTGGTGGTACATTCATAGATGTTGGTGTCTGGACCAGTGCTGGTGGGACCTTCATAGATGTTGGTGTCTGGGCCAGTGCTGGTGGTACCTTCATAGATGTTGGTGTCTGGGCCAGTGCTGGTGGTACATTCATAGATGTTGGTGTCTGGACCAGTGCTGGTGGGACCTTCATAGATGTTGGTGTCTGGGCCAGTGCTGGGTACTTCATAGATGTTGTGTCTGGCCAGTGCTTGGTGGACCTTCATAGATGTTGGTGTCTGGGCCAGTGCTGGTGGTACCTTCATAGATGTTGGTGTCTGGGCCAGTGCTGGTGGTACATTCATAGATGTTGGTGTCTGGACCAGTGCTGGTGGGACCTTCATAGATGTTGGTGTCTGGGCCAGTGCTGGTGGTACATTCATAGATGTTGGTGTCTGGACCAGTGTTGGTTTCTGGACATTCAGATGTTGGTTTCTGGACCAGTGCTGGTGGTACCTTCATAGATGTTGGTTCTGGGCCAGTGCTGGTGGTACATTCATAGATGTTGGTGTCTGGACCAGTGCTGGTGGGACCTTCATAGATGTTGGTGTCAGAACTCATTGTCAGTTTCCAGTTGTCTTTCTTCTGTCCTGATTGCTCAGACTGCCAGTTGTGTAACAATTCTATTTTATTCTGTTCTTTATTCTGTTTGGCTGGTGATGATGTAACACACAGAAATCTTTCTGAGCATTTGAACGTCCACTGATACACCTCTGGAAGGTGTTTGCAGATGTTTGTCTGTTTTCTGGAGGATAAAGATGTGCTACCTGGGTGAGGAGAGAAGGTTCTGGATGTTCAGGCCTCAGAATGTTAGTGAAAGGTGATGAGCATGAGTCATAGCCGTTCTGATCTCACTGGTCTGGGATGAAGGTGTGCGAGAGACAACAAGAGTCGGAGCAGAGAGGAGGGGTGCTGATTCCTCTCCGTTGCTATGGAAACATGACAGTGAGAGCAGCCATATATGGTCATGACTTCCTGTGAAACGGCCTCCAGCAGAGCTGACTGTCTCTGCGGGAACCCTGAGTCAGACCCTGCTGGTTCTGGTCCTGGTGCTGGTTCACCTGATCAACCAGGATCAGTTTTTGATCCTCACTCATCCTTTCTGCTCTCTTTTTTAACATTTTCTTTGTTTTCCTCTCTGAGAGCTCGGCATGTTTCCTGCTCCGCTGGTTAAAAATGAAACAGTTTTGACTGAGCTGCTGAACGCAGGATGAAGAACAGCGTCACTCTCAGGAATGAAAATGAGGACCTCATTTCAGCAGTTCATGCTGGATTCATGATGGTAGCAGTGACGTCAGGACACAGAATCAACCACCATCATCTGCTGCTCCAGACGTTGCAGCTTCAACTGGAACAGACGTCTTTGACTCTGAATGGTTTCAGATTTGCAGCATCAAACATGAAAAAGGTTTTTTTATCTCTGCTGTGATCACATGACTGCCGCACCGTCAGGACGTGAACTCTGTTCGTCTGAAACCTTCCTGCTCTTCAGCTGCTCTGAAAACAGCTTTGAAGTCCCACATTAATTTTGTTTTCAGCCAACACAGACCTGAAATCATTTCATGTAATAAGCTGCAGCCGAGGCAGAGATGTCGGGGATCATCTGTGAGAGTAGAACACGCGTGTGCTAACACCACCTGGTGTGTGTTCATGTGTGTGTGTTCAAGCATGAATCTGCAGCTGAGACCTGAACACCTCTGAGGACACGCACACACAAAAGTCACGCAACTCTGCAAGTAAACTGAATGTAATTACTGCTAAATTAAAACTAGACGATAAAGGCTCCAAGCATTTTGTTTGTTTTACAGCAGATAAACTATATATATATATATATATATATATATATATATATATATATAATATATATATATATATATATATATAACACCACTGAGCCGTTAACGCTGCCACACTTTTACTTGTTAAATGTTAAAACGAGAGAAGCTGCTGCATTCTCAAATTAAACGACATATCTGGTTCTTTTAATGCTCAGGTAATGTGAAATGTCTCGCTGTGAAGGAAAGGCAGAGCTACGATGTGATTATATTTCACTTCTGCATGTTGGAGAACTTATTTTCTCACAGTGGAAAGATGCATCATCATCTGGATTACGATTGCTCTTCCATTTAATTAGACTTTTATTGTGGAAACAGCTTCCTGTCAAGAAAAACTGATTTTTAAAATGTATGTTTTGATGTTATATACATAGTTAAAACCAGAAGTTTCCATCATTTTCTGTCATTAGATCAGGACTGAACCTTTCCTGTTTCAGCTCAGTTAGATTGACAACATTATTTCTATTTGCTGAATGTCAGAATAAAGACAGAGATCATTATTTAGGGTTTGGGTCAGACGTTTCCAATCCACTAAGACCATTAACTCTTTAACCAACCTGTTAAAGTCCAGATGATGATGTCATGGCTCTGGAAGCTTCTGATTGGTTCATTAACAACATCTGAGTTAACTGCAGTCTCACCTGTGGATGCATTTAAACACCTCAAACTCACTGAGTCCTGCTGTGACATCATGGAAAATCTAAAAAATCAGCCAAGATATCAGGAAGAGAACTGTGGACCTCCACCAGTCTGGTTCATCCTGGTCCAGTTCCCAGATGTCTGAAAGAGCCTCGTTCATCTGCTCCAACAGTTCTCCACCAGCAGAACCACCATGGGAATGTCCACCATCATAGTCCTCAGGAAGGAGATGGTTGTGAGTCCCAGAGATGAACTTGAACCAACCCCAGAACAGAAGCTGGACCGCTGATGAAGATGCTGCTGAAGCTGGTTTCACTGGATTCAAAGACCAAGGCTTTCTTCACATTGTTCCTTGACATGAAGTCACTAGAACAGTCTAACCCTTGTGCGATGTTAGGGTCTTTTGGACCCATTTTCAATCTTTACTAAAATAAAAATCATACAAGTAATACTTTTTTTCAACTTGAAACTCATTGTCCTTGCCTTATTTTATGTGAGGGGCATGGAGGATAACTTTTTTGGGGGGAGCTCCCACTCTTACACCCCCCCTTCACATTTACATCCCACTCAGGGTGTTTGGGTCCAAAGGACCCCAATGTAAAACAAAAGGGCAGTAGTCTACTCTACAGCTTTAGTGTGAACATTGGAATAGGGCCATATAGATTGTTGCATACCTTTACTCTCCTTCCTTCTACCAGAGACTAGAATACCTGAACAGAGGGTGGAGTAGAGGATATATTTTTCCCAATCAAACTTGACCCAAGGGGGCGGGGTTTCGCTACCACGCCATTATGCAACAGGAATCCTACATCCCAGCCCCTGTGTGTGCTAGAGACATGATGCATGCACCAGGGGGTCAAAAGGGACAGCCCTGAGTGCACCTTACTGTCCCACAACCACCCTTGATCAAAGGGGGCGGGGCTTCGCTACCACGCCATTATGCAACAGGAATCCTACATCCCAGCCCCTGTGTGTGCTAGAGACATGATGCATGCACCAGGGGGTCAAATGGAACAGCCCTGAGTGCACCTTACTGTCCCACAACCACCCTTGATCAAAGGGGGCGGGGCTTCGCTACCACGCCATTATGCAACAGGAATCCTACATCCCAGCCCCTGTGTGTGCTAGAGACATGATGCATGCACCAGGGCGTCAACAGGGACAGCCCTGAGTGCACCTTACTGTCCCACAACCACTCTTGATCAAAGGGGGTGGGGTTTCGCTACCACGCCACCCGCAACACTAATCCCACAATCAAGCCCCTGTGTGAAATCAATTCCATGCAATAAATATCAATAGTACTGAAGGCCTGCTTTCCTTTATTTATAAGCAAGTTGATTGCAGTATTGATCATAACTGTTTTACTGTATGTGATGTATTTATAGATAATATAGAAGAGGTCAAGGTACATGGTACCTGATAATGTCTAATAATAGTATCAATAGTGGCATGGAGGTCAGACTCCACCCCCTTGGACCAATGTAGATTGGGGACTGGTCAGAAACCACCCACAAGCAACACTCTGGTGAAGACAGTGTGTCTTTGGCCCTCACAAGGGCTAAGTTGTGGGATTCGTCGCATGCATGATGGCAAAACTCCGCCCCTCCAAGGTGACAGTCAGTACAGGGAAGATAAGTGACATCACAGCAATGCACCAGTAACCCTCCAGTGAAGATAGCGTGTCTCTAGCCCACACAGAGGCTGAGAAGTGGGATTTGTGGCGTGCGTGATGGCGAAACTCCGCCCCCAAAGGTCGAGGTCATCATAGGGAGGGTCAGTGATGTCAAGGCTACCCACCAGTAACCCACTAGTGAAAATAGCATGTCTCTAGCCCACACAGAGGCTGAGAAATGGGATTCGTGGCGTGCGTGACGGCGAAACTCCGCCCCCAAAGGTCGAGGTCATCATAGGGAGGGTCAGTGATGTCAAGGCTACCCACCAGTAACCCACTAGTGAAAATAGCATGTCTCTAGCCCACACAGAGGCTGAGAAGTGGGATTTGTGGCATGCGTGATGGTGAAACTCCGCCCCCAAAGGTCGAGGTCATCATAGGGAGGGTCAGTGATGTCACAGCTTCCCACCAGTAACCCTCCAGTGAAGACAGTGTGTCTCTAGCCCACACAGAGGCTGAGAAGTGGGGCTGGTGGCATGGAAAAAAGCGTTTCAAATAGACTCCGCCCCCTCAGGTTGGAGAAACGTAGTGGTAGGTCAGTGACCTAAAGGACATCCTCAAGTTTCCTCCGGTGAAAACAGAATGTCTCTAGCCTGCACAGGGGCTGAGTTATGGTATGAAACCCCAAGGGGTCCAAAGGATCCCTTAACACCCCGAGAGTGCAGAAAATCCTAACATCACACAAGGGTTAAGAGGAACAAAAAAAGGAAGGAATAAAAGACAGATGATCTGAGACTGTCGGTGACTGTCTGTGACATTTATGTACTTTCCATCAGCCAGTTTTCATGTTCATCATGATCGATTACGGTCACTAATCTGTTTCTGTTTGTGAGCGCCGATCCACTGATGTGACTGCGTTTGTGCCATGTTTAAACATATTTGTTTTTCCAGAAGGTTTTCATGGCTGCTGAGATTAAGTCAGGATTGATTTAGATGTAAAGCTGGAGTGTTGTGATCATCTGAGAAGGTCCTGACTGGAAGCGGACTCCTGGTCTGAAAAGTGAAGCCAATGCAAAACTGGTTCCAACCCAGTCTTTTTATTGGAAAGTATAAAAGCTGGAAAGTTTTATCTGAGAAACCAGCCCTATTTTTCTTCTTCTGAGTGTAATTTAGTCCACAATTATCCATTTAGATTTAACTAGAACATCAGGCATCTGTTGACCGTTGTGTCCTGGATGGATGTCGCTTCTTCCTCTGAACAGATTCTTCCTGATTCATCAATCACAGTTTGAAAAACCAACAGTGAGAGAACCAAACACACGTCTTCAAAGTGGTCGTGTTAAACTTCCGCACGCTTGAAGAACTTATTTCTGCTGACAGAAGCTGCAGAACATCTGGAAGCTGCAGCCACATCTGTGCATTTTCTCACACAAAGAATGAAAAAAGAAGATAAAAATCATGATTTAGTGAAATGAGTGTGTGAGTGTGTTTGTTTGGATGTTCTCATCATGGGTGTAACTGGTGATGCTGTCATGACAACATGGACCAGAATCTCTGAGGAACGTTTCCAACAGCTGGTTGGATCTGTGACACCAAGAACTGAAGCCAGTGGACCTTCAGAGTCGATCAAAGACCATCTGACTGTTTCAGTCTGTTAGAGCTTAAATCCACTGTTTTCACTTGGCACAAATCTGTCCTCACAGTTCCGTTTTCAGATCAAATATTTGGCACTTAATATTCAAATCCTGGAATATTTCAGCTCTCCGTTTGTCCCTGAACGCGTCAGAGTTTGCGCAAGCAGCGTCTCCGCCCTCCGCGTCCACAGCTCCGTCTCATTCATCCCTCTTTACTACCACACTCGGACGGAGCGCGTTCACAGGTGCTGCTCTTCTCTGCCGCAGATCGGATCACCACTGTGCTTTTCACCATGCTGGAAGCGGAAGGTAGGAGCCCCGGGCGGCGTTTCATTTCCCCGCAGACGCGTGCATGAATGAGGCGCGGAACCGGTCTGGAGCTTTTCGATCCGCTGACTCTCCAGATGCGTGACCTTGAGGAACGGGAGACTTTACCTGCTCCAGTAAAACCAACTGTCGGGTTTTTATTTGCCGTCCAGAAGCCGCTGAAGTGTCGTTTCAGCGTCGGTGCTCGTGGTTGTGTAACTGGAGGAGTCTGTGCGTAACGCTGCTGCTACATTTTTCTCAATGAAGGTGTCCAGACCTCCAGCAGCTCTGACAGCAAGACTCAGTCCTGCTGGAGCCTCCTCTGTCTGAATCACTGAGAAAGTTCTTTGATCTGACAGGAGGGAAGGTTCAGGCTCATCTGCTGATGGATAGAGACTCTGCTGATGGATGAAGACTCTCTTGATGGATGAAGAGGACACCACAGATAAACGGTTTACTGGCAGAGGAGCAGCTTCGGCTCAAAGATGGAAGCAACAGTAAAGATGAAAGAAAAGCCTGGGAGGAGGCAGGGAATGAGCCCCACTGAGCTGCTGCATCAGGATGGATCTGGAAATGTTTCAGGCATCCTGGAGGAAGGTCTCAGTCATGGAAATCACAAAAAAAAAAAAAACTGTTTAGAAGCAGGAAATAATCTGGTCTGTTTTACTGGATTGGTATTTGATTCTGATAGTAAACTGCAGCTTCCAGTTGTTGAGCTCCACATACTTATTTCCCATCATCCTTTGTTTGTTGCCTAAAAACAGCAACTGAGATGAAAGTGGGGCTCGTCGCCCGCAGGTTGATGACACCATCCGACCTTGTGCCAACCACAGCCATGGTGTTGTGTAACCAGACGGTGCCGGCGGGTTTCTGTGCTGCAGCTGGTGAACTGGAGCACCAGTGAAGATGTGGTTGAAATGAGGACAGGCGGCCGTTTCCTGACTTCCTGTGAGCTGGAAGGTTCAGGGACGGTGGGAACAACAGGGTTTGGGTTTGGCCGAGTCTAAAAAAGACTAAGTGTTATTTTGGTGATTTTTTTTTCCTCTCGTCCTCCTCCGTCTCTCATTCATGTGAGTAGATGGATGCTGAGGGTGGAAGTGTGGGCTGCTGAGAGACACTAATAGATCTGCTCACGGAAACATGTGAAACTTCTTCTGAGTGTAATCCTCTTTCTCTCTGCTCATCTCCTGCTCCAATTTCTCTCGTTTTCTCCCTCCAGTCAACGGGACGCCTGCCAGTCAGCAGTCCACTCCTCATTCGGGAAAATCTCCCAGCCCCTCCCCGGGCAGCCCGGGCAGCCTCAGCCGACGCCGGGTAGGACACACACACACACACATACACACACACACACACAGAGGCAGCTAACACTGACAATCAGCCCGTAGTCCATTAGCAACTCTGAATGTGTAACACGTTCCCTCTGTTCTCAGGACAAGGACAAAGCCGTGACTGAACATAGGCCCACTACCTCTTAAAGTCTCTAGAACTGAAGAAACATCTGTAGCATCTCAGAACAGGGCCAACCTCCCCAGGGACTCCAGGAGTGGAAGCTCCAGTTAGGATCCATGTGAATAGTTTGCATTTCTATTTTGTTCCTGGTGGAAAACTCTACCTGTGAGTGGCAGAAGCTGTCACTGACCTCTAGAGACTCCTGATCTCTGAGGAAAATGTTTCTGTAATATCACATCTAAAGCTAACACGACTGAACTCATGTGAGACGTGAACGTTGCTGTAAATGCTCTCGAAACACAATTTATTCTAGTATATAGTTTTTTCTTCTTTTTTTTTTTTTTTTTATTTTGTGTCACCTTCATGATCATCTGTTTTCTGTTCCTAAAATTGATCTTAAAGATTGTGACAGTTGTACCAAAGGACAGAACATTACAGAGCAGAGCAGGAGCATGCAACTCAAAGGAAGATCTGAAACCGGCCAACCCAGATTAGCGTAGCTGCATCTGCGCAAGTGTATTAAAGTTCCTGTTAATCCAGCCATGATGGAGGCCTTCAGCAGACTGCTTTCTCACAGCAGCTATTTACCCTGTAAGAACGCAGATGCAGCAGCATCACTGAAGCTTACGTGAACCTCCATGTGCACATATTCCATCTTTCTCCCAGGAGATCTGACTGGAACCTGAACCTGCATCATTTAAAGCAGGGTTGAGGCCGGTGAAGATGTTTTTGATGATTAAAGTCTACCCAGAACACAACGGCACCTCAGCCCACGTCTGAAAGATCGTTTAGCTCAGGGTGCACTGAAAACAGAACAGATGATCACCTCTATCAGCCTTCAGTGAAAACATTTTTGACTGATATAATAATTTAATTACAGTCATCTTAACTGCTCACACACAACTTCAAGTAGAGCAAGTGATGTATCTCCACATGCTCTAACCCTAATCTTAACCCTGCAGACATTTAGGTGAAGGAGCGGTTTGTAAATTTATAAAAGCATGTAATTAGCTGTGTGTTCAATTCAATACAAATTTATTTGTATAGCGTCTATCACAATACAAATCATTTCTAGCTATAGCAACATATAGGAGATTTATAATCTGACTGGTTCATTGTGAGTACATGAACTACAGAGATGACTATATAAACAGATGTAGGCAGCAACACTGAGGTGGTCAGAGGATCAGACTGCAGGTCAGCATGTTAGTGGATATCCCAGAGACATCTATATAGACAGGTGGAGGTCAACGCTGGGATGACGTCTATATAGACAGGTGGAGGTCAACGCTGGGATGACGTCTATATAGACAGGTGGAGGTCAACGCTGGGATGACGTCTATATAGACAGGTGGAGGTCAACGCTGGGATGACGTCTATATAGACAGGTGGAGGTAAACGCTGGGATGACATCTATATAGACAGGTGGAGGTCAACGCTGGGATGACGTCTATATAGACAGGTGGAGGTCAACGCTGGGATGACGTCTATATAGACAGGTGGAGGTCAACGCTGGGATGACATCTATATAGACAGGTGGAGGTCAACGCTGGGGATGACGTCTATATAGACAGGTGGAGGTCAACGCTGGGATGACGTCTATATAGACAGGTGGAGGTCAACGCTGGGATGACGTCTATATAGACAGGTGGAGGTCAACGCTGGGATGACGTCTATATAGACAGGGTGGAGGTCAACGCTGGGATGACGTCTATATAGACAGGTGGAGGTCAACGCTGGGATGACGTCTATATAGACAGGTGGAGGTCAACGCTGGGATGACGTCTATATAGACAGGTGGAGGTCAACGCTGGGATGACGTCTATATAGACAGGTGGAGGTCAACGCTGGGATGACGTCTATATAGACAGGTGGAGGTCAACGCTGGGATGACGTCTATATAGACAGGTGGAGGTCAACGCTGGGATGACGTCTATATAGACAGGTGGAGGTCAACGCTGGGATGACGTCTATATAGACAGGTGGAGGTCAACGCTGGGATGACGTCTATATAGACAGGGTGGAGGTCAACGCTGGGATGACGTCTATATAGACAGGTGGAGGTCAACGCTGGGATGACGTCTATATAGACAGGTGGAGGTCAACGCTGGGATGACGTCTATATAGACAGGTGGAGGTCAACGCTGGGATGACGTCTATATAGACAGGTGGAGGTCAACGCTTGGATGACGTCTATATAGACAGGTGGAGGTCAAGCTGGGATGACGTCTATATAGACAGGTGGAGGTCAACGCTGGGATGACGTCTATATAGACAGGTGGAGGTCAACGCTGGGATGACGTCTATATAGACAGGTGGAGGTCAACGCTGGGGATGACGTCTATATAGACAGGGTGGAGGTCAACGCTGGGATGACGTCTATATAGACAGGTGGAGGTCAACGCTGGGATGACGTCTATATAGACAGGTGGAGGTCAACGCTGGGATGACGTCTATATAGACAGGTGGAGGTCAACGCTGGGGATGACATCTATATAGACAGGTGGAGGTCAACGCTGGGATGACGTCTATATAGACAGGTGGAGGTCAACGCTGGGATGACGTCTATATAGACAGGTGGAGGTCAACGCTTGGATGACGTCTATATAGACAGGTGGAGGTCAACGCTTGGATGACGTTTATATAGACAGGTGGAGGTCAACGCTGGGATGACGTCTATATAGACAGGTGGAGGTCAACGCTGGGATGACGTCTATATAGACAGGTGGAGGTCAACGCTGGGATGACGTCTATATAGACAGGTGGAGGTCAACGCTGGGATGACGTCTATATAGACAGGTGGAGGTCAACGCGGGGATGACGTCTATGTAGACGTTTCAGACCAGCCTGCTCTAGTCTGGTCTTCACCCATTACTGTAACTGTAGCTGTGACTATTAGCCCCTACACACTATTGTTTAGACTAACTGTAGGCTTTACTGAATAGAAATGTTTTCAGTTTAGTTTTAAAGATGGAGGTGGTGTCAGCCTCCTGAACCCAAACTGGTAGCTGCCTGGCTGTGACGAGGGTGAACCCTAACCCCATCAGTGGTGTGGTTGAAGGTCAGGCAGGGCCGTAGGAGCAGATCAGATTTGGGTTCCAGCTGCTGAGCAGAGCTTCCACATCATCCTGGAACTGGGTCACCAGAGACCACAGGACAAAGAGGACACGTGTCCTCATTTATATTCCCTCTGACTGAGTCAACGGGAGGTACTTAGCAGAGACATTTGCTGTGCTCTTTTCTTACCCGCCTTCAGATTTTGGGACAAATATCACCTCCGCACATGCACGTCAAACATTTATCAGTCAAAAAAAACAAGTGACAATAAAATAATTTAGCAACAAGCTTACAGCGTTTTTAAATCTATAACGTAAGCCAAATTAGAATCGTTCCAGATGTGGAGGAGCATCAACTTCAGAACTTAGAACGACCTTTTCATATTGTTTAAAATACTGCAGAGATACAACAAAAGCTCCTGTTTCAGTCACGTCTTCAGATCTCTGTTCATAGCAGCTGCTTTACACATCTGTCCATCTATCCATACCTCCTTCATCCTCCCATCCATCCATCCATCCATATTCCATCAATCATCCATCCATCTATACCTCCATCAACCATCCATCCATCATCCATCCACCCATCCATCCATTCATCTATCCACTCATTCATCCATCCTTCTATCCACTCATTCATCCATCATCCACCCATCCATCCATCCATCATCTCTCCATCCACTCATTCATCATCCATCCATCCATCAATTCATCTATCCATTCATCCATCCATCCATCATCCAAACATCTATCCATCATCCATCCACTCATCCATCCATCCATCCACCATTCAAACATCTATCCATCATCCATCCACTCATCCATCCATCCATCCATTCATCTATTCATCCATCCATCCATCCATCATCCAAACATCTATCCATCATCCATCCACTCATCCATCTGTCCATCCATCATCCATCCATCCATCATCCATCCATCCATCCATCCATCCATCCATCATCCAAACATCTATCCATCATCCATCCACTCATCCTCTGTCCATCCATCATCCATCCATCCATCCATCCATCATCCATCCATCCATCCATCATCCATCCATCCAGAAGGGCCTGTCCCTCCCAGCAGTCATTGGGAGAAAGACAGGTGTACAGCTGGACAGGTTGCCATTAAATCTCATTCCATCCTTTTTTCCTTGAATTTCCTGAATTTCAACATCTGAGAACTTCATATGTCGAGCTTTAAGAGTAATGTCGGGTTCTGGTACCGCTCAGACCAGCATTTGTACAGCTGAACATAGAACTGGCCGTTTTTAGTTCACATTCATGCGTCCTCGCCCTTCAACCTGTGAATTTCCTCTTAAAGAGCAGCTTCAGGTTCATCTTTTAGATGCCACCTGGTCCTCGGGGACCTTCAGACTGTCATGTTCTGGTTCCAGCTGGTTCCAACCCAGAGACAAAGAGAGGACCCTAACCCTAACCCTGCAGCCTCCTCTCTGTCACTCATTCAGACTCTAATCCATTGAATTGCATGCTCCATTTCTTTCTTCTCGTTGTTGTTTCGGGTGATTGGCTGTGGTATTAAATGAATATTGATGTTTGAGAGACTGAGCCAAAGGAGAAAATATCCAGTATGAAATGTGGAGATTTTGTCTCATTCATCCATGTCGGTGTATTTGTATTTGTTTATTCTGGATGTCATATGTTTCTTATTTTATGTTGTCATTAGTTTGTTCATTCTGTTTTTCATGAAGAAGACTGGCTGCACACAGACACGACTGCTACAATTTTAGAGCTTTTAAATCGTCTTTTTGATCTCATTCATTGAACTCATGTGTAAACATGAAATGAAATCTATTTATATCTTCAATGTGTGTTAAAAGTTCAGAATATTTCAGTAAATTTGGTGAATTTTGACGTGTGCCAGCTCTTCTCAGCTCATGTGTTTCTGTGTTTTCTTTCTTCCATGTGTTCATTTCCTTTTGTTCAAGTCATTAAATTCATCATCATTTCATTTTCATTTTGTTGTCTTTCTTCTCTTCTGCTCGTCTTCCTCGTGTCTCGTCAGGACTCAGATGATAGTTGTGGCTGAGCTCTTCTGTCTCCGTAAGCTGAGCTCAGTAGTTTCCTGCTGATCAGACGTAGCCTCGTCTCTGCTGGTTGGTGTAGGACACCGGGAGCACCCCTAACCCCTAACCCGTTACTACGCTCATCATATCAAACATCCACTGATGGTTTCCCTTTTTATACTTTCATGGGTGGAGCAGCTCAAGTCTTTTATTTTTTAAATTTCCATTGAAGCATCTCATCATTCTCCCATGATTCTCTGGGACTGTGGTCCAGAAGATTAAAAACCTTCCTTGTGATCTCTGTCCATGATGGTTTCCGTCTGTCCACACGACGACACGCGTCTTATAAACACAGAAAGGCATGCTGGGACAGAAATGAGGCTGTGTGTCGGTAAATGTGATTAGATTTGACCCAGTGGAGGTGTGGCTCTGCAACTGGAGGGGGACATGTCTGTCCTCAGACGTAGACAGCAGCATGGAGACAGAGACATCCTCAGGGCCGTTATGTAAATGTGTACTGCATCTTTAATGTGCAGCACTCCAGACTTGCTTTATCAGAACATCATTATTCCAGCTGCAACACATTTCTGCTGTTTTATTATTATCTATTATTTATTTTATTTTTCCTCTCAAATCCATCAGCGCTGAGCTGATCAGATAAGATAAAGATAAAGATTGTGATTGCTGATCAGATAAAGATTAGAGACTCACTGTCAGAGCGCACAGACGTCCACTCCTGTCAGTCACTCCACAACCCCGCCTCCCAGCAAACAGGAAGTGACCTTATATGGGCGTCTGTCTCCAGGCTGGAGGTCTTCTCCGTCAGCTGTTTCCATAGCAACAGCGATATGTTTCCCTCTGTGGCAGGAAGAGAGAGGGAGCATTGAAATGAGGCAGCCGGGAGAGGACAGGGCTGGACGAGGGCCAGCAGGGGTTTCTGAGATAAAGAGCGCCTCACTGGTTTCAGGTGGGATGAGATCCAGACCTGACAGGTTACATAAACCAGACTCTGACTCACCGCTGAGATCTCCTCAGGTCAGAGCTGCAGAGATGATGCTCATCTGCTGAGGGACAGCGGTCCTGAGGGACCGCGGTCCTGACAGCCACATCAGACCGCCGTTCGGTCTGCAGGTTCTACACCTGAGCAGGTGTGAAACGCTGCTGATGAACAGCTTTCCTGGCTGCTGCCCTGAAAACACCTGATAAATGATCACATGACAGGTGGATCATCCAGCTCCAGGTCCCGGTCAGGTCCCAGTCAGGTCCTAGTCTGGTCCCAGTCAGGTCCCTAGTCATGTCCCGGTCAGGTCCTAGTCTAGTCCCACTCAGGTCCTAGTCTGGTCCCAGTCAGGTCTTAGTCAGGTCCTAGTCTGGTCCCAGTCAGGTCCTAGTCAGGTCCCGGTCTGGTCCCAGTCAGGTCTCGGCCATGCCCCAGTCAGGTCCTAGTCAGGTCCTAGTCTGGTCCTAGTCAGGTCCCAGTCAGGTCCTAGTCTGGTTCTGGTCAGGTCCCGGTCAGGTCCTAGTTTGGTCCTGGTAAGGTCCTAGTCAGGTCCCGGTCAGGTCCTGGTCAGGTCCAGTCAGGTCCTAGTCAGTCAGGTCCTAGTCTGGTTCTGGTCAGGTCCCGGTCAGGTCCTAGTTTGGTCCTGGTCAGGTCCCAGTCAGGTCCTAGTCAGGTCCTGGTCTGGTCCCAGTCAGGTCTCGGTCAGGTCCCAGTCTGGTCCTGGTCAGGTCCTAGTCTGGTCCTAGACAGGTCCTAGTCTGGTCCTGGTCAGGTCCCAGTCAGGTCCCGGTCAGGTCCTAGTTTGGTCCTGGTCGGGTCCCAGTCAGGTCCTAGTCTGGTCCTAGACAGGTCCTAGTCAGGTCCTAGTCAGGTCCCAGTCTGGTCATAGTCAGACCACCCGGTCCAGATTAGATGATGATTCTCAGTCTGATCTTCTGAAGACGGCAGTGTTAGTCCTGGATATCGTTACAGTCGTCGGTCTCATGAGGTTCCAGACTTAATTCATCTTGTCCTTCGTGTCCGTCTCCACAGGCGTCCCAGGTGTCCTCCAGCTCTCTGTCTTCCGCTCAAGTTTCCAGCTCGGTGGACGACAGCGACAGAAACATCACAGAAGGTGAAGTTTGTGTTCATCCCTCCCTGGGGAGGAGGAGCTTCTCACAGATACATGTCTGAGTCATGCATGCCCCCCCCCCCCCACCCCCCCCCAGAGCTGCAGCCGTGACATCATCTCTGCTTCATAGTGTTGGTTTTATTTCCACAGAGGACCATTCAAACCTTCTGAATTATTCATGAACGCTGAACTTCTTGGTTTATATTTGAGTTTAGATTTTCTGTTGGACAAAAGGATCATGTTTGACCCTCCAGAGCTTCTTCTGAAGCTCAGACGTTCTTCACTGATGTTCTCTCCTGAGTGAAAACAACCTTTGAAACATTAGTTTAGGACCCGGAGGACTGAGTGGTTTGCTGATGTCCTCAGGAGGACTGAGTGGTCTGCTGATGTCCTCAAGAGGACTGAATGGTCTGCTGATGTCCTCAGGAGGACTGAGTGGTCTGCTGATGTCCTCGGGAGGACTGAGTGGTCTGCCGATGTCCTCAGGAGGACTGAGTGGTCTGCTGATGTCCTCAGGAGGACTGAGTGGTCTGCCGATGTCCTCAAGAGGACTGAATGGTCTGCTGATGTCCTCAGGAGGACTAAGTGGTCTGCCGATGTCCTCAAGAGGACTGAATGGTCTGCCGATGTCCTCAGGAGGACTGAGTGGTCTGCCGATGTCCTCGGGAGGACTGAGTGGTCTGCCGATGTCCTCAGGAGGACTGAGTGGTCTGCTGATGTCCTCAGGAGGACTTAGTGGTCTGCTGATGTCCTCAGGAGGACTGAGTGGTTTGCTGATGTCCTCAGGAGGACTGAGTGGTCTGCTGATGTCCTCAGGCGGACTGAGTGGTCTGCTGATGTCCTCAGGAGGACTGAGTGGTCTGCTGATGTCCTCAGGAGGACTGAGTGGTTTGCTGATGTCCTCAGGAGGACTGAGTGGTCTGCTGATGTCCTCAGGAGGACTGAGTGGTTGCTGATGTCCTCAGGGGGACTGAGTGGTCTGTGATTCTCAGGAGGACTGATGTGTCCTCAGGAGGACTGTGGTTGCTGATGTCCTCAGGAGGACTGAGTGGTTTGCTGATGTCCTCAGGAGGACTTAGTGGTCTGCTGATGTCCTCAGGAGGACTGAGTGGTTGCTGATGTCCTCAGGAGGACTTAGTGGTCTGCTGATGTCCTCAGGAGGACTGAGTGGTTTGTTGATGTCCTCAGGAGGACTGAGTGGTCTGCTGATGTCCTCAGGAGGACTGAGTGGTTTGCTGATGTCCTCAGGAGGACTGAGTGGTTTAGATGATGTCCTCAGGAGGACCAGCTCCAGGGAGGTGATGAGTCTTCAGCTGGTTGAGACTCATCTCCCTCTCAGCTCCTCTCAACCACCTGCTTCTCCTCTGCAGGTGAGCTTCTGGGGGAGGAGCTTCCAGCAGTGCCGTCCTACATCTCGGACCGCTACAAGGTGGGCCGGATGTTGGGGGACGGGAACTTCGCTGTGGTCCGGGAGTGCGTGGAGCTCTCCACGGGACGCGAGTACGCTCTGAAGATCATCAACAAGGGCAAGTGCAGAGGCAAGGTGAGTCTCAGATACCTGGACGCAGGACTTCTTCTGGTTCTTCTGTCTTAACTGCTGTTTTTGTGTTATGTTTTGTCGAATGCTCATCGCGCTGTTAACTAAAACCCAGAAAAGGCTCTGAACGTGAAAATGAAAATGAGGAGGCCATGTTTGTTGGCTCCAGACCAGAGCTCTCGACCTGCACCTCTACCTGCACCTCCACCTGTCTGCACCTGTCTGCAGCACTGGACTCTACAAGTTTCATCTTTTTCATAAATGTTCTATTTGGCTGTGAAATCTTTGTATTTTTTCCAGGAGCACATGATCCAGAACGAGGTTTCCATCCTCCGCCGGGTCAAACATCCAAATATAGTCCTGCTCATCGAGGAGGTGGACACCTACAACGAGCTCTACCTGGTCATGGAGCTGGTCAAGGTGGGTCTCCAAGCTGCAGCTACAGCTTTGCTTTTATGTCACGAACCAGAACCAGAAACAGAACCAACCAGAAGACTCTGACGTCAGCGTGGAAGAAGAACTGGCGACAGAATCAGAGAAGAGGCAGTCTGAGAGCTGTGGCCGCCTGTTATACTGTACCTGACCAGGACCAGACTGGGACCTGACTGGGACCAGACTAGGACCTGACAGGGACCTGACAGGGACCTGACTAGGACCAGACTAGGACCTGACTGGGACCAGACTAGGACCTGACCAGGACCAGACTGGGACCTGACCGGGACCTGACTGGGACCAGACTAGGACCTGACTAGGACCTGACTAGGACCTGACTGGGACCTGACTAGGACCTGACTAGGACCTGACTGTCAGGTCCTAGTCAGTTCCCAATCAGGTCCTAACACAAAAAAAAACAAAAAAAAATGCCTGTTTTTTTATATTTTAATTTTAGCAAAGAGGCCGCCGGACTGAATTTGTTTTTAATATTTTATTGTCTGGTTTACGTGAACCAGAAATGGCTTTGTTTTAAAATCAAGGAACAGACTTTCTGTTGTCATTACACATCTGTACCACTAGATGGAGCCGCACTGCAGTAACCAGCTAGAGAACAGCAGGACAGTGAACACATGGAGCAGATCTGATGGAACATGGAGGAATGACACTAAAGTTTTGTTCCAGTCCAGAATTTTCTTTTCCAGACAGAATTGTTAATATTTCTACCTGAGTTGCTACCTGAACTGTAAAGTTCACTGATTTTTACCGTTCTCGATGTCTGTTTTAGTTTTACCGCATGTTTATTATTTTCCAGTTCCACAGCAGCCAGTAACAGACTTTTCAAAACAAAAGCACATGAGCAACATGCGTTAACGTGCAATAAAATAAATGTCGGCGTTAATAAATGAATGAGTTAACGCGATAATAACGCGTTAACTTGCCCAGCCTTAGTTTAAACGTTTACTATTTTACTTTGGGACATGTTGGTCCACCAATGACGAGGCCTTCCTGGTCTTCCGGTCCTGGCCCAGTCCCCCTGGTCCAGACCTCCCGGTCCTGGCCCAGTCCCCCCGGTCCTGGCCCAGTCCTCCCGGTCCTGGCCCAGTTCCCGGTCCTGGCCCAGTCCCCCTGGTCCTGGCCCAGTCCTCCAGGTCCTGGACCAGTACCCCCGGTCCTGGCCCAGTCGTCCAGATTCTGGTCCAGATCTCCCGGTCCTGGTCCAGACCTCCCAGTCCTGGCCCAGTCCTCCAGGTCATGGCCCAGTCCCACCGGTCCTGGCCCAGTCCATGGACTGGTATTTAACCAACATTTGAAGATGTAAACCCCTGAGATTCCGTAGAGAACATGAGACCTCTTTCAGATCTTTTCTTTGGAACATCAAGGTGAAGTCTCCACATCTGGTCCCCCACTGGAACCTCTGAGCATCTCTGTGTGTCTCCAGGTTCTTGATGCTCTCTGAGATGCTCTGAAACCGTCCAGGTTCATGTCCTGTTTATGCTATGGAGGAGTCACAGCTGTGACTCTAAATAACTCAGAACATCAGCCTGGAAACATCTGACTGAAGCTTCCGGTCATTTCTGTTCCCAGCAGAAATTCAGGAAGCTGTTTTTGTGTCCAGACTTCAGAGCAGGACTGTGATGCAGCTGAGCTTCCAGCCTTGAGCTGTTCATGAACACCTTCACTCCTGGAATGAGAAGTTAAAATAAGACTTCTTGTCTTGAAGAACAAATTCTCAGTAAAATCCCTCGGTGGTGGTTAGCTCCTGGTCCCAGCCGATCATCCTTCGAAGAACGCTCCACAGAATGAACGTTATTTCTCTCAAAACCTCCGCTTTTATGCCTCTTGGCTGGCCACGCCTGACTTGCTCCAGCCCCCAAAGTCCTTGCTTATTCAGGATTCACACGTTCTGATTGGTCTTACAATGACATGTGTAATCATATTTACATATTCTTACATGATTGGTACACGTCCCAAGTCTTACACAAATGATCCATCCCACAAGGCACAAGGCATCCCACCTGGATGTCCAGCATGTGTGCAGGTAAAGAAGGACAGGTAGCTGAGCTGTGTGATTTAAAGCAGCGCTGCTTTGCAGGTTGAACCCTGACTGAGTCTGACTCACATGTTCAGGACTATTTTAAGCTTCTGCTCCACTTAGTTCACTCAGGGAGGGAAGGAGGAGGAGGCCGAGATGAACTGAGACAGAGGTGCAGCAGCTGGAGATATAACTCCAGATAACAGAGGAATAATTACGATCAAAGGGAATATTAAAGACAGGGAGGAGGAGCTCCAACCACAGAAGATGAGCCCTCCAGCAGGTGTTCATAGATGAGCTGTGTTTGCTGCAGGTGAGCGTCTCCAGTAACGTTCTTGTTCCTGACTGGTCCACAGGGAGGAGATCTGTTCGACGCCATCACCTCCGCCAACAGGTACACAGAGAGGGACGCCAGCGGGAATGCTCTACAACCTGGCCAGCGCCATCAAATACCTGCACAGCCTCAATATAGTTCACAGAGACATCAAACCAGAAAACCTGCTGGTGAGTCCATCTCTGCGCCCCCCCGTCTTCCTGCTGCCTTTCTCAATGAATGATGACGTCATATCAGTCACAGTGAGATGACTCATGGTGCCCTCACACCTCTGCAGACGCCCTCGTTTCCTCCTCTCTTCTGTCCAAACGATCATATTTTTACTCCAACTGCTGTTAAATATCTTTCATTCATGAATCTCACTAATGATCAGATTCAGAGGTTTCCTGCTCACCTGGAGTCAGGGCAGGTGAGCGCTGTGTGACGTCACTGCTTGATTTTGTTGCTGTGTTTAGGTCTATGAACACGCTGATGGCAGCAAAAGCCTGAAACTGGGAGACTTTGGTCTGGCGACGGTGGTGGACGGACCTCTCTACACCGTCTGTGGGACGCCAACATATGTAGCACCTGAGATCATCGCTGAGACGGGGTAAGACCAGGCCAGACCACACCAGACCACACCAGACCAAACCAGACCACACCACACCAGGCCAGACCACACCAGACCGACCAGACCAGACCAGACCGACCAGACCAGACCAGACCGACCAGACCAAACCAGACCACACCAGACCAGACTAGACCAGACCACACCAGACCACACCAGACCACACCAGACCACACCAGACTGACCAGACCACACCAGACCACACCAGACCACACCAGACCAGACAGACTAGACCAGACCACACCAGACCAGACTGGAACAGACCAGACAGACCAGACCAGACCACACCAGACAGACCAGACCACACCAGACAGACCACACCACACCACACCAGACCAGACCACACCAGACAGACCAGACCAGGCCAGACCAGACCAGATCAGACCGGACCAGACCAGGCAGACCAGACCAGACCAGACTGGAACAGACCAGACAGACCAGACCAGACCACACCAGACAGACCAGACCACACCAGACGGACCACACCACACCACACCAGACCAGACCAGACAGACCAGACCAGGCCAGACCAGACCAGACCAGACCAGACCAGACCACACACCACACCACACCAGACCACACCACACCACACCAGACCAGGCAGACCAGACCAGACCAGACAGACCAGACCAGACCAGACCAGACCAGACCACACCAGACCACACCAGACCACACCAGACCAGACCACACCAGACCACACCAGACCAGACCACACCAGACCACACCAGACCACACCAGACCACCAGACCACACCAGACCACACCAGACCACACCAGACCACACCAGACCACACCAGACTGACCAGACCACACCAGACCACACCAGACCACACCAGACCACACCAGACCACACCAGACCAGACAGACTAGACCAGACAACACCAGACCAGACTGGAACAGACCAGACAGACCAGACCAGACCACACCAGACAGACCAGACCAGGCCAGACCAGACCAGATCAGACCGGACCAGACCAGGCAGACCAGACCAGACCAGACTGGAACAGACCAGACAGACCAGACCAGACCACACCAGACAGACCAGACCACACCAGACAGACCACACCACACCACACCAGCCCAGACCAGACAGACCAGACCAGGCCAGACCAGACCAGACCAGACCAGACCAGACCAGACCAGACCACACCACACCAGACCACACCACACCACACCAGACCAGGCAGACCAGACCAGACCAGACAGACCAGACCAGACCAGACCAGACCACACCAGACTAGACCACACCAGACCAGACCACACCAGACCACACCAGACTAGACCACACCAGACCAGACCACACCAGACCACACCAGACCACACCAGACCAGACCACACCAGACCAGACCACACCACACCAGACCAGACCACACCACACCAGACCACACCAGACCAGACCAGACCAGACCACACCAGACCAGACCAGACCAGACCACACCAGACCAGACCAGCAGACAGATACTCTCATGGTTCAGCTTCACAGCCGCATCGCTCATGTTCGTTGGTTTTACCTTCACGCAGGTACGGCCTGAAGGTGGACATCTGGGCAGCTGGAGTCATCACCTACATTCTGCTGTGTGGTTTCCCGCCATTTCGGGGGTGAGTTACAAGGAGAAGTTGCCCGCCAGGAGAAACGATCTTTAACGGTCCGGTGTGAGGCCTGTTTTCTTCAGTGATGGACCACAGAACCATGACAGCTGTTGCATTTTCATGCTTTTGATTGAGTATTTTAAATCTAAAATGTTGATCGAGTCGTCCAGAAGGAACCAGAACAAAGCCTTTAGTTTAGTTGGAGGTGTTCAGGTGGTTCCTGTGAGGAACTCTTATGTCCACTGGACCGTTAAAGCTCCTGAACTGGTGCACAGCTCCCCCTGCAGGTGGACTGTGGTATTGCAGCTCGTGTGACGTCTGTTGTTACATCCTCTGTTTGGTGTGGATGTGTTCGCAGCAGCAGTGATGATCAGGAAGCCCTGTTTGACCAGATCCTCATGGGACAGCTGGAGTTTCCTCTCCCGTACTGGGACAACGTGTCAGAAACCGCCAAGGTGAAGATGCTCCGCCCACATGGATCACTTCTTTACACGCTTTACGCAAATGGAGCAGCAGACTGCTGACTGTGTGCTTGTTGCTGCAGGAGCTGATCCGATCCATGCTGGAGGTGGAGGTGGACCAGAGGTGCACCGCCCTGCAGGTTCTGGAGCATCCCTGGGTCACGGTGAGTCCTGCTGGAAGGCCTCAGCTGCAGCGTCTCCTCCAGTAGGTTATCATGACGTCTCCAGTAGGTGATCATGACGTCTCCTCTGGTTGGTGCAGGATGAAGGTCTGGGTGAGAACGAGCTGCAGCTGTCAGTGGCGGGAAAGATAAAGAAGCACTTCAACACCGGTCCGCGGGTCAGCGACACCAGCGCAGGAGTGTCCGTCATCTCTGTAAGTTACCCAGAGATGCTCCTCACTGAGCCTCCTGGGACCGGTTCTGGACAGGTCCAGGTTCCTGACTCTGTTCTGGTTTGTGTTCAGATGGACGACAACTTTTCTATGCAGAGATCTGGGTCGTTGGACTTCTACCAGCACCCGGCCATGTACTGGATCAGGTCAGTTTCCATGAAGACACCAGGGTTCCGTCCTGCTGGAGCTCGTTTCCAGTTGGAGACTGTTAGATCCCCCAGGTGATGGTTTCAGTCTCTGACCAGCAGAGTCTGTCACCGGGACCAGCTCTCCGTCCTTCGGGTCTGAAGTTGCGGCCTAGGGGGGTTCACCTCGCTAGGATTGCTCAACTTTGTTACCTGGTGTCAGGAAAGATTCACCTAGCTCTCACTGCATCAATCCATCTAAATGTCTACCCCGCCTGCTCTGATGACTACCCCTAAAGGAATAGCCTGGCTTTAGGTACTGTTATCAGCCACATTCGTTAACTGCAGCTCCCCCCTTATGATCTGGGCTCTTGTTACCAGCTAGGTTAAGTTTAGTGGCTTGGACAGCAAGTCCCAAGGGTCTGTGACAATAGGGGGCTAGAGAAACCAATCAGAACCTGTGTTGTTATGCAGAGGCACACCCAGTGTTACACTTGTGGGGACAGTTTCAATATCAACCACAACGTCTTGTGTTAATTTTATATCTATTAAACAGGTTAGCAGGGTTAAGCAACAGCATTTCATTGATTAAACATTGATTAAACATTGATTGAACATTGGAAAACAAACTCTACTACTCCACAATAATGCTACAGCTGGCAACTTCGTTCTTATGTGTTAATCCAGGCCGTGGTTTGTAATTCCAGTTATTTCCATGGAATGGTTTGAAAGAACTGTAGCTTGTAATACCAATTCTCATTCATTTGAATTGATTCAGGTTGGTTTGGTGTGAGCTGTGGCTTATAATTCCAATTTAATTTATTTATTTAAATGGATTGAGGCTGGTTTGTTATGAGCAAGTGGCCAGATTGCTCTTATCCAAGGCTGCGAAGCGAGGTGTCGAGGCAGGTCCTTCCAATAACAGGGTGGGTGTTCCTGAAACTCTGGTATCCGGCTCCTCTCCTGCAGTGAGCTAGGGAAAATCTGAAAAACCTCCAAATATATCCTTCAAGAATGAGAAATGGTTGTTCCGTTCTGAGTGTCTCTTTTTTTCTGTTCTTGTCTTGAAGAATAAATTCTCAGTAAAATCCATTGGTGGTGATTAGCTCTTGGTCCCAGCCGATCATCCTTCGAAGAACGCTCCACAGAATGAACGCTATTTCTCTCAAAACCCTCTGGCCATGCCTGACTTGCTCCAGCCCCCAAAGTCCTTGTTTATTCAGGATTCACACGTTCTGATTGGTCTTACAATGACATGTGTAATCATATTTACATATTCTTACATGATTGGTACACGTCCCAAGTCTTACACAAATGATCCATCCTACAAGGCTAGCCTGATTGGTCCACGTA
Organism: Hirundichthys speculiger; assembly: GCA_018398805.1. Lineage (NCBI taxonomy): Eukaryota > Metazoa > Chordata > Actinopteri > Beloniformes > Exocoetidae > Hirundichthys > Hirundichthys speculiger. The sequence continues at coordinate 234,932 of JAGFBZ010000567.1, forward strand.
GAACCAAACGCACTGAAGCCTCAAGGCTATTCGCCCCCGGCTGTCTCTCTCGCTATCAAGTGCTAACAGCGGTTACTCAGCAGTGTGTATGTAGGAGAGATTACCCACTTCATGCCAAAGTCTAACTTGAAGCACACAGTTGTTCTGAACAATCCCGTTTAACTTTTTCCTCAAAATGAGTTGTTACTCAATTAACAAACCAAGTTTACACTTAATCCAATCCCATTCTAGGTTCGTCATTAGAGCAATCAATATTTCTATTGGGTTTAATGCCTTCATCCAACCCCTCTCGTCCTCTGCATTTTAAAGGAGCCTGACAGCCATTGTTTACCTTCAATGTGGCACACAGAGACAGCTATCTCACTTTGTTTACATTCCACAACTGAACAGATAACACTACTGCTGCATTCAGACACACTGCCTTATTTCACAGTTAGAGAATAGTTTCCTTGTTCGAGAATATTCCATAAACCTAACAGCCGAGATGATCCCAAAAATCCATGCCTCACTCGACAAGACCCAGATTAGTTTTCAGCTGTTTTCAAAGACAGAAGAGAATTCTAGAACTTTTAAGGTTCTAAATTACCAAAACATTCACATTTTCAGCTGATTTTGTAGCAAGAAAATGAGTGAAATGAAGCAAACAAAAAAGAAGTTGTAGTCGTTTGTTAATTGTCCTTGTGGGCAGCGTTTAGACTCCATGAGCAGATAAAGGTCTTCTGATGCTGACCCTGTCCTCTGTTCCCCCCCAGGCCCCCCCTCCTGATCAGGAGGGGCAGGTTCTCAGACGAGGACGCCACCCGGATGTGAAGCAGACGATCCAGACTGTGAACGCAGAAATAATAACCAACACACAACGTGCGGAGCCCCCCCCCCCCGACTCCCCGACTCCCCTGACCCCTGACCCCTGACCCTTGCTCCGACGCCTCCCCAGACGATGACGTCTCCATCAGCCCAGCACCGTCTGCTCCACCAACTCTCCCTTCTAGAGAGGAGGAGGAGGGGCCTCAGGGCGGTGGGAGGATCCTCATCCAGCTCCTCTCTGTCTGGAGGAAGAGGAGGAGGAAGAGGAGTCATCCTCACACCTGATGCTGGTGAGGAACAACTGAAAACTATGGAGGAAAAAAGAACAAGAAATCTTTAGAGAATTTCCAAATCAAAGACATGGAGGAGAGATGAAGGATGAGCAGAAATAGACACCAGGAGGAAGACTGGAGGTGGCAGTGACAGGAGGATGAGGAAGATGAGGAAGATGAGGATGAGGTTTCTAACTTCTTCTCCAGCAGCCAGAAGGAGCAGCTGGACGTGGAAACAACTCTTCATGGGTTCATGTTTTATTGAAGCTCATGAACTCGTTCTGGATCCACAACATTTTTGATAATCAGAACAAGTTCTTGGTTAAGTCCAGAACCATGGCCGAGTCCGGAGCTCAGAGATGAGTCATGATGACCACACAGACTTGATGAACTATTTAAAGATTGGAAAATACAGCTCCAGGAGGTAGAAAGAAGGAGTTTCTGGAAGAGCTGTTCCAAAGAAAGCAGCAGTTGAGCTCCAGATGTTGGTGATGTTGCCTTCCTGCGATGCTGGACTGCAGTTTTACCGTTTACATTTTACAGACTGCTGTCAACTCCACAAAGGCGCGTTTAACGGCTCCAGACCTGCAGCACGTCCAGACTCAAAAACTCAGCAGCATCCAGGTGCTTGTAGCAAACTTCTCCTCACATGTTCTCACCAACACTCCACTGGTCCCAGCAGCAGGTAAAGGTACAGACCGGTAACCAGGTGAGGTCCTGCAGCCGCCGGGACAGACAGGAGCAACGTATGGATTTCAGAAAACCAGCAGCACTCGTGCAAACTGAAGTTAGGATTTATTGAAGCTCTGTAAAACCTCATTCATGGAAGCATGACAGACGTACAGTAGCTATTCTTCTCAACTCTTCTGTATATGTCATGTAAATAACCTTGATTTATTTTGATAGTTCACAATACACTATATTTCTTTACTAGTAGTATGTCTGAAAAGGGTTATGTAACAGTCAGTAACGTAAAATAATAATGAAATAAAGGAGACGATCAGTGGAAATGAAAACATGGCTGTTTGGCTGAAGAGGCTCACGTTCTACCTGATTCATGACACCACTGCTGATGTCACTTCCTGTACAGAATCAGCCAATCAGGTGGCTTCCAGTCAGGTGACAGAGCAGCTCTGTGGTTGTCGCTGCAGTCGTGGAAGTTCTCGTATTTATCTTCATCGTTGCACAGACACGATTAAGTGCTGCAGACCACAATAAATCCAAAAATGTCAGTGTTTTACCAAAGTGCTTCACAGCTGCACCAGTGGTTCCAGTCGTTCCAGATATCTGTACCTCTGTTTATCAATAACTACAGTAATCATTAAAATATGTGGAGAAAACAAATGTTGGCTTGATTTCAGTCATTCATGTGTTTAAGCTTGTTTTCTAAATGGAGACTTGTATCCTACCCAGCTCATCTTTAGCTGTTTTATATTCTTTTTCACTTCAGTTCAGAAATACATTATTGATCCCTGAAGGGAAATTAATCTGTTGTAGTAACTGTCCTGGTCCAAGTCTCTTCAGTGATTCTAGAAGGTTCCAGCTATGTTCAGGAAGGATCTGAAGATCCTCTGACTGAAGACACTGATGCTGAACCTCTGTGTTGTTAGATGTTCATGATCGTCCATGATGGTCTTCATTAAAGGATCCTCCTCTGCTCCATATCCTCCATCATCTCCAGACCAGAACCAGTCTTCTCCATCAGCTTGTTCAGGTCCTCTGATGCTGCAGATGGACTGAACTCTCCTCAGCAGACTGATAGAAGATCTGAACATCTGGCTGAAACACTGAAGGACCTCAGCTTCCTCCAGAAGTAAAGTCTGCTCTGTCCCTTCTTCTCAACAGCATCAGTGTCTCCAGTCCATTCTGTTGTCCAGGTGGACACTGAGGTCTTTATCTTCCTCCACTTCTTCTCCATGATGGAGATTCTGTTGGACTTGTTCCTGGTCCTCCTGAAATCCACAACCATCTCCTTTATCCTGTTGACATCTAAGATGAGATTATTGTCTCCACACCACAAAGAGGTCCACCAATTCTCTGTCCTCAGTCTCTGGTCCACCAGTTCTCGGTCCTCAGTCTCTGGTCCAGCAGTTCTCGGTCCTCAGTCTCTGGTCCAGCAGTTCTCTGTCCTCATTCTCTGGTGCAGCTGCTTCCGAATCCCTGGAGCAGCAGAAGATCCATGACTGGGGTAGAAGATGAGACAGCTGAGATGTTCAGTGAAGCTGTGGGTCCAGGGAGGGTGGAGGTCTGTAGGTCTGAACTGAACCTGCTGAAGAACCAGTCCAGGTCATCGTCTCTGTCCAGACCTCCATCTATCTGATCCTCCTTCTGTTTGAAGCCTGTGATCTTCTTCATCCCGACCACATCTCCTCTGCTGATCTGCTGGAGCTGGTTCTCCATCTTTCTCCAGTCCACCTCCTGGGTGTCTCTGATCTTTCAGTAGCTGTAAACCCAGTTAAAAGAGATGAGAGCAAGTGTTTACATTTTCATACAATCCTGTTTCAATTCATCTTAAAGAACAAAGTAACCATATCATCATAAAATATCAGTTTCAGCTTCTTATAAAGGAACATTTTATTATTTTCACAAACTGTCTTTGAGGTCTCAGATCTCGGACCTGCCATCAGCAGAAACCAACAAAGCCCAGTCTGGATCCCAGATCAGCAGATAACTGAGACGTTGATATTTGTGTAAAAGTCTCGTTATCTACCTGCTCGGTCAGGTTTCATCACTTCCTGCTTCTGTTTCCATCTCGTGAACAGCTTCGGTGTCGAATGGAGACTGTTGTTCAAACCACTGCACCCAGACACCAGCAGGGGGCAGTAGATCCTGAGGACTCATCATGCCAGACCACATGGACCACAGGTACATGTCCAAACCACAGGGACGTGTCCAGGACTGGACAGCTGTCTCCAGCTGTGATCCAGTCAGCTGCTCTTTCAGCTGGTTTCAGGTCTTTACTGGATCGACCCAAAAACATAAAACTAAGACACAAAAATAGGGAAGAAAACTACAACATTAAATGAACAAAGTTCTTTCTGACTCCAGATCAGCTTCAGATTGATTTATTTCTCATAAACGGACTTAAATTCAACAATGAAAAAGGTCTGATATGATGCATGTGAGGCCAAAAATCAATGATCAATCTGATCAAAAACCACAAACTGCTTTGTTTGCTTGTTCTTTATTTATTTATTTGTGTGAGAGATAAGTGAGGAGGGAGGGAGAGAAGCTAATGTTTTCTTTTTTAGTTCTTCTTCTTACCTCCTGCTATGAGCTTTTGAGTCATGAGGTACTTAGTCTTCCTTTTTTTCTTGGTTTTGTCTTCATTTTTGTTATTTTATGCACACACACACACACACACACACACACACACACACACACAGATATATAGAGATATAGATAGATATAGATATATATATATATATATATATATATATATATATATATATATATATATATATATATATATATATATATATATATATATATATATACATATATATTATAGTATTTTTTTCAGACATAGCAGTGTACAAAGGTTTTATTCATTTATTTACTTTTCAGATAATTATTATCATTAACAAGGACCACTCAGGTTCACAGAGGGAGGAGGGAGGACAGATATATTGGCAATAGGAGGACATATATGAATAATGATTATGGAGACTGAGAACACCATCCAACTGTGAAGCACGGGGGTGGCAGCATCATGATGTGGGGGTGTTTAGCTGCAGGAGGGACTGGTGGACTTCACCAGACAGATGACATCATGAGGAAAGAACATTCTGGAGAAATATTGACACAACATCTCAGACATCAGCCAGGAAGTTAAAGCTTTGACACTAATAGGTCTCCAGATGGACGATGACCCTGAACGCACCACCAGATTAGTTACTAAGAGGCTCCAGGAATACAGAGTCCATGTTCTGGAGTGGACATCACAAAGACCTGATCTCAGTCCTGGAGAACATCTGTGGTCAGAGCTGAACAGGAGACCTCCAAACAAGCTTCAGAAAGGAAACCCAGAACGTTTGACCCAAATCAGTTTAAAGATGATGCCAGATACTGAGGAGGTGGATGAAGATTTCTGACTCTGGAGAAAGTCTCTTTTCATTCTGGCATTTAGCAAAAAGAAAACATGCTGGTGATCCTGACTGACCTACAACAGGAAATGTTTAGTCTGATTTAAAGACAGACAGTGAGAAAATAAATAAATAAATAAAGGTTATCTGCCTTTTTGGAGCGTCAGTCCGCAACAGTCATGATATTTGCCGGTAGGGGGCGGTCGGTAATAATGTGCTGTAACGCGTGATAAGGAAGCAGAGAAGAAGACTGTTGTTGTTGGTCAGCTGGAAGAAAGCGAACAAAAACATGTGATTCCTCTTCAGATCTTCGTGTCATGATGACGCAGAGCCGCAGGAAGCACCTGGACGTGTGACAGATAAAGGTGAGAGTGACGTCCCGACTGCAGCAGCGCTCTTCTTCCCGCTCCGCCATGACCGAAGAGGACGCCTCCTCCTCCTCCCTCCTCCACCCGGACGGACCGCGGTTCTCCGGGGACAGAACCGCAGGAGACGCCTCCTCCTCCACCCTGCTGCTCACCAAGGACGGACAGCGGTACTACGTGGACGGAACCGGGGCCGTGGACAGCAGGAACGTGCTCACTCCCCACGAACCGGACGGCAACGTCCACTCCTACGACCCCGAGGACCCCGACGAGGAGAGCGATGTCCTGGACGCCTCCGACCCCAGAGACGGCGCCGCCAGCCCGGAGGAGCTCAACGACGAGGAGACCTCCGAGGGGGACAACGCCCCCAAACACTGCACGTACGAGGGCTGCACGGAGACCACCACGCAGGTGGCCAAGCAGAGGAAGCCGTGGATGTGCAAGAAACACCGCAACAAGATGTACAAGGACAAGTACAAGAAGAAGAAGAGCGACCAGGCCATGTCCAGCTCCAAGCTGGAGGTGAGAACATCCCTCATGGAGAGGATGGCATACATGTTCTTTTACTTGTAATTGTTTCTTTATTTAAGATTTAATAATATTACTTTAGTTAATGATATTAGCTCGGGGGTAATGATCTGGGTCTCAAAGTGCTTAGAGACAAATTATATTATAAAAGATGCTGTAAAAATTAGTTGAACTGAAATAGAAGAATATTACTCTGTATTATTTTATTATTTAGTGTTATACAGTCATGGAAAAAATTATTTGACCACCCTTGTTTTCTTCAGTTTCTTGTTCATTTTAATGCCTGGTACAACTAAAGGTACATTTGTTTGGACAAACAGAACAATAACCACAAAGATTGCTCATAAGAGTTTTATTTAAGAGCTGATATCTTACCATTTTCCATGGTTTTCTTGATTATAACCTAAATCACTTAAGTTTTTACATCAATAGCTATGGCGTTTTACTGCCAAAAACACTGCTTTTATGCATTCAGTGTTTTCTTTTCTGTCTGTTTTAGTCACATGATGACGTTTAGTGGTACCAGGTATTAAAATGAACAAGAAAGTGAAGAAAAAATGGTGGTTTATTAATTTTTTCCATGACTGTAGAAGGATGTTAGAGATGAGGGTTGTACAAACACAGAACAGGTTTCCTGTAATCGTGACAGAACCATCAGAACTGTCTCTACAACTTGTTTGCCTGCATGAGAAGAGATGGATGAGTTGTCTTCACTGTGGTTGACAGGCTGTTGTCTCAGACGTCAGTCGTCCTCACTCCTGTTGTCATCTGTGTTTCTGAGCAGGAGAACTCTGAGGAGAGACCCGTCTCTGTGAACAAACAGCGTCTGAGCGCCATGGGGGACCGTCCAGCCAGACCCTCCCTCATAGAGCAGGTCCTGAACCAGAAGAGACTGGTGAGTCACAGCTGGTTTCAGGTCTTTACTCAGTCAGGTTTCTCTCGCCGATGAACCTGAACGTTTCTGCCGTTGAACCTGAACGTTTCTAACCTGAACGTTTCTGTCGTTGAACCTGAACGTTTCTAACCTGAACGTTTCTGAACCTGAACGTTTCTGTTTGAACCTGAACGTTTCTAACCTGAACGTTTCTGTCGTTGAACCTGAACGTTTCTGTCGTTGAACCTGAACGTTTCTTTGGTTTAATCTGAACCTTTCTGTTGTTGAACCTGAACATTTCGTTGGTTTAACCTAGGGATGCACATGGTTAACCGTTTAACCGTTAACCGATAACAGTAGCTCTAAACCGATTAATACTAGCGGTCAATTTTTTTTTTAAGCTACGTAATTCAATCAACTCATGGGGGCATGTTGACAAGTGCAACACATGCCATCACGTGCGTCCCATCACAGCCCACTTTACAGCAAAGATGAAGAGAGTAAAAAGGAGTTCTGTGCAGTGTTGTACCTGAACGTGTTCATTGAACGAAAGTTCACGAACTAGTTCATATTTTTCGCAAACGTTAACTGACTGCATTCACTTTCCCCTTCACGAGCGTGAACGAGTTCATTTGGGCAGTTGTGAACGATGCTCTTTCAAAGTTCACGCATGGTCAAAACCGTTCCAGGTTTCCAGCGAACCCCATTTAAAATCCACCACAAACGAGCCTGATATGTATCTGAGGAAATCAATCAAACATGGCAACACGGCTGTCGCTGCTGTCGATTACAAAAAAATTAACTATTTAGTTCATTTTTTGAAATGGTGAACTGAACTAGTTCATTTTAATTTCTGTGAACTATGAACTGAACTATTTTCTATGAACTATGAACTTAACTAGGTCGTGTAGAAAGTGAACTTGCCCAATTTCGACCAGAAAGGGGAGGAGGTCATTTGCAAATTATGCGGTGCAACACTGAAATACTCCAGCAGTACGAGTACAATGCAGTACCACTTAAGAAACAAGCATCCAGCATCAGACGATGGAGGACCATCGCAGCGAACTTTGTCCTCCATGATGGCCAGGAGAAAGTGTGACGTGTGGCGGTCTGAGAAGTTAAAGGAAAAAACCTGGTCAATGAGGGAAAAAGACATTTTGCTCATCAGTGTGGTCAGTGGTGAAGGGTTCCAGGAGCTAATGGGCTATATCGAGCCTAATTACCAAATTCCATCAAGACCGACCATTACCCGACGATTAGAGGAGAGGAAAAAGGAACTGAAAACGCGACTTGCAAGTACTAAGTTCGTGGCTATTACACCGGACCACTGGACCGCGCTCACAACAGGGAGCTACGTGACAACTACGTGTCACTATATCGATGAGAACTGGAAAGCTAATTCTGCTGTCCTGTTAACGCAGAGCATGCCACGTAGATAACGGTTATAAAAAAATCCAAAATGTGCATCCCTAGTTTAACCTGAACGTTTCTGCCGTCGTTGATCCTGAACGTTTCTGCCGTCGTTGAACCTGAACGTTTCTGCCGTCGTTGATCCTGAACGTTTCTGCCGTCGTTGATCCTGAACGTTTCTGCCGTCGTTGAACCTGAACGTTTCTGCCGTCGTTGATCCTGAACGTTTCTGCCGTCGTTGAACCTGAACGTTTCTGCCGTCGTTGAACCTGAACGTTTCTGCCGTCGTTGAACCTGAACCTTTCTGCCGTCGTTGATCCTGAACGTTTCTGCCGTCGTTGATCCTGAACGTTTCTGAACCTGAACGTTTCTGCCGTCGTTGAACCTGAACGTTTCTGCCGTCGTTGAACCTGAACCTTTCTGCCGTCGTTGAACCTGAACGTTTCTGCCGTCGTTGAACCTGAACCGTTTCTGCCGTCGTTGATCCTGAACCTTTCTGCCGTCGTTGATCCTGAACGTTTCTAACCTGAATGTTTCTGCCGTCGTTGAACCTGAACGTTTCTGCCGTCGTTGAACCTGAACGTTTCTGCCGTCGTTGATCCTGAACGTTTCTGCCGTCGTTGATCCTGAATGTTTCTGCCGTCGTTGAACCTGAACCTTTCTGCCGTCGTTGAACCTGAATGTTTCTGCCGTCGTTGAACCTGAACCTTTCTGCCGTCGTTGATCCTGAACGTTTCTAACCTGAACGTCTCTGCCGTCGTTGAACCTGAACGTTTCTACCGTCGTTGAACCTGAACGTTTCTGCCGTCGTTGATCCTGAACCTTTCTGCCGTCGTTGATCCTGAACCTTTCTGCCGTCGTTGATCCTGAACGTTTCTAACCTGAATGTTTCTGCCGTCGTTGAACCTGAACGTTTCTGCCGTCGTTGAACCTGAACCTTTCTGCCGTCGTTGATCCTGAACGTTTCTAACCTGAACGTTTCTGCCGTCGTTGAACCTGAACGTTTCTGCCGTCGTTGAACCTGAACCGTCGTTGAACCTGAACGTTTCTGCCGTCGTTGAACCTGAACGTTTCTGCCGTCGTGAACCTGAACCTTTCCCGTTGAACCTGTTGAACGTTTCTGCCGTTTCTGCCGTCGTTGAACCGTGAACCTGAATTTCCGTGTTGAACCTGCCGTCGTTGATCCTGAACCTTTCTGCCATCGTTGATCCTGAACGTTTCTAACCTGAACGTTTCTGCCGTCGTTGAACCTGAACCTTTCTGCCGTCGTTGAACCTGAACCTTTCTAACCTGAACGTTTCTGCCGTCGTTGAACCTGAACGTTTCTGCCGTCGTTGAACCTGAACGTTTCTGTCGTTTGAACCTGAACCTTTCTGCCGTCGTTGAACCTGAACGTTTTATTGGTTTAACCTGAACGTTTCGTTGTTGTTGAACCTGAATGTTTCTGTTGTTGAACCTGAACGTTTCTGTTGTTGAACCTGAACGTTTCTGCCGTCGTTGAACCTGAACGTTTCTGCCGTCGTTGATCCTGAACGTTTCTAACCTGAATGTTTCTGCCGTCGTTGAACCTGAACGTTTCTGCCGTCGCTAAAATGAACGTTTTATTGGTTTAACCTGAACGTTTCGTTGTTGTTGAACCTGAATGTTTCTGTTTTTGAACCTGAACGTTTCTGTCGTCGTTGAACCTGAACGTTTCTGTCGTATTCGAACCTGAACGTTTCTTTGGTTTAACCTGAACGTTTCTGTTGTTGAACCTGAACCTGAACGTTCCTGCTGTCTCGTGTCCTGCAGTCTCTGCTCAGGAGTCCAGAGGTGATCAGCTTCCTGCAGCAGCAGCAGCAGCAGCTCCTGACCTCACATCACCGCAGCCAATCACAGCAGCAGTTCCAGGGCTGCTGACATGGAGGACGCACAGGACCTCCTCCAGTTCATCAGCCATGACAAGGACAGTTTAAGAAGGCCGGTCAGCTGAAGGTTCAGATTTCATCATGTAGCAGTCAACTCTCACTGTTAAGGAAACTGATTTTTCTCTTCACTTATTAATTATCATGAATCATTGATGGATTCTGACTTTTTAAAGCTGTCTAAGCGCTGCATCTTCATGTCATGCTTTTAACTTTTTTTTTTCTACTAATTTATGGGCTCAGTGTGTTTTAATGTTTTCTCATTTTAAGTCTTTTTAAATGTGACAATCAGTTGTAAATTATGTTTCAAACCAAGTAAGAGTGTCAGGAGGAGCTGTATGTTTGTGGAGGCGCAGAGAGCCGAGAGAAGTTCTGCTGGTAGAAGATTCAGATATGAAAAATCACATTAAAGATTTCACACTGTGTTTATACAGAAGTGTTGTTGTTTTTGTTTTTTTTTAATAAATAGAAAAAAGCAGAAGCTTTAAAAATTCAACTTTTGTGGGGAACAACAAGTTTAATGGAACATGTAAAAATCCACCAGCACATTTCTACAAACATGGATTAACACGGAGATGCTACGTGAGATAATAAAGACTTTCAGAACAGTTTGAGTACCTGTAAATATCCCATTTCTCTATAAACAGAAACATCTCACCAGACTGAAATGAAGGAAACAAAGCCAAAAGAAATTCAGCTGTGTCCCTTTAAATAACGAAGAAGGAAACACATCAGGGCAGGAAACAGGACCAGGTCACCTTAGGACACTGAGGAGATGGGGTTGTGTGGGGAGCCCATCTGGGTCAGGACCTTGTCCAGCCACTGCAGAGGGCCATGCAGGTGCACTTCAATCCAGCAGGGGGTGCTGGTCACATCCTGGCGGTGGTATTCAGCCCCCCAACCCTGAGGAACACACACAGAGGTTTGAACAACCACCTGGTAACCCTGACCACAGCACCAGTCGCTGCTTACCTTCACGAAGCTCATGCGGATGGTGCACATCTTGGTGAGCTCGTAGACCACCTCAAAGCCGTGGTTGACCGACTGAGCCAGAAGCTGAGCGAACAGCTGGTTGTTGAAGATCTTCAGGCTGCAGCCGCTGGGGATCTTACACACCGTGGTCGGGTGGAAGCTGTGCTGGAAGTTACAGTTCCGGCTCTGGACGAAGATGCTGCTGTCGCTCAGACACTCAGCGTACACCTCCCCGCCCACGTAGTACAGGTGTAGACCTGACAGCAAAGAAGAAAGACTCGTTCACCTCATCAATATCTGACGACCTTCATAGCTTCAGTGCCAATAAAATAATGTCACGACATGACACAAGTGAGATGCAGCTGAGGTAAAGCTGAGGTCTGTCACCTCTTCATTGAGCAGGAAATCTTAAATGTTATTTATTGTTCCAACAATCATCAATAGCAGTTACATTTTTATTTTTCTCTTTAACTATTAAATCTGGTCTCCAGGAACCACATAAACAAACTCTGCTGGTTCATGGTTCATTTTAATTTTTCTCAGAAATCTAGAGTTAGAATCATGTGTTGCTGCTGATCATTTCATCCAGAGTTCAGTTTATTAGTCAGTTTAGTATTTTAGCTGCTGTTTTTACAGTGTGAAGGTTTGACAGAACTACCGTCTTCAAGTCTCTGTTTTTCTTTCATGAATTTATTTTTATTATTTCTGTTCCTGAAGTGCTGGTTAGGTGCAGGTGAGGTTCAGATCGGTGCTGTCGGGGGTCCGGTTGCTCAGGTGGAGTACCTTTGCCGATGTGCCTGCGCGTGTGCTCAATAGTGGAGTTGCGGTTGACGTTGGACAGCAGGCCGAGGCAGAAGCGGTTCTTGTTGTTGGACGGGTCTGTGAAGCCGTCCACCAACACGCTGCGGGACGAGGCGTGGAACGTCTCCCCCACCCGGTTGTTGAGCTCGTAGTAAGCGATGGAACACCAGTACTCGGGCTCTTCGTAACACACGGGCCGTAAATCTGCTCAGAGGTGGACATGGAGGTGGGTCGAGTAGAAAACATGGTTCTGCTCATTGACGAGGACGGTTAATTACCTCTGTGTGGAGCAGAAAATGTGAGTTTAGTGGTTTCTGTCGAGTTGCTGGGCTTCACGTCTTCTTGAGAGTTGGTCTCCATCATGCTGTAAGGAGGTGGAGGCGTCTCCGCTGAGAAACAAACACAGAGGTGAAGCCACTCACTCAGACTCAGAACCTGCTGCTGGACCAACACCTGTAAGCCCACCTGTGATGTGATATGGACTTCCAGGTTCTGCAGAGCTGTTGGGGGAGTTGGGGAAACTCTGGGAGGTGGGGGACTGGGCGAGGGAGGACGTAGGGGAGGAGGAGAAGGAGGAGCGGGGCAGTAGAGGGAAGGAGTCTGGGTACGTGGCGTTCTGGGGCATCAGAGGCTCGTTGTGCAGGGATGCATTCCTGAACTTGGCCAGTAAACTGTGCTGGGGGTTGAATTCGCTGTGACGAGGAACCAGAACCGGCGGCAGCACTGGAGACACCACAGAGACAATAGATGGAGCAGAGACATTGATGGAGCAGAGACATTAGATGGAGAAGAGACGTTAGATGGAGCAGAGACATTTGATGGAGCAGAGACGTTAGATGGAGCAGAGACATTTGATGGAGCAGAGACGTTAGATGGAGCAGAGACGTTAGATGGAGCAGAGACGTTAGATGGAGCAGAGACGTTAGATGGAGCGAGACATTTGAGATTTGGATGGAGCAGAGACGTTAGATGGAGCAGAGACGTTAGATGGAGAGAGACATTTGATGGAGCAGAGACACTAGATGGAGCAGAGACGTTAGATGGAGCAGAGACAGTTAGATGGAGCAGAGACGTTAGATGGAGCAGAGACGTTAGATGGAGCAGAGACGTTAGATGGAGCAGAGACATTTGATGGAGCAGAGACATTTGATGGAGCAGAGACGTTAGATGGAGCAGAGACGTTAGATGGAGCAGAGACGTTAGATGGAGAGAGACATTTGATGGAGCAGAGATGTTAGATGGAGCAGAGACGTTAGATGGAGCAGAGACATTTGATGGAGCAGAGACGTTAGATGGAGCAGAGACATTTGATGGAGCAGAGACGTTAGATGGAGCAGAGACGTTAGATGGAGAGAGACATTTGATGGAGCAGAGACACTAGATGGAGCAGAGAGGTACCCTGTCTCCATGTAGCCTGTCTCCCTGTAACCTGTCTACCTGTAACCTGTCTACCTGTAACCTGTCTCCCTATAACCTGTCTACCTGTAACTGGTCTACCTGTCTACCTGCAGAGTGTTTACCTGTAACCGGTCTACCTTAACCTGTCTCCCTGTAACTGGTCTACCTGTAATCTGTCTACGTGTAACCTTTCTACCTGTAACCTGCCTCCCTGTAACCGGTCTACCTGTAACCTGTCTACCGGTAACCTTTCTACCTGTAATCTGTCTACCTGCAGTGTCTACCTGTAACCTGTCTCCCTGTAACTGGTCTACCTGTTACCGGTCTACCTGTAACCTGTCAACCTGTAACTGGTCTACCTGTAACCGGTCAACCTGCAGAGTGTTTACCTGTAACCGGTCTACCTTAACCTGTCTCCCTGTAACTGGTCTACCTGTAATCTGTCTCCCTATAACCTGTCTACGTGTAACCTTTCTACCTGTAACCTGCGACCCTGTAGCCGGTCTACCTGTAACCTGTCTACCGGTAACCTTTCTACCTGCAGTGTCTACCTGTAACCTGTCAACCTGTAACTGGTCTACCTGTAACCGGTCTACTTGCAGAGTGTTTACCTGTAACCGTCTACCTGTAACCTGCCTCCCTGTAACCGGTCTACCTGCAGAGTGTTTACCTGTAACCGTCTACCTGTAACCTGCCTCCCTGTAACTGGTCTACCTGCAGAGTGTTTACCTGGGGTCTCCACACGGCGATAATGGTACGGGTTGACACAGATGTCCTTCTGCTTGGAGCCGAAGGGGAACTCGCAGCAGTCTAGGGCTTTGAGCTCGTGGTGGGACTGCAGGTCGGGCCAGCGCCAGACCCGACAGTAGATGACGTGAGGAAGACCCTTCCTGTGGGACACCTGCAGCCTCCCATCCAGCGAGCGTGGAATCGTCACGCACTTACCTGACAGTTTAAAACAAAGCTACTGGTTAAACTTTTACTCTTGACAAATATTTATCACTGATGTCTTATTTTTATCTTGGACCTCTGTATTTATTGGTGATATAATACAAAAATAAATGTATGTATGAAGTTTTCCTTGGCTTGATTAAGATTCCAGGAAATGTACATAAGCATCAGCAGTAACTATCATTCCAGCAGGTTTCTATAGAGACCAGATGAATCTGGGAAGATTCATATCAGAGAAAAGAGAGCAAAAAATAGTTTTCTCATGCACAAATCTGATTTGAGTTTTAGCACTTCTACCTTAATCTTTGTATTTTGGTGAAATGCAGCATCATCGGTTATTAAAATGGGTTATTAACTAAAATAAAAGCATGGAAGACACCTAATAGACATCTAAAACATGACCCACAACTACACTACTTGTTCAATAATATGTTGTATTTTCAAAGCTGGCTATGCTGTTCACTGGAAACTCATCATCTTAAAAATGCTGGTAACTAATAATAAAGTGAATATTTCCCATTGAAATGTGGAATCAGATTGTGTGAGGGAAGATTTAATCTCAATAAATCTGCCACGGTAAAGGGGACGCACTATTTAAAAATGTCTTTTCTGAGCTTGAGTTTTTTTTCTTTTAGTGTTTTTAATGACTATCAAGCAAAAACTCCAACATAAAAAACCTGTCACTTCATTTTAGTCTGAGAACTTCTCATTGAGTGAGCTGTTCAGATTTGCAGAGTCCTGTGACATCACAGATCCACATCCATCCATCATCTATGCCTGCACAATCCTCTGCAGGGTCTCAGAGATCTGCTGGAGTCTATTCCAGCTCTCTCTAGGGGTCCACCTGGACAGGTCTCCAGTCCATCACAGGACCACATGTAGACGAACAACCATGAACACCCACAATCACTCCTACAGGTGATCTAGAACCACCAGAACCACTTCTAGACCACCAAGACACTCTGCTGCCCACAGATCCACATCAGAGTGGAAATACTCAGCTTTTTTATCTTTCTCTTTACCTGCTTGAGCTCTGAAAGTCATAGCTGCAAGGCTGGGAAACTGAATCAAAACAAGGAACACTCCACAGAAAAGGTGGAATGGAGTTTAGTCCAGTGGAGTGGTGACCTGAAATGTTCCTCTGCAGATATTGATAACCTCGTCATCAATACTGCAGATATTTTACATTCAGCTTTAGATGCTGTTGCTCCTCTGATAAAGAGGGTCTCTAACCAGAGGAGCTCAGCTCCCTGGTATCATTCACATCTCCACACGCTGAAACAAGAAACACCTAAAATGGAAATGAAGTGGTCCTCTAGTAGATCTGTAGACTCCCATCACACCTGGAAAGATAGTTGAGTAGTCTACAAAAAAGACCTTCGTGATGCTGGAACAGCTGACTATTCATCATTAAGAGAAGAAAACAGCAATAATCCTGGTTTTCTGTTCATCTCTGTATCCAGACTGACAGAGTCTCAACTCTGTTGGTCCGTTCATTCCTGCAGCTCTCAGTACTGAAGACTTTATGAGCTTCTTTAGAGGTAAAACCATCAGAACCAGAGACGAAACCAACCAAGACCAACCACCAACAGCTGTGGACGTTTCTCCAGCTTCAGTAACTTCCTCTGGTCCTGACCTGACTCTGGACTGGTTCTGTCCTGTAGACCTCTCTGAGCTGACCTCAACATCAGTAACGATGATCCATCCACGTGTCTACTAGACCCCATCAGAACTCCACTACTCTAAAATGTTTTCTCTTTTATTGGTATGTCAATATCAGATCAGATTAACCTATCCCTAACATCAGGATATGAACCACAGGTTTTTAAAGTCTCAGTAATTCAACATTTACTCTAAAACCATCTTTTGATCCAGACATTTTAGTGAATTATATACCAATATCCAACCTTGCATTTATCTCTAAAATTCTGTTAAAGGTAGTTGAAGCCAGTTAGGAGAACACCTGCATAGAAATGATCTATTTGAAGTTTTTCAGTCAGGGTTCAGAACTCATCACAGCACAGAAACAGAGCTGATTAGAGTCACTAACGACCTCCTCATGGCCTCAGATGATGGATTAGTATCTGGACTAGTTCTGCTGGACCTCAGAGCTGCTTTGATACCATCCATCACAGCATTTTACTGCTCAGATTAGAGCAGGTTATTGGGATTAAAGGGACAGCACTAGGCTGGTTTAAATC
The DNA here is from genome assembly GCA_018398805.1 of Hirundichthys speculiger. NCBI lineage: Eukaryota > Metazoa > Chordata > Actinopteri > Beloniformes > Exocoetidae > Hirundichthys > Hirundichthys speculiger. Next base: position 251,497 of record JAGFBZ010000567.1, read on the forward strand.
ATATCTATCTGATGTTCCAGTTCTTTCATGTTCATGATGTTTCTTCCTCACAGACGAGGGTCTGCTATGGCATCCCACAGGCAGAGCCGGCCCAAGGCATAAGCGAACTAAGCACCTGCTTAGGGCCCCACGGCCAGTAGGGGGCCCCAAAGAGTAATCAACAAAAAATATTTTATTTTTTATTTTTTGCATGTATGAGTGATGCTTTCTGTATGATCAAATCACATATATTATTGTAAAAATGAAATAAAACAAAATTTAAAAAAAATGTAGTGTTGCTGCTGATGTAGGCCTAGTGATTCTTACTGCCGTTCTATGTCAAAGCTCCGGTATACCGGTAATGTGTGCCTCCTGCAATGCGCACTGAGTGTCCAAAGCGCAGGTAGTTGAAGGGCAAAAAATGTCACAAAAAAGGACATATTCTTCAGGAGCAGAGAAAAGAAAGAGGAAGAAAGAGGAAGAAGAGAAAAAAATGCCAAGATAAAGGTATATTTGCATGTCATGGAATGTTAATCAAAGAGATTTGTGTAGCAGTTAATAACATAGGCTAATAGCTAGCTAGTTTAAAACGAGAGAGATTTATCTTTCATCTGGCCTATTTTGTATTTGTGTCTGAGCTTTAACTTCGAGTTGATTCTCAGGGTTGGCCCTATATATTTCTCCCTTTTTTTCTTTTTGGCTTCAAAACAAAGTTATTGCTAATATTTGATGGTAATCTGTTTGCTAGCAAGCGCAGTGCTAGCAATATGTTTTTGGATCAGGCTGATATGTTGCTCAAATTGTTTGCTGCAGAGCTTGGTTATTTATGTGAGCAAAATAAACATTTTTTTTTTTTTTTTGTTGTTTTTTACATCAACTCATAATGTGAAACTTCCCCAGGAGCACTGTTTAGGTACTTTGGAGCCCAGTGTCAGTCCACATCCTCAGGTTCAACTGTGGGAAATGCATCAGGTCAGGGAAAGACTGGCACTACACAGTACATTTCATTTTGAAGTATAAGAATTACACCTGAAGGGAATTTAGTGTATCTCATTAATATGTGTGTATATTAATGTATTTCAGGTGCATCTTCATCTTCTACAGAGCCTTGTCTCGCACCTTCATCCTCAGTGCCCACCGTCCCATCAGGCTCTGTGTCTGATTTACCTGGTAATTTAACTGCAAAACTTTCATGTAATTGTCAAATTACCTCAATAAGATTTATTTTAAGATATAATCATATGATGAGGGACTTTTTAGACAAACACATATTATTTCCAAATTACTGAAGTAAATTTCAGTTGTTTCACTGGCAGAGTTTTTCTTATTACAAGCAAAAACACACTGATAAAAGAGAGTTTAAGCTTTTAGGTTTTTTTTATAAAAAAAAAGAAAAGAGTAAGCAACATGAATACGTGTAATATGACATCTAACATGGCTAGCTTTTGTTGTTGTTGTTGTGTTTTTCATCTTAGGTCCATCTCCATCCTCTATAGAGCCTTGTCTCGCACCCCCATCCTCTGTTCCCACTGTCCCCTCTGGGTCTGCAACGACAGCTGATTTACCTGGTAAGTTAACAGCAAAACACCTTTTATAATTGCTCATTGTATTGCAGAACATTCAGAAGTTAATAATTATGTCCAAAACTGTAATTTCATGTCCGTATCAGTCTTTATTTAATCATTGTCTTTCTTTGGTCACTTCTTCAGCAACTTCCACCACAACATCCCCTTGGCACCATGGATCATCATCAGCTCTGCCAGTTGATCCAGCTGAGTGGCCTTCTTTCCTCTCAGATTCAGATAGAACTGAGCAGGTAATCAGAGGGCCACTGCCTATTCTCTAATTTTAAGTATACAGTTTACATTATTCAACTTTATATTTGTTCTTTTTAAAACCATTTTTGTTACCTGGTTTCAGGTACCTGTTCATTTACATGATTATTGAAATATCTGCCTGAAATTTTTGCACATTGCTGTTGTAGTTTTTTCTGTGTTGTGAAAATCAACCCCAGGCTGCTCTTGAAGCTGAATGTGAGATTAAAAACCATATGTGGCACCCTGAACATCATTCATCATTATTTTTTGTATTTGCATTGGTATTATTTATGTTATTACCTAGGCCACTCCCTTAAATGTGTAAAGACATGTCAGGTGTAATAAGTTTATACTGTAGTAGGTGTGTGAATGATCAACAATCAATATTATTGGCAGAAATAGTGGGCCCCACAATCAAATTTTGCTTAGGGCCCCATTGAGGCTTGGGCCGGCTCTGCCCACAGGGTTCAGTGTTAGGACCCATCCTCTTCACTCTATACGTGCTGCCCCTGGAAATATTATCCAGAGACACGACGTCAATGTTCATTGATACGCCGATAATACGCAGATGTATTTATCCATGAAACCAGAGGAAACAGAACCGTTAGACCAGCCATTCCCAAACTTCAGAATACCAAGGCCCAATTTGAAATGTGAAAAATCTCCGCAGCCCACCGAAACCTTTAATCACAACTGTGATCAACATACAGGACTAGGAACCATGATCTGATATTAATGTGAGGGGTCAACAAATAAGGTGACACTTGTCATATTCAGTTAAGATGACGGTAGAATAACACTGAACTGGTTTGTTTTATTACTTCTTAATGATTTTTTTTTATCATGTCATGAATATTTTACAGTAATTAAAAACATATTTTAAAAAGATCAAGGGTTTAAAACATATTTGTTCAATTTTAATGACCTCTCACGGCCCACCTGTAGTACCACGACGGCCCACCAGGGGGGGGCGCGGCCCACACTTTGGGAATCACTGCGTTAGACAAACTTCTGGCATGTCTGAAGGACATTCAGACCTTGATGTCCTCTAACATTTAGCTTTTAAATCCTGATAACACAGAGGTTATTATCTTTGGTCCCAAACACCTGAGGGACAGATGAACTGATTTTATGTTGTTCTCCAGTCCAACTGTGAGAAACCTGAGTTATTATAGATCAGGATATATGGTTTAAACAGCAGATTAACAAGGTTTGTCAGACTGCCTTTTTCCACCTCTGTAATATCTCCAAGATCAGGACCATCCTCTCCCAGGGTGATGCTGAAAAACTAATCCAGGTGTTTGTGTCTTCTGGACTGGATTATTGTAATGTGTCATTATCAGGATGTCCCAGTAATTCTCTGAACAGCCTCCAGATGATCCAAAATGCAGCAGTGATTGACAGAAGTCAGAGAGATCACATATCTCTTGTTTTAGCCTCCCTCCATTGACTTCCTTGAAAATTTAGAAGAGAATTCAAACTTCTGTTCCTGCATATAAGGCCCTTAATGGCCAAGCTCCTGGTTATCTACCAGACCTGATAACTCCTTATGCTCCTCATAGAGCTTTCTGCTCTCAGAGTGCAGGTTTACTTGGAGTACCTAGAAGATTCAGTGGTAGATCTGGAGGATGGGCCTTCTGCTATCAGACACCTTTACTATGGAGCCAGCTACCAGTTTGGGTTCAGCAGCCTGACACCACCTCCATCTTTAAAACTGAACTGAAAACATTTCTGTTCAGTAAAGCCTACAGTTGGTCTCAACTATAGTGTGTAGGGGCTAATAGTCACAGCTACAGTTACTGGAATGGATGAAGACCAGACTAGAGCAGGCTGGTCTGAAACATAGCCTCATCATAGCTATGCTGCTATAGGTCTACGCTGCAGGGAGACACCAACATGATCTGCTGACTGGTGTCCTCACCCCTCTACTCTTCCCTCCTTTCCTCTTCTCCCTTCAGCTGGATCCATAGTTAATTAGGAGGACCTCATTAATGCAACTGAGCTTCATTGTACCTGTAGTTTTAGTTCTGTCCTTTGCCCCATTTTTCTTTTTCTTTCTGTGTATGATATCAGTCCAGAGTTTCCAGAACTACATACTAACCTGCAGTTCCACCCTCTGACCCTCTATATAGATGTCATCCCAGCGTTGACCTCCACCTGTCTATATAGATGTCATCCCAGCGTTGACCTCCACCTGTCTATATAGACGTCATCCCAGCGTTGACCCCCACCTGTCTATATAGACGTCATCCCAGCGTTGACCTCCACCTGTCTATATAGACGTCATCCCAGCGTTGACCTCCACCTGTCTATATAGACGTCATCCCAGCGTTGACCTCCACCTGTCTATATAGACGTCATCCCAGCGTTGACCTCCACCTGTCTATATAGATGTCATCCCAGCGTTGACCTCCACCTGTCTATATAGACGTCATCCCAGCGTTGACCTCCACCTGTCTATATAGACGTCATCCCAGCGTTGACCTCCACCTGTCTATATAGATGTCATCCCAGCGTTGACCTCCACCTGTCTATATAGATGTCATCCCAGCGTTGACCTCCACCTGTCTATATAGACGTCATCCCAGCGTTGACCTCCACCTGTCTATATAGACGTCATCCCAGCGTTGACCTCCACCTGTCTATATAGACGTCATCCCAGCGTTGACCTCCACCTGTCTATATAGACGTCATCCCAGCGTTGACCTCCACCTGTCTATATAGACGTCATCCCAGCGTTGACCTCCACCTGTCTATATAGACGTCATCCCAGCGTTGACCTCCACCTGTCTATATAGACGTCATCCCAGCGTTGACCTCCACCTGTCTATATACCATCCCAGCGTTGACCTCCACCTGTCTATATAGACGTCATCCCAGCGTTGACCTCCACCTGTCTATATAGACGATCATCCCAGCGTTGACCTCCACCTGTCTATATAGACGTCATCCCAGCGTTGACCTCCACCTGTCTATATAGACGTCATCCCAGCGTTGACCTCCACCTGTCTATATAGACGTCATCCCAGCGTTGACCTCCACCTGTCTATATAGACGTCATCCCAGCGTTGACCTCCACCTGTCTATATAGACGTCATCCCAGCGTTGACCTCCACCTGTCTATATAGACGTCATCCCAGCGTTGACCTCCACCTGTCTATATAGACGTCATCCCAGCGTTGACCTCCCCTGTCTATATAGACGTCATCCCAGCGTTGACCTCCACCTGTCTATATAGACGTCATCCCAGCGTTGACCTCCACCTGTCTATATAGACGTCATCCCAGCGTTGACCTCCACCTGTCTATATAGACGTCATCCCAGCGTTGACCTCCACCTGTCTATATAGATTTCATCCCAGCGTTGACCTCCACCTGTCTATAGACGTCATCCCAGCGTTGACCTCCACCTGTCTATATAGATTTCATCCCAGCGTTGACCTCCACCTCTCTATATAGACGTCATCCCAGCGTTGACCCCCACCTGTCTATATAGACGTCATCCAAGCGTTGACCTCCACCTGTCTATATAGACGTCATCCCAGCGTTGACCTCCACCTGTCTATATAGACGTCATCCCAGCGTTGACCTCCACCTGTCTATATAGACGTCATCCCAGCGTTGACCTCCACCTGTCTATATAGACGTCATCCCAGCGTTGACCTCCACCTGTCTATATAGACGTCATCCCAGCGTTGACCTCCACCTGTCTATATAGACGTCATCCCAGCGTTGACCTCCACCTGTCTATATAGACGTCATCCCAGCGTTGACCTCCACCTGTCTATATAGACGTCATCCCAGCGTTGACCTCCACCTGTCTATATAGACGTCATCCCAGCGTTGACCTCCACCTGTCTATATAGACGTCATCCCAGCGTTGACCTCCACCTGTCTATATAGACGTCATCCCAGCGTTGACCTCCACCTGTCTATATAGATGTCTCTGGGATATCCACTAATATGCTGACCTGCAGTCTAATCCTCTGACCACCTCAGTGTTGCTGCCTACATCTGTTTATATAATGACCTCTGTAGTTCATGTACTAATAATGAACCAGTCAAAATAGAAGAACATATAATTATTAGTTCTCCAGCTAATGGATAATTACTATTCATATACTTTGTCCAGTATAATATTGCCAAGATATCTGTCCTCCATCCTCTCTCTGTCCTGTCTCCCTCCTTTTTTCTTTCTTTATCCAGCTGGTCTTCAGCAGGAAGGTCCCCCCTTTATGATCCAGGTTAGGTATTTTATTTTTTGTGGTATTTTAAGCAAAAACTTCAGAAAAACAAGGTTCTGCCTTGAATTGCCACCACAGGTTAAACGTCTGTGTTCTGGTACTCACTGGGCTGGCCCGGGCAGCTCAGGGCTCTCTCCAGCTCCTCCATCGCTCCCTTCTTCTTCTTCAGCTTCTTCACGAGAGAATCTACAGCTTTTTCTGCCCACTTCTCCTCCTCATCCCCTTGTTTCCAGCCAAGCAGTCGCTTCACCGCCGGGCTGGTGAAGGAGAACAGGGATGTAATGGAGGTAGAAGAGTTCATTTCCAGATGAGCTGATAGGTCCAGTTAATGGGATAAGAGTTCCCTTGAGGACAAGAATGAAGAGGCAAATAATGAGCAGCCAGGACACAGAAGGAAATAAAGAGGTAAAGATATAAGGGGTGGTGAGTCTGTGGTTTTTGTATTTGGCTGTTAAGTTCCAAGCAGCCTTGGTGGAGGACTTGGACTCCAGCCAGCGCAGTGCTAACTCTAAATCCCCTCTCTGTGTTGGCACAAAAGGATCCAGTAGTCCTGGATTCAGAGAGTCCTGCAGGGAAGGTTCTTCCTCACAGAGCCAGAAATCCAGGTCAGGTTTCAGTCACCTGCAGAGAGACGTGAGAAACTGGATGAACCGACGGGCTCAAGACGTCTGGAGGAGGTTTGACAGCAGATCCAGACAGACTGAGCAGCACAGAACAAGAATATTCAAGGACCCAGTCAGCAGGGTTCAGAGAGTATGGATGCATGAACAACAATGTTATTTATTATTCTCTGAGAAGAAAATGAAAAACAGAATAAAAAGGAAGCAGGACAGTACGGCCAGACTGGTTTCTGGATTCACCAGTAATGAGGAATGTCCTTTCTGGCCTCTGACGCCCAGGAGCCATGCTGTCTGGCCAGAACACATCACAGGACAGGAGGGGGGGGGGGGGGGGAGAGGGAGGGGAGGAGAGGGAGGAGGAGAGGAGGGAGGAGAGGGAGGAGAGGAGAAGAGAGGGAGGAGGAGAGGGAGGGAGGAGAGGAGAGGAGGGGAGAGGAATGGGAGGAAAGGAGAAGAGAGGGAGGAGAGGAGAGGAAAGGGAGGAAAGGAGAAGAGAGGGAGGAGAGGAGAGGAGAGGAAAAGGAGGAAAGGAGAAGAGAGGGAAGCTTCTCTTCCTCTTTTCGAGGAGGGTTCTCTTCGGAGAGTTTCCTTCTCTTTCGAGGTACCATTATAAACCGGTACCGTTAGAAACCGGTACCGTTATAAACCGGTACCGTTAGAAACCGGTGCCGTTAGAAAGACAACCGTCATCAAGAGTCTACAGAGGAACCAGAGTGAAGTAACTTCTCCAGTGGAAGATTGTTGCTGATGATTTTAGAAACATCTGAATTAACTAAAAGTTCATTTTGGTTTCAGGTTCTGGTTTAATATTTGAGTTCTTTGCTCGTTGATTTCTCCATTTTATTTCATCCAGATTACAGCCTCACTATTCTGCATTTAATCAGGTTTTTAAACACAACTCTAACCCTGACTAACATGCAGTATATGAAGACAGAGGTGCGTCTTGTGGAATATTCCATCCCTGTTAAACACATGAACATGCAGCGGGACCGTCCAGAGTGGAGCAGGTACCGAGGACTGCTGGTACCGAGGGCTGCGGTCCGCTGGTACCGAGGACTGCGGGTCTGCCGGTACCGAGGACTGCGGGTCTGCCGGTACCGAGGACCTGCTGGCAGAAATGTGAGCAGCAGCAGCAGCTGCTGCTGTAACAATGATGACAGCTCAGAGGATCAGCGCTGCCGCGGCTTTATGGAGGCTGGCGTCACTGAGTCTGCGCCCTCAGATACACTAATTACCTAAAGCTTTATCACCAGAAAACAACATCCAGCTTCCTCTACTGTCACTGCAGCCGCGACAGAACCCGCTTCAGCCAGAACATCCACGAACACCCGAGCGCATCCAGCACACCTCCATAGAGAAACCAAACTAAAGATATTAACATCACGCAGACCGCAGCGAGACAGGTACAGGTACACGGTACAGGTGGAAACAGGTTTCAGTATTTGCTGCTACAGGACCGTCTATAAAACTGCTCACCGATCAGAACCGTCAAATCCGCAAGTTTCCAGCAGCAGCTGTAAACTTCCTCCTGGAGCCAAAGTTTAACAGCTGTTTAAAACAACAAACACAGCTGGATATGAAACCATCCACATCTGTGCAAACAGCAGCTGTTTTCCCTCCTCACCTCTGCCCGAGATCCGGCGCTGCGGAGCGCGGATGGTTCCGTTCTGGACTGGGTCGGGCCGGCGCGCTGCCGCGGCCAAGGTGCGCGTCTTGTCTGCGTGTGTGCGTGGGTTGAGTCTGCCAGCATGTGAGCGTTCACGGCGGCGCGTGAAGACAGCGTCGCTGAAAACCTGCGGTCCAACCGGTCATTTCAAAATAAAACCAGAAGAATCTGGAAACTCCAGACAACCGACCGTGACCCAGCTGCTGGTCCGGGTCAGAACGAGATCATTAATACATCAAGAATTCCTTCTCTCTCATATAAATGTATCATCGTTGTCTCAATAGCAACATAACAAAAACCAGAAACGTCACAATAAAATGTCTCTTATGGTCCAAATGCCATGAGTTCACATTTAAAGTGGTTTCAGGATGCAGTTCTGATCTGTTGTAATTAAAAAAATAAAAATAAAACCATGTTGCTGCACCTGAAATACATAGTTTCCATTTTCATTATTTTTATTACTTTTTTAATTATTTATTTGAATGAGCTTCTTGGTGTCAATTAAAGCTGCAAAGCAGAGGTGTGTGTGTGTGTGTGTGTGTGTGTGTGGGGGGGGGGGGGGGGGGGGGTGGGGGGGGGGTAATGGTATAGTTTCCTTTGATCTGCTGCAACACAGGAGATTAAAATCACGATAACCTCTGCAAATTCAATTTATCACAAGTCAAATCATTAGCATCAGTTTTCAACTATAACATATTACCTGTTTGCCTATTTAACCCTACACTGAAATTATATATAATGGTCCACACATTTTTTGCAGTTCCTCCACCCGACCACTAGAGGCTGCGGTTCCTCTATGACCACTACAGGCTGCGGTTCTTCTACCGACCACTAGAGGCTGCGGTTCCTCTACCGACCCCTAGAGGCTGCAGTTCTAGAGGTCTAGAGGCTGCAGCTCTAGAGGCTGCGGTTCTTCTACCGACCACTAGAGGCTGCGGTTCCTCTACCGACCCCTAGAGGCTGCAGTTCTAGAGGTCTAGAGGCTGCAGCTCTAGAGGCTGCGGTTCTTCTACCGACCACTAGAGGCTGCGGTTCTTCTACCGACCCCTAGAGGCTGCGGTTCCTCTACAGACCCCTAGAGGCTGCGGTTCCTCTACCGACCACACAAGACTGCGGTTCTTCTACCGACCCCTAGAGGCTGCGGTTCCTCTATGACCACTACAGGCTGCGGTTCTTCTACCGACCACTAGAGGCTGCGGTTCCTCTACCGACCCCTAGAGGCTGCGGTTCCTCCACCGACCACTAGAGGCTGCAGTTCCTCCACCGACCACTAGAGGCTGCAGTTCCTCTACTGACCACTAGAGGCTGCGGTTCCTCCACCGACCACTAGAGGCTGCAGTTCCTCCACCGACCACTAGAGGCTGCGGTTCCTCCACCGACCACTAGAGGCTGCGGTTCCTCCACCGACCACTAGAGGCTGCGGTTCCTCCACCGACCACTAGAGGCTGCAGTTCCTCCACCGACCACTAGAGGCTGCAGTTCCTCTACTGACCACTAGAGGCTGCGGTTCCTCCACCGACCACTAGAGGCTGCAGTTCCTCTACCGACCACTAGAGGCTGCGGTTCCTCCACCGACCACTAGAGGCTGCGGTTCCTCCACCGACCACTAGAGGCTGCGGTTTCCTCCACCGACCACTAGAGGCTGCTGCGGTTCCTCCACCGACCACTAGAGGCTGCGGTTCCTCCACCGACCACTAGAGGCTGCAGTTCCTCCACCGACCACTAGAGGCTGCAGTTCCTCTACTGACCACTAGAGGCTGCGGTTCCTCCACCGACCACTAGAGGCTGCAGTTCCTCCACCGACCACTAGAGGCTGCGGTTCCTCCACCGACCACTAGAGGCTGCGGTTCCTCCACCGACCACTAGAGGCTGCAGTTCCTCCACCGACCACTAGAGGCTGCAGTTCCTCTACTGACCACCAGGGTCTGGCTCCAACAGTGAGTCAGCCTCCATTGACCTCCATAAACATACTTTCAGTCTGGTACAAAAACAGTTTGATTTTCATGAATAGATTTCACATCCATGACAACTGTACAAAAGAGTTTAATAACCTCATCAGCACTTAATACTCTGCACCTGGTTTCAGCTCTGCTGGTCCTGGTTTCAGCTCTGCTGGTCCTGGTTTCAGGTCTGCTGGTTCTGGTTTCAGCTCTGCTGGTTCTGGTTTCAGCTCTGCTGGTCCTGGTTTCAGCTCTGCTCGTCCTGGTTTCAGCTCTGCTCGTCCTGGTTTCAGCTCTGTTGGTCCTGGTTTCAGCTCTGCTCGTCCTGGTTTCAGCTCTGTTGGTCCTGGTTTCAGCTCTGCTGGTCCTAATTTAAGCTCTGCTGGTCCTGGTTCCAGCTCTACTGGTATTGATTTCAGCACTGCTTGGTTTCAGCTGGACCTGGTTTCAACTATGTTAGTCCTGGTTCCAGGTCTGCTGGTCCTGGTTTCAGCTCTGCTGGTCCTGGTTTCAGGTCTGCTGGTTCTGGTTTCAGGTCTGCTGGTTCTGGTTCCAGGTCTGCTGGTCCTGGTTTCAGCTCTGCTGGTTCTGGTTTCAGCTCTGCTGGTCCTGGTTTCAGCTCTGCTGGTCCTGGTTTCAGCTCTGCTCGTCCTGGTTTCAGCTCTGTTGGTCCTGGTTTCAGCTCTGCTGGTCCTAATTTAAGCTCTGCTGGTCCTGGTTCCAGCTCTACTGGTATTGTATTCAGCACTGCTTGGTTTCAGCTGGACCTGGTTTCAACTATGTTAGTCCTGGTTTCAGGTCTGCTGGTCCTGGTTTCAGCTCTGCTGGTCCTGGTTTCAGGTCTGCTGGTTCTGGTTTCAGGTCTGCTGGTTCTGGTTCCAGGTCTGCTGGTCCTGGTTTCAGCTCTGCTGGTTCTGGTTTCAGCTCTGCTGGTCCTGGTTTCAGCTCTGCTGGTTCTGGTTTCAGGTATGCTGGTTCTGGTTCCAGGTCTGCTGGTCCTGGTTTCAGGTCTGCTGGTTCTGGCTTTCAGCTCTGCTGGTTCTGGTTTCAGGTCTGCTGGTTCTGGTTCCAGGTCTGCTGGTCCTGGTTTCAGGTCTGCTGGTTCTGGTTTCAGCTCTGCTGGTCCTGGTTTCAGCTCTGCTGGTCCTGGTTTTAGCTCTGTTGGTCCTGATTTAAGCTCTGCTGGTCCTGGTTCCAGCTCTACTGGTTATTGATTTCAGCTGGACCTGGTTTCAACTATGTTAGTCCTGGTTTTAGCTCTGCTGGTTCTGGTTTCAGCTCTGCTCGTCCTGGTTTCAGCTCTGTTGGTCCTGGTTTTAGCTCTGCCGGTTCTGGTTTCAGCTTGTCCTGGTTTCAGGTCTGCTGGTCTTGGTTTCAGCTCTGCTAGTTCTGGTTTCACTTCTGCTGGTCCTAGTTTCAGCTCTGCTGGTCCTGGTTTCAACTGGTTCTGGTTTCAGCTGGTCCTGGTTTTTTCAGCTGTGCTGGTCCTGGTTTCAACTGGTCCTGGTTTCAGCTGGTCCTGGTTTCAGGTCTGCTGGTCTTGGTTTCAGCTCTGCTAGTTCTGGTTTCAACTGGTACTGGTCTCACCTCTGCTGGTCCTGGTTTCAGCTGATCCTGGTTTCAACTGTTCCTGGTTTCAGATGGTTCTGGTTTCAGCTCTGCTGGTCCTGGTTTCAGCTCTGCTGGTCCTGGTTTCAGCTGGTCCTGGTTTCAGCTGTGCTGGTCCTGGTTTCAACTCTGCTGGTTCTGGTTCCAGCTGGTCTTGGTTTTAGCTGGTCCTGGTTTCAGCTCTGCTGGTCCTGGTTTCAGCTGGTTCTGGTTTCAGCTGGTCCTGGTTTCAGCTCTGCTGGTCCTGGTTTCAGCTCTGCTGGTTCTGTTTCCAGCTGGTCCTGGTTTCAGCTGGTCCTGGTTTCAGCTGGTCCTGGTTTCAGCTGTGCTGGTCCTGGTTTCAGCTCTGCTGGTTCTGTTTCCAGCTGGTCCTGGTTTCAGCTGGTCCTGGTTCCAGCTGGTCCTGGTTCCAGCTGGTTCTGGTTCCAGCTGTTCCTGGTTTCAGCTGGTCCTGGTTTCACCTCTGCTGGTCCTGGTTCCAGCTGGTTCTGGTTTCAGCTGTGGTGGTCCTGGTTTCAGCTGGTCCTGGTTCCAGCTGGTCCTAGTTTCAGCTCTGGTGGTCCTGGTTTCAACTCTGCTGGTTCTGGTTCCAGCTGGTCCTGGTTTCAGCTGGTCCTAGTTTCAGCTCCGGTGGTCCTGGTTTCAACTCTGCTGGTTCTGGTTCCAGCTGGTCCTGGTTTCAGCTGGTCCTAGTTTCAGCTCAGGTGGTTCTGGTTTCAGCTGGTCCTGGTTTTAGCTCTGCTGGTCCTGGTTCAGCTGGTCCTGGTTTCAGCTGGTTCTGGTTCCAGCTGGTCCTGGTTCCAGCTGGTTCTGGTTTCAGCTCTGGCAGTACTGGTTTTAGTGGCGGTTCTTCTTCTGTGGTCACCAGTTTCTGCGCCTGAACGAGGTTTCCGCCTTTATTGTGAAGGTCCCCCGGCGGTGTTTCCGGTGTGGAGCTCCAGCCGTCCTGCCGCAGGTCTGAGGCTTCGCTGCTCCAGCAGCCTCGGCGGCGTCAGCCTGGCTGGAACCTCTGCGCCTCTGCGCCAGATCCCTCCGCCGTCCTCCTGGAACTTTCCCAGGATCATTTCAGGGATGTTTCAGAGATGTTTCAGGTTTTTAGGAATCTCACACTCAGAGCTCGCGACGCCCCTCGAGCTGCGCCCCGTTTCCCGTTGCTCCCAGGTGGAGGCGGGAACCAACACCTGTTCTCCTCTCAGTGTCATTTAGAGACTTTCAGGTCACGTGGAGGTGTCAAAAACATGTGTTTTCAGACCTGTCATTATTTAAAAGATTTAACATTATTTTAGAAATATTTGAGTTGAAAGCAGAAATGGGGTTATAACCAATCTTTACAATTTTAACAATCATCCAGCAGTAGATATTATTGATCTAGAATTATATTCTAGATTGTTATTGTTTGTGGAATTGTTGATTATTCCATAAAAGTTTGCTTTTTGAGTTTACGGTCTGCCTAAACGTGTGCACACATGCACGCTGCACCTGTAAAGCAGGAGTGCACACGTGCGCACACGGTTTTACGTTTTCATCTGTCCGGAAGTGAAGTGAGTAAACTGTTTAAACTACAGAGCCGCGACTGCGGATGGATACGCTCCTTTATTGGGAGTGCTGCGACTGGTCCAGTTAATGACGCAAGCCCGTCTGGCGACAGCGAGTCTGCAAGTTTGACATTTTCACAGTTTACAGCAACTGCAGCGGGACGCAGCCCCCCCTCCCCCCACAACCAGACATCTGAATAAATATCTGCTCTGATCAGCCTGATCACTAAAGCAGGACTTAGGTCCACCGAGCAGCAGGTAAACCATCTGAACGCGCGTGGTGGAGGCGCGTCACTTCTCTTCAACAACCTGTTCATCCTTTACACGAGGACACACCTGTCCGGAAAAGTTTATCACATGATCAGACACTAGTTCAAAATAATCCATAAAGTTCCGGCTGTTTATCAGAGTTAATCCTAAAGAATCAATGGCTTCCTGAGCTGAATTACAGACGAGTCTCCCTCCACTTAATCTGCATCTGATCTGACAGCAGAGGGTGGATCTGGTTCACCGCCTCTGTCTCGTCTGGTTCCAGAAGGTTCTGCGGATTCAGAAGGTTCTGGTTCCGGCGGGCCGCCCGGACCCAAACCAGATGCGCTCCGGGCTCCATGTGCGCAGAGAAAACAACACTGACTCCGCCCACGAACCCGCTCTCTCCTGTCTCCTGTCTCTGTCCAGGAGGGACATCTAGGAGACGAACAGGATCCGGAGTCCTCTCAGGTCCAAGTAGCTCAGAATCAGGATTCATTTGAGCGTGAAGCTTTTCTCACAGAACTTCATTAGATGATCAAGTTTGATTTCATGGTGAACGGGTTGGATCCTGCAGGTGTGCAGTAATTAGATCACCTGTAATCAGTAATCAGTCATCATCATCACTCAGGACACACTGAGGACCGAAGACACCAAACAGCTGACGGAACATAAGTTAAAGTTTAAATAATGAAGGTTTTGATGCTTTAGTTCAGGTAACCGAATCAGTGAAACTTTATTCTCTTCCACCAAGAAAATGTTTCAGATTTGACTCAGTAAAAGATGAAATGTTGAGATGAAGATGAAGATGAAGATCCTGGTCTGTGCAGCAGGAAACAGGATAATCTCTATTATATTGACTCAATCTTAATTTAACTTCACTATTTTTTTTTTTTTTTTTTAATTCTTACAATTTTCCTCTCATTAAACTATTTGTTCTCAGAAACACTGAAATAAACACTAAACTCTTGGTGCTGGTGAATCTGTCCATCCAGCTGGTTTCCAGTTTGGATCAGGTCCAAGTTCAAGTGAAGGAAAGAGAAAAAAAAAGAGCTGAATTTTAGATCAAATTATTTAAGAACAGACCTCTTACAGCAGTGACAAGTTTTATAGAAGATAATTCTTAACATCCAGGATCAAGAGAATAAGTGGATGTTATCTAATGTCAGAGTTTGTGTGTTTACTGGAAACCAGGTTTTTATAGACGGAAAAATAAAGCTGGAACTCTATTGATGCTCGTTTTATGATTTCCTGGTTAATTAAGACATAAAATACACATTGCTGATAAATTTAAGAGCTTATGTGGACTCAATAAATAAGCTGTATTTAGAACAAGATAAATTAATATTTCCAGAAACTTCTGTTTCTAAAGCTGGTAGGAAGGTAACAGTGAAGACGTCTCAGCAGAGCAGCTCAGAGAAAACAGACAATTCAATAAGCATCTGAAATCAAATGTTTCTGTCCTAAATAATCAATCAATAAATAAGAACAATTTCCTGCTCGTACAACAACACTGATGATCAAATCAGACTCATTTACTTCTTTTTTTATTTTATTTTGTTACAAGTCAGACATCAAACCATAGACGTTTCCTCCAAAATAAAATCATAGTGAAAAAAAGAAAAGATCACAAACATTAATGATGCTCTGTGAGAAAGTCAGGACAGATGTTCACATCTGCACGTTTCTCATTTACAGCTCAACAGAACCAGTCGGGTTCAGGGTCCAATTAGAATCTGTGGCAGCAGAAGTGTAACAGCAGAAACCACAGAAGAAGAAGGACCAGCAGAACCCCCAGCGGTGTCACCGCCCCACTGATGTCTGCAGAACAAACGGATTCACGCTCTGATCCGCCTCATTGGCTCCAGCGGCACCAGGGCTCCTCTGATTGGCTAATCAGCCTTGTCAGGTGACTGCAGTTTCCAGGCTCCAGTGATGTAGCGAAGGCGAATGAAGATCAGGTCCCGACCCATCTGGATCCAGCTCCAGAATGGAACCAGCTTGGACCCTGGTGGAACCGAACCACAGACACGTTACTGGCAGATGAACAACATGGGAGATGGTCTTCATGGACAGCAGAAAGACCAGGTGGTCTCAGTGGTGGAACTCAGTCCACCATCGAGACCAGGTCTTTAGTAGAACTGAGACCGCAATTGAGACGAGGGCTTTAGTAGAACTGAGACCACCATCGAGACCAGGTCTTTAGTAGAACTGAGACCATCATCTAGACCAGGTCTCTACGGTGGTGGAACTGAGACCACCATCGAGACCAGGTCTCTACGGTGGTGAGAACTGAGACCACCATCGAGACCAGGTCTTTAGTAGAACTGAGACCACCATCGAGACCAGGTCTTTAGTAGAACTGAGACCATCATCGAGACCAGGTCTTTAGTAGAACTGAGACCGCATCATCGAGACCAGGTCTTAGTAGAACTGAGACCGCCATCGAGACCAGGTCTTTAGTAGAACTGAGACCAGCCATCGAGACCAGGTCTTTAGTAGTAAAACTGAGACCACCATCGAGACCAGGTCTTTAGTAGAACTGAGACCGCCATCGAGACCAGGTCTTTAGTAGAACTGAGAACCACCAGTCTGTCCATCATCTGAGACCAGGTCTTTAGTAGAACTGAGACCAGTCTTAGTCGAGAGACCAGGTCTTTAGTAGAACTGAGACCGTCTCTCGAGAGACCAGGTCTTTAGTAGAACTGAGACCATCCATCTAGACCAGGTCTTTAGTAGAAATGAGACCATCATCGAGACCAGGTCTTTAGTAGAACTGAGACTGCCATCGAGACCAGGTGTAGAGACCAGAGTCTTTAGTAGAAGAGAACTGAGAACATCATCGAGACCAGGTCTTTAGTAGAACTGAGACCACCATCGAGACCAGGTCTTTAGTAGAACTGAGACCACCATCGAGACCAGGTCTTTCTTTTTTTTTTTTTTTTTTTTTAAGATTTTTTGGCTCTAGACTGGCCTTTATTGAAAGTATAGAGACAGAGGGGGGCAGAGAGAATGGGGACACTTGAAAGAAGTCGCGACCGGGAATCGAACTCACGACCATCCGCCGAGGACTGTAGAACCTCTGTTTAGGTGAACTGACCCCCACCGAGGTCCGAGACCAGGTCTTTAGTAGAACTGAGAACATCATCTAGACCAGGTCTTACGGTGGGTGAGACTGAGACTGAGACCATCATCGAGACCATTCTCGAGGGTCTTTAGTAGAACTGAGACCGATCGAGACCAGGTCTTTAATAGTAGAACTGAGACCGTCATCTAAGACCAGGTCTTTAGTAGAACTGAGACTGTTAGTCTGAGACCGAACCAGGTCTTTAGTACTGAGACAGGTCTTTAGTAGAACTGAGACTGTTATCAAGACCAGGTCTTTAGTAGAACTGAGACCATCATCTAGACCAGGTCTTTAGTAGAAATGAGACAGTCATCTAAGACCAGGTCTTTAGTAGAAAGACTGAGACCAGTCTTAGTCTGAGACCAGGTCTTTAGTAGAATGAGACAGTCTCTAAGACCAGGTCTTTTAGTAGAACTGAGACCAGTCATCTAGACCAGGTCTTTAGTAGAACTGAGACCAGGTGTTATCAAGACCAGAGGTCTTTTAGTAGAACTGAGACTGTTATCTTTAGAGACCAGGTCTTTAGTAGAAATGAGACAGTCATCTGACCAGGTCTTTAGTAGAACTGAGACTGTTATCAAGACCAGGTCTTTAGTAGAACTGAGACTGTTATCAAGACCAGGTCTTTAGTAGAACTGAGACTGTTATCAAGACCCAGGTCTTTAGTAGAACTGAGACAGTCTGTTATCTAGACCAGGTCTTTAGTAGAAATGAGACAGTCATCTAGACCAGGTCTTTAGTAGAACTGAGACTGTTATCAAGACCAGGTCTTTAGTAGAACTGAGACCGGTCTAGTCTGAGACCAGGTCTTTAGTAGAACTGAGACCGTCATCGAGACCAGGTCTTTTAGTAGAACTGAGAACCATCTTTATCTGAGACCAGGACTGAGTCTTTTAGTAGAACTGAGACCATCATCGAGACCAGGTCTTTAGTAGAACTGAGACCAGAGTCTGATCGAGACCGAGGAACTCTTTAGTAGAACTGAGACATCGAGACCAGGTCTTTAGTAGAACTGAGACCGTCATCGAGACCAGGTCTTTAGTAGAACTGAGAACCATCGAGACCGAGGTCTTTAGTAGAACTGAGACCGTCATCGAGACCAGGTCTTTAGTAGAACTGAGACCAGAGTCATCGAGACCAGTCTCTTTAGTAGAACTGAGACGCCATCGAGACTGAGTCTTTAGTAGAACTGAGAACGTCAAGAGAGTCATCGAGACCAGAGTCTTTAGTGGTAGAGTAGGAACTGAGACCGCCATGACACGATAACAGTTTTTTAAAACCGATACCAATAACCGATAACACACATATATACCTAAGATCATTACATCAATACTATGAACAAAACCAAAAACAGTTTTGACTCTTTAAATGAACAGATATTTATTTTTTCCAATGAAAAACTACTGGAAGCCTCTCAGACATTTTCTTAAAGCTATCAAACAAACCTATTTGATATCTCACATTAACTTAAATAAGGTTCATTACTGACTGATATAAAAAATAAAGGCTCCTTGAACTGATGGCAATACATGCATCAGAAAACTAACTGAAAAAATTAATTCCTCAATGACAATTAAAAAAAAAGCACAGTGCATAATGTACTGACACAAGTTAGACTTGTCTGTGTAAATAAACTAGAAAAAGTGCACTCCATAGTAGCAAAAAAATGACCTTTAAAGGATTTTAGCTTGTGGTTCCATTCAAATGAATGACTTAACTTAAACTAAATGAGGTTCAGTAGTTTTGAGGTTTTTTTTAATCTAATGGAAGCTTTAGATGAGAGAGATGATGGAAAAGAGAAGAGAGGGGAGGGTTGACCTGCTGCTGGCTCGTTCACGCTAGCTCATGTTAGCGCTATTTCAAAACTCCATGGAAGCGATGGTTATATTTCAGGTGGCTGATCAGGTTTGACGTATTAAAGCTTGTGCTTTTTTTCCATCCTTCGCTTGGAGCATTTGTCACAAATAACCAGCGAACTATCTTCCTCTGAAACTTCCATATAATTGCCGTCATTTTTTTTTTTTTAGTCAGCACACTGTGCCGCAATGCTGCATTCAAGGTGTAACGTAAATTCCTCCGTTCCCTCGTTTGCTAGTCGTTCTTTCAGCCTTTTCTATTTTTTTATGTGTAACATGTGGGAAAATACTGCGAATATCAATTAAAGTCAGCAACTACTAAAATTATGACCAAGTTAACGAGTTGTTTTCTGGCATGAGGGGGTATATCTGATTTTCCTTACTGAGAAATCGTTTTTCTGATTATGCCGACGTCACTTGAACATAACATTCACTGCCAGTCTTTCAAGACTCAGAGGGAGCGAGGCACTGCTGTGTTAAAAAAAAAAAAAAAAAAGTTATCGGGGCTATTCGTCATGATATCGGACTTATCGGGATGACGTCATAATTTCCTGTTATCAGCCCGATAGTTATCGGGTCAATAATTATCATGCATCCTTAATTGTAGAACTCAGAACGTCATCAAGACCAGGTCTTTAGTAGTAGTACTGAGAACGTCATTGAGACCAGGTCTTCAGTAGTAGTACTGAGAACGTCATTGAGACCAGGTCTTTAGTAGTAGTACTGAGAACGTCATCGAGACCAGGTCTTTAGTGGTGGAACTGAGACCGTCATCAAGACCAGGTCTTTAGTAGAGGAACTCAGACCGTCGTCAAGACGCTATACAAATAAAACTGAACTGAATGTCTTTGTAGAGTCGTAACTCATCAGACTCAGAACCAACTCTAAACTCTAAACTCAGATGTGAAACCAGAAACTCAGAGTTGCTTTGAAGTTCAGTTTGTTGTAACCTCTTTCTGAAACAGAACCCAGGTCTAAATAATGTGATAAAAATACAGGAATTAAAAACCACCAAAGGAAGATTATGAACCAAACAAGCAGGTGCAGAGTGACAGTCGGGTCCAGAAACTGACCTTCAATCTCAGGTCCAGTTGACGGCCACCTCTGATATGGGGATCCGATACCGCTGGGCAATATACAGCAGCTCCACGTCGAAGGCCCTGAGACCAGAACAGGAGTCATTAAAACGGATCTGACTGCAGTCCAAAATAAACTGACACCATCACCTGAACTGGCTGCAGAGACTCAGCAGTTCCTGGTACCAACACTGGATCCAGACACCAAGAACTGGAGCTCAAAACCGCTTCACTGACCCCTAAGGGTTAAGGGTCAGGGGTTAGGGTTAGGGGTCAGGGGTCAGGGGTCAGGGTTCAACATATCAAACATGCTGCTGCACCACTGGAGCTAAAAATCCTCAACAAGTTTTCCATCAGTCTTCTGGAGCAAGGAGGTCAAACCTGGGGTCAGGTAGAGAGCAAAACCTGCTGCTTCCTGGACTCCTTTTTCTGATCAGGATCCACGAAGGGGATCAAACTGATCAGGATCCACTAAGGGCATCAAGGCGATCAGGATCCACAAAGCAGATCAAAGGGATCAGGATCTACGAAGGGGATCAAATTGATCAGGATCCATGAAGTGGATCAAACTGATCAGGATCCATGAAGTGGATCAAAGGGATCAAGATCCTTGAAGGGGATCAAACTGATCAGGATCCTTGAAGGGGATCAAACTCATCAGGATCCACGAAGCGGATCAAAGGGATCAGGATCCACAAAGCGGATAAAAGCGATCAGGATCCACAAAGAGGATCAAAGCGATCAGGATCCACGAAGGGGATCAAATTGATCAGGATCCACGAAGTGGATCAAACTGATCAGGATCCATGAAGTGGCTCAAAGGGATCAAGATCCTTGAAGGGGATCAAACTGATCAGGATCCACGACGGGGATCAAACTCATCAGGATCCACGAAGCGGATCAAAGGGATCAGGATCCACAAAGCGGATCAAAGCGATCAGGATCCACGAAGAGGATCAAAGCGATCAGGATCCACGAAGAGGATCAAAGCGATCAGGATCCACAAAGAGGATCAAAGCGATCAGGATCCTTGTAGCGGATCAAACTGATCAGGATCCTTGAAGCGGATCAAACTGATCAGGATCCTTGAAGCGGATCAAACTGATCAGGATTCACGAAGAGGATCAAACTGATCAGGATCCTTGTAGCGGATCAAACTGATCAGGATCCTTGAAACGGATCAAACTGATCAGGATCCTTGAAGCAGATCAAACTAATCAGGATCCTTGAAACGGATCAAACTGATCAGGATCCTTGAAGCGGATCATTCTGATCAGGACCCTTGAAGCGGATCAAACTGATCAGGATCCTTGAAGGGGATCATTCTGATCAGGATCCTTGAAGCGGATCATTCTGATGATCACATCTTTAATATCACTGATGACAGCCTCACAGGCAGGTTTCAGATTCGTACCATCGCTCTACATGTAGAGAGGAGAAGGTCTTGAGTGCAGCTTCTCTTGTGAACATCTTGAAGCCACACTGGGTGTCCCGGATCCCCCTCACACAGAAGAACCACACCAGGAAGTGGAAGCCATACATCAGGAATGTACGAAACAGCGACCGCTGAGGATAAATAACATTTATTTATTCACTGTAACATAACAGCATCTAACAACACTTTTCGTGTTCATGGAGACCAACATACCTGAGCTACAGAGTCTTTTTCCAGGTGAGCTCTGGACCCACATGAAATAGCCAGGTTCTCCTGCAGGTCAAAGAGGTGGGTTGATTAAAGTATTCGTGAGAGATCGACCCAGAAGAGCAGAGGAAAACCTCACCGGTCCAGGATGGAGGTCTCTGAGTCCAGCCTCCACTTTCTCAACGTCAGAGAACTTGGTGGCTCCATCAGCATCAGCCATCAGAACGAGTTTCCCTCTGGAGCTCAGAGTTCCCTTAAATCAAACAGTTACACACATGAAGCAGGTATGAACACCTGGATGTTGCTCCAGATGTTACTGCGTCCTCTCACCATCCTCACGGCTCCTCCTTTCCCCCTGTTCCTCATCCAGCGTCATCACCCGAACCTTCTCTGCTCCGTACTTCCTGGTGTAGCGCAGAGCGACCTGCCAGAGCAGCAGAGCAACATTAGCAACGTTAGCATTTACAGCCGTGCTGTGAGCAGAGCTGCCATCCAGGTGAGCTCCAGGTGATTACCTCTGTGGTCCTGTCCTGACTGCCATCGTCAACCACGATGAGCTCGTAGGAGAAAGAAGCCTTCTGTTTCTGTAGTGAGACAATAATGAGAGTCAATGCTGCCACCTAGTGGACAGAAAATGCTTCTCCCCAACAAACCATAGAAGAAGATGCTACTGAGACTTTGCTTAGACGTGACGTTGAGGCGCCTCAGATTCTTTCAAAATGGTCTCATTCCCTCAAACTAAAACTGTTTCTCCACGTAATTAATGGAACAACAGGAAGTGATTCAGTTTTAGATCAGACGGCTATGAAATGATTCTTCTTGGACCTGATGGCTGCAAACACCTGTAAGGTAGTTACCGGTTCAGCCGGTTACCTGAAACTACAGCTGAGTGACTTCCAGCCTCTGAAGAGGAATTTTTAGTGATAAAGCCAATAAAATAAACTGTCTTTGTTCTGCTTGGTTCTCAGTGGATTCTTAGATGAACCATCTTTTCTGTTCAGAACCTGAAACCGAGTAAAGGTGGTTCTTGTTTTTTAAAGGAAGATGCTTCTGCGTCGTTGAAGAGATCAGTGTCACCTGGACTGCTCCTCACCTGTCTCCTCTCCAGGTACTCCACAGCTTCGTCCAGCATCACGGGCACTGAAATGAAACAGGTGAAACGTGAGCACCTGCAGCTGGAGGCGGAGCCTCAGCTGCTGCCGAGCAGAAGACTCACTCCGGAGTTCCTCGTTGTAGGCCGGGACCACCACGGACAGCTCCACGGAGGGGGGGTCACGGAGGCTGGGGAAGAGCTCCTTCTCCCCCGAGGCTGTGAGGAAATACTTCTCCTCCTCGTGGCGCAGCAGGTTCACCATCCCCGCCGTCAGGTGTGCTACTAAGAACACCTGGAGAGGAAGACAAACGGAGACATGAGAGAGCTTCTACATGGTCTCCAGATGTCCAGACTGGTTCTACCTGCCCAGGTATGGACATGTCTACAGGTCCTTCTAGATGGTCCCTGCTAAGTCTCTCCTTCTGGACCTCTGGTGGACCCCCGTCCAACCCTGGACCTGTCTTTGTCCTCCAGATACGCTGAGTCACTGACTGTTTTTGATTTTAATCACTTTCTAACAGCGAGTGTTGTGGCCTGGTGCTCTTCTTCTGTCCCCTGTCCTGGAAGTGTCTTCTGTCCTCTGTCCTGGAAGTGTCTTCTGTCCCCTGTCCTGGAAGTGTCTTCTGTCCTGGAAGTGTCTTCTGTCCTCTATCCTGGAAGTGTCTTCTGTCCTCTGTCCTGGAAGTGTCTTCTGTCCTCTGAGCTCAGAACATCTGCTGGTCTCTTTTTTAAAAACTGGATTTAACTGAAATATAACTGAACTTGTAAAGTGACTTTTTTGTGCATCATCTTAGTTAAAAACAACCCTCAACTCAGAGGGAGACCCGATCGGACCTTCTGTCAACGTTTCTTCTCAGTGGAACGTCTGAGACGGGCTGTGGTCAAACTGCCACTCGGTACCAGAGAGTCAGTACCAGCAGACGTCGGTACCAGTAGGAGTCGGTGCCAGAGAGTCGGTGCCAGAGAGTCGGTGCCAGAGAGTCTGTACCAGAGAGTCGGTACCAGAGAGTCGGTACCAGAGAGTCGGTACCAGAGAGTCGGTACCAGAGAGTCGGTAGCAGAGAGTCGGTACCAGAGAGTCTGTGCCAGAGAGTCGGTGCCAGAGAGTCGGTGCCAGAGAGTCGGTGCCAGAGAGTCTGTACCAGAGAGTCGGTACCAGAGAGTCAGTATCAGAGAGTCGGTGCCAGAGAGTCGGTACCAGAGTCGGTATCAGTCGGTACCAGAGAGTCAGTGCCAGAGAGTCGGTACCAGCACACGTCGGTACCAGAGAGTCGTGCCAGCAGACGTTGGTACCAGAGAGTTGGTACCAGAGAGTCGGTACCAGCAGACGTCAGTACCAGAGAGTCGGTACCAGCAGACGGTCACAACTCCATCCAGCTGGAGGTTTTAGGGGGCGGAGCCAGACACCAACCCTCTTTCTTCTGAAAGCAGTGTCCACTTATTGATGAGAATCATGGAGAGGCTCCACGAGTGTCTGGGCCAGACCTGGTCCTGGGCCAGGACCAGGTGTGTTGGAGTCAGCGGTCAGTCAAACATGTTACCTGCTTCAGAGGAACCCTCAGATTTGGATCAGAACCCTCAGATCTGGATCAGAACCCTCAGATCTGGATCGTTACTGGGTTTCATATTTTTAGGAGCCAAAGAAACTTAAATTTAAATTCAAACATTGACGTGAAATATGATAAAACTGATTTTAAACCCTGTCTGGGAGAAATCTGAACGAACTCACCAGAACCAGAACTAGAACCGCTGCAGCTGCAACGACCACACAGAGACAGTCCATCTGTCCACACCTGTCCCCGCCGTTTCTAAGTGTCCAGCATGTGGGAGAACATGTGTGGAGAACAGAAACTTTAATAAACGTCTGTCATCTTCCAATCACCGCCGCACACAACACCAACGCGGAAGTCGGTCTGGACACGTCATCGGCTCCACGGCAGCTGCGGTTTCCCAACACCTGCTGCCACCTGCTGGTCAGGAGGGGGACTGACGTCACTGCTGCAACCAGAGAAAACCTATGCAGCTATTTATTATTATCATCATTATTAGCTGCAGGTCCCTCAGTTCATCTGTAGAACTGGTGAACTAATTAACCGATGAACTGATGAAAGTGGAAAAACAAACGTCTAAATAAAACAAAATGAACCAAATTACCAGTTGCTTTTTGTGTTAATTTTGTTTTTCCAGTCAGTGTTTGTAAAATCCAATGAAATAAAATAAAACAAAATAAAATCAAATAAACAAATGTCGGCTAAATAAATACAATTCTACTTTCATCTGACCGGGTGTTTTATTTATTCTTTTTTTTTTTTTTACTCGCGCTTTTCCACCTTGCGGCCACCGTAGCGGGACCACGTGGTTGATGAAAACATCATGGCGGCTGGATTCAAGTAAGATCCGTTCAGACTGATCATTTTTTAAAAGAAATTAAAAACAGCTTTCACTTGGTTAATGACGTCACAGCAGCGGTGATCAGCTGGCTGCGTTTTTCCTTAAAGTTTGGATATTAAATTTACACCGTTAGCTGATAACATTTAATTACGTTTTTAACAGTTTAGCTACAATCAATACAGTTTAATGTTAACTGGTTTAAATCAGTTTACTGGTTTATATTTTCCCAGTAGAGTTGGTTAACAGCAGTAGTTTACTGGTTTAAATCACAGTTTACTGGTTTAAATCAGTTTACTGGTTTATATCACTGTTTACTGGTTTAAATCACAATTTACTGGTTAATGTTTTCCCAGTATAGTTGGTTAACAGCAGTAGTTTACTGGTTTAAATCACAGTTTACTGGTTTAAATCAGTTTACTGGTTTATATCACTGTTTACTGGTTTAAATCACAGTTGACTGGTTAATGTTTTCCCAGTAGAGCTGGTTAACAGCAGTAGTTGACTGGTTTAAATCACAGTTGACTGGTTAATGTTTTCCCAGTAGAGCTGGTTAACAGCAGTAGTTTACTGGTTTAAATCAGTTGACTGGTTTATATTTTCCCAGTATAGTTGGTTAACAGCAGTTGTTTACTGGTTTAAATCACAGTTTACTGGTTTATATTTTCCCAGTATAGTTGGTTAACAGCAGTAGTTTACTGGTTTAAATCACAGTTTACTGGTTTAAATCAGTTTACTGGTTTATATCACTGTTTACTGGTTTAAATCACAGTTGACTGGTTAATGTTTTCCCAGTAGAGCTGGTTAACAGCAGTAGTTTACTGGTTTAAATCAGTTGACTGGTTTATATTTTCCCAGTATAGTTGGTTAACAGCAGTTGTTTACTGGTTTAAATCACAGTTTACTGGTTTATATTTTCCCAGTATAGTTGGTTAACAGCAGTAGTTTACTGGTTTAAATCACAGTTTACTGGTTTATATTTTCCCAGTAGAGCTGGTTAACAGCAGTAGTTTACTGGTTTAAATGACAGTTAACTGGTTTAAATCAGTTTACTGGATTATATCACTGTTTACTGGTTTAAATCACAGTTGACTGGTTTAAATCAGTTGACTGGTTTATATTTTTCCAGTATAGTTGGGTAACAGCAGTAGTTTACTGGTTTAAATCAGTTGACTGGTTTATATTTTTCCAGTAGACCTGGTTAACAGCAGTAGTTTACTGGTTTAAATCACAGTTGACTGGTTTAAATCATCCATCCATCCATCCATCCATTAACTCCCGCTTGGTCCGGAATCGGGTCGTGGGGGCAGCAGCTTCAGCTGAGAGGCCCAGACCTCCCTCCCCTCGGCTGCTTCCACCAGCTCCTCTGAGAGAATCCCGAGGCGCTCCCAGGCCAGCTGAGAGATATAATCTCTCCAGCGGGTCCTGGGTCTTCCCCGTGGTCTTCTCCCAGTTGGACATGCCCGAAACACCTCCCCAGGGAGGCGCCCGGGGGGCATCCTAACCAGATGCCCGAACCACCTCAACTGGCTCCTCTCGATGTGAAGGAGCAGCGGCTCTACTCTGAGTCTCTCCCGAATGACTGAACTTCTCACCCTATCTCTAAGGGAGAGTCCAGCCACCCTACGGAGAAAGCTCATTTCCGCCGCTTGTATCCGCGATCTCATTCTTTCGGTCACTACCCACAGTTCATGACCATAGGTGAGGGTTGGAACAAAGATCGACCAGTAAACAGAGAGTCTTGCCTTTTGGCTCAGCTCTCTCTTCACCACAACGGACCGGTACAGAGTCACCACCACAGCAGACGCCGCACCAATCCGTCTGTCGATCTCCCGCTCCTTTCTCCCATCACTCGTGAACAAGACCCCGAGATACTTAAACTCCTCCACTTGAGGCAGAACCTCACTCCCGACCCGGAGGAGGCATTCTACCCTTTTCCGACTGAGGACCATGGTCTCAGATTTGGAGGTGCTGATCCTCATCCCTGCCGCTTCACACTCGGCTGCGAACCGCTCCAGTGAGAGCTGCAGATCCCCACTTGATGGCGCCAACAGGACCACGTCATCTGCAAACAGCAGAGACGAGATCCCGACACCACCGAACCGGAACCCTTCCGCTCCATGGCTGCGCCTAGAAATTCTGTCCATAAACGTTATGAACAGAACCGGTGACAAAGGGCAGCCCTGGCGGAGTCCAACTCCCACCGAAAACGAATCCGACTTACAACCGGCAATGCGGACCAAGCTCCCACTCCATTTGTACAGGGACCTGGTTTAAATCAGTTGACTGGTTAATGTTTTCCCAGTAGAGCTGGTGAACAGCAGTAGTTTACTGGTTTAAATCACAGTTTACTGGTTTATATTTTCCCAGTATAGTTGGGTAACAGCAGTAGTTTACTGGTTTAAATCACAGTTGATTGGTTTAAATCACAGTTGACTGGTTTATATTTTCCCAGTATAGTTGGGTAACAGCAGTAGTTTACTGGTTTAAATCAGTTTACTGGTTTATATTTTCCCAGTATAGTTGGGTAAAAGCAGTAGTTTACTGGTTTAAATCACAGTTGACTGGTTTAAATCAGTTGACTGGTTAATGTTTTCCCAGTAGAGCTGGTGAACAGCAGTAGTTTACTGGTTTAAATCACAGTTTACTGGTTTAAATCACAGTTGACTGGTTTATATTTTCCCAGTATAGTTGGGTAACAGCAGTAGTTTACTGGTTTAAATCAGTTTACTGGTTTATATTTTCCCAGTATAGTTGGGTAAAAGCAGTAGTTTACTGGTTTAAATCACAGTTGACTGGTTTAAATCAGTTGACTGGTTAATGTTTTCCCAGTAGAGCTGGTGAACGGCAGTAGTTTACTGGTTTAAATCACAGTTTACTGGTTTATATTTTCCCAGTATAGTTGGGTAACAGCAGTAGTTTACTGGTTTAAATCACAGTTGACTGGTTTATATTTTCCCTGTAGAGCTGGTTAAAAGCAGTAGTTTACTGGTTTAAATCACAGTTGACTGGTTTATATTTTCCCTGTAGAGCTGGTTAACAGCAGTAGTTTACTGGTTTAAATCACAGTTGACTGGTTTATATTTTCCCAGTAGAGTTGGTTAACAGCAGTAGTTTACTGGTTTAAATCACAGTTGACTGGTTTATATTTTCCCAGTAGAGTTGGGTAACAGCAGTAGTTTACTGGTTTAAATCACAGTTTACTGGTTTATATTTTCCCAGTAGAGCTGGTTAACAGCAGTAGTTTACTGGTTTAAATCACAGTTGACTGGTTTATATTTTCCCAGTAGAGTTGGGTAACAGCAGTAGTTTACTGGTTTTAAATCACAGTTGACTGGTTTATATTTTCCCTGTAGAGTTATTTAACAGCAGTAGTTTACTGGTTTAAATCACAGTTTACTGGTTTATATTTTCCCAGTAGAGCTGGTTAACAGCAGTAGTTTACTGGTTTAAATCACAGTTTACTGGTTTATATTTTCCCAGTAGAGCTGGTTAACAGCAGTAGTTTACTGGTTTAAATCACAGTTTACTGGTTTATATTTTCCCAGTAGAGCTGGTTAACAGCAGTAGTTTACTGGTTTAAATCACAGTTGACTGGTTTATATTTTCCCAGTAGAGCTGGTTAACAGCAGTAGTTTACTGGTTTAAATCACAGTTGACTGGTTTATATTTTCCCAGTAGAGTTGGTTAACAGCAGCAGTTTACTGGTTTGTATCTACTGCAAATTAACTGGTGTGTTGTGTTTGCAGGACTGCAGAACCTCTGGAATATCACAGAAGTTTTCTGGTTTGTGGAAGAGAAGCTTTTTATTCTTTATTTTTTCTCATTTTCACTTCCTGCTCAGTAAACTCTTGTTTTTATTTCTTTTTTAAATGTTTGTTGTCATGTAATCTGCAAACGTCCTTTCCAGAAAGAAAACTGCCGCCCAGATGGACGGGAGCTTTCTGAGTTCAGAACCACGACTCTGAACATCGGTGAGGTTCTGGTTCTGGCTCTGGCTCTGGCTCTGGTTCTGGTTCTCATTCTGGTTCTGGTTCTGACCCACTGTTGTCCCTGCTGGTTCTGATGCTGCTCTTTCTTCTGTGTTCAGGCTCCATCTCCACAGCAGACGGCTCAGCCCTGGTGAAGATGGGAAACACCACCATCATCTGTGGCATCAAGGCGGTACTGATCCACACACATTAGAACTTTTTACTGAATCTAGTCCAGAACCAGAAGCCTGTGAGGGTTCAGATAGTTCAGAGCTCTAGATCCGTCCAGGATCAGCTGTTTTTCTTCAGAGTTAAGGACCTTTTAGTGAAACGTTGACCAGTGTTTCCATCGTCTGCAGGAGCTGGCCAACCCCTCAGTGGAGGCTCCTGCCAGAGGTTACATTGGTGAGATCACCAGGTGTTTCTGCTCCGTTCAGGTGTTTTCCAGCTGTTCCACATCAGCACACAAATGCTGCTTTACTCTGTGTCCATGTTAGTTCCCAACGTGGACCTCCCTCCTCTGTGTTCCTCACGGTTCCGTCCAGGTCCACCAGGAGAGCAGGCCCAGGCTGCCAGCCAGTTCATCGCTGACGTCATTGAGAGGTGTGGCTTTAACACACCTGTAGGCTTTAACACACCTGTAGACTCTTAACACACCTGTAGACTCTAACACACCTGTAGGCTTTAACACACCTGTAGGCTTTAACACACCTGTAGGCTTTAACATGCCTGTAGACTCTAACACACCTGTAGACTCTAACACACCTGTAGGCTTTAACACGCCTGTAGGCTTTAACACGCCTGTAGGCTTTACCACACCTGTAGACTTTAACACACCTGTAGGCTTTACCACACCTGTAGACTTTAACACGCCTGTAGGCTTTAACACGCCTGTAGGCTTTAACACGCCTGTAGACTTTAACACGCCTGTAGGCTTTAGCACACCTGTAGGCTTTAACACGCCTGTAGGCTTTAACACACCTGTAGGCTTTAACACGCCTGTAGGCTTTAACACGCCTGTAGGCTTTAACACGCCTGTAGACTCTAACACACCTGTAGACTCTAACACGCCTGTAGACTCTAACACACCTGTAGACTCTAACACGCCTGTAGACTCTAACACGCCTGTAGACTCTAACACACCTGTAGGCTTTAATACACCTGTAGGCTTTAACACACCTGTAGACTTTAACACACCTGTAGACTCTAACACACCTGTAGACTCTAACACACCTGTAGACTCTAACACGCCTGTAGACTCTAACACACGCCTGTAGACTCTAACACGCCTGTAGGCTTTAATACACCTGTAGGCTTTAACACACCTGTAGACTTTAACACACCTGTAGGCTTTAACACGCCTGTAGACTCTAACACACCTGTAGACTCTAAGCCCTGAACAAGCTTGGTTCTTCATGTACGGTTGAATTCTCGTGATCATTTATTGAGATTTAGTGTCAATAAATGTTATTACTTATAACTAAAGCACTTTTTCAGTACCATATTAGAAGTGTAAAAACATTTTGTTTGATTTCCGATCGTAGTTTTTCAAGCAGAGGAATCATCTTACCGTAACAAAGATGGCTTTGTTTGAATTTCCGGTGACTCTCTTTGCAATGCATTTGATTGACAGCTACAAGGCGGACCTTAGATTCGTCATGTCCGCCTTTTAGAGCATAGATCAACCTTTCCAATGACGTATTGCATGTGTAATTCGACTCTATCTGAGCCGTTTTATGCCTGCGCGTAACGGTGCGCCCCCCCTGTCTTGCATGTGCGCATTTACGCAGAGCGCTCAGCAGTGCTAGCAGCAAAATAACTCGCGTAAGATAAGATAACTTACTTCACGGTTAAATGGCTACAAGTAAGTCAAAAACACGTTTTAGTGTCCAGGAGGCACTGGAGAAGATTTTTGAGGACTCTTCAGACAGTGAACATTATTCCTGCCTCCTCCCTGCTTGACCTTCATGCAATTGAGCCCTCATAACCTCAAAACCTTAACTGTAACATATATTTTAAAAAGTTTATATGCTCCACATGTAGTCATATATATTTGTAGTCATCAAATATATTATGAATTGGTGGTTTTTACACAGTTATGTATGTTAGTATGTGGTTTATGGTAATACCAAAAACTAGTTGTAAATTTAAAAATGGCAAATTTGTGACTATTTTAACTCAAACTGATGAAAAATACCAAAATGTAAAGGAAAAAGTACCTATTGTCTCAGAATATCATTTTGGTTACCATGTGTTCATTTGGAGTCTCCAAAGACCTTTTTGGAGCTGCGCCTAGATTTTTTAATGAAAAGACCACTGTAAAATGGTCATATGTTGTGCTATCTTCTTCAAATTTGAAACACATGTTCAGTTATAGTGTGCCTACAGCCTCATACTGTCATTTACTATTTCAGATGAATATTCAGACTATTATTCATCCTGAAAGTCATTTTTTATTTCAGGCGGAACAACATTTTAAATTTTTTACTGACTTCAGAGTTCCATTACTCTGTCTCTGTATCACCTAGAGTGTTCCTGACAGTTTTATAAGAAACTACAGAGTGTCTTCTTTATGGAACACTTTAATGCATCCATGTGGACAGAACAGTTTAGAAGTTACAATCATTTTAATTTGGGTATGTCATTTTAGGCGTTTTGCTAAAAAAAAGGGGGTCAGGGTTTATCAGGTTAATACACCTGTAGGCTTTAACACGCCCGTAGACTCTAACACACCTGTAGACTTTAACACACCTGTAGACTTTAACACACCTGTAGACTCTAACACACCTGTAGACTCTAACACGCCATTCTCAGTTTTCTACATCACCTGGTTTCAGTGTTTCCTGTCTTGCAGCTCAGCGGTGATCAGAGCTGAGGACCTGTGCATCGACAGAGGAAAGGTGAGTCCAGGTTGACTGATTGTAGTAACGTTGACTGTGACTCAGTGGTTCTCAGCGACTCTGTTACTCCTGTTGCAGCTCTGCTGGACGCTCTACTGTGACCTGATGTGTCTGGACTATGATGGGAACATTCTGGATGCCTGCATCATCGCCCTGCTGGCTGCCCTGGTGAACAGTATGTTACAGGAACATTTCCTGATCAATAATCTGCAGCATCCTCTGTCCCAGGTCCTTCCAGCTCCGGTTACAGGGACAGTTGGTTTGTGGTCTGATGAATCGCTGTTGTTCACCTTTAACCCAACAGCGCAGCTCCCAGAGGTCACCATCCACAGAGACACGTTAACTCCAGAGGTGAACGCGAAAGTGAGACGTGGGCTGAATATTCAGAAACACCCAGTCGCCACCTCCTTCTGCGTATTTGATGAGTAAGTTTGTCTCCTGAAATCACCCGTCTGAGCTCATCCAGTGGTTTAATCTCTGCTGCCGCCTGCAGCTCTGTGTTGATCGTAGACGCCACCGCCGAGGAGGAGAGTCTGTCCACCGCACACCTGACCGTGGTGACGGACGAGGAGGGACGACTCTGCTCCCTGCACAAACCAGGTATAGATGGAGGGAGGGAGGGAGGGATGATGGATGGATGGTCATTGAGCCACCGTCCCAGCACAATCACATTTCATTCTAGCTCATCCATCCAAGAAAACATACAAACAGAAAACAAACAACAGCGTATTAGCTGGTTGACGGTCAGCTGAGGCTGCTGCCAGTTTTTCATTAGATCAGGAGAGGAGGGAAAAGAATCACTGTGACCTTATAAATAAAAACACCTCAGCATCGTAGCAGAGTCTATGCTATGATGCAGTTTGTGATTTATATGCAACTCTAATAATAGTTGAGGTCTTTCTCATTAAAAACAGAATTAGATGTGTTATTTAGTGAACAAGCTAAATTGAGTGTCAGTAGTTGGTCTAAAGCTGCTGAAGCAGCAGTGTGATCCGTCATCCTGCTGCTTCTGTGAGCAGTTTAACTCCAGTAAAACAGTTTGGAGGAAACTGAAGACGTTAAACTCAGCGTTGGGATTAGAAACGTGTTCAGAGATGGAAAACTACAAATCCCATTTACAGTTAATGCAAAATACAAACTTCAGATCAAGTCTGGACGTTCCCTGAGGTTTAGATGAGCTGGTGATGCCAGTGATGTCACGCTGCAATCAATACCTGCTGTGACTGGTGTTACTTTGATTAATGAGTGGATCATTTAGTTGTGGTGCCCTCGTAGATCACTGACAAGGTTTTCACTGCAAATATAATCCAACTTTTAAAAATGGGATTTTTTTTTCTACTTTAATCTCTACTTCGTCTACTCCGTCTGTTTCATCTCTACTCCATCTCTACTTCATTTCTGTTTCATCTCTACTCCATCTCTACTTCATCTCTGCTCCATCTCTACTTCATTTGTTTCATCTCTACTCCATCTCTACTTCATTTCTGTTTCATCTCTACTTCATTTGTTTCATCTCTACTCCATCTCTACTTCATCTCTACTCCATCTCGACTTCATCTCTGCTCCATCTCTACTTCATTTGTTTCATCTCCACTCCATCTCTACTCTTGCTCACCTCTACTTCATCTCTACTCTATCCCTGCTCCACCTCTCTCCACCTCTACTTCATCTCTCCATCTCTCATCTCTACTCATCCTTCCTCCACTCTACTTCATCTCTACTCTATCCTCTCCATCTCTATCTTCATCTCTACTCTACTCTATCCCTGCTCCATCTCTACTTCATCTCTTCTACTCTATCCCTGCTCCACTCTACTTCATCTCTACTCTATCCCTTCCCTGCTCCACCTCTACTTTCATCTCTACTCTCTATCCCTGCTCCATCTCTACTCTCTACTCCATCTCTCTTCATCTCTACTCCTTCCTGCCCATCTCTCTTCATCTCTCTCTACTCTATCTCCTGCTCCATCTCTACTTCATCTCTACTCTATCCCTGCTCCATCTCTACTTCATCTCTACTCTATCCCTGCTCCACCTCTACTTCATCTCTACTCTATCCCTGCTCCACCTCTACTTCATCTCTACTCTATCCCTGCTCCACCTCTACTTCATCTCTACTCTATCCCTGCTCCATCTCTCTACTTCATCTCTACTCCATCCCTGCTCCATCTCTACTTCATCTCTACTCTATCCCTGCTCCACCTCTACTTCATCTCTACTCTATCCCTGCTCCATCTCTACTTCATCTCTACTCTATCCCTGCTCCACCTCTACTTCATCTCTACTCATCCCTATCCCTGCTCCACCTCTACTTCATCTCTACTCTCCTCTCCACCTCTACTCTCTACTCTATCTCTACTCTATCCCTGCTCCATCTCTACTTCATCTCTCTACTCTATCCCTCCCGCTTCATCTCTACTCTATTCCTGCTCCATTCTCTACTTCATCTCTACTCTATCTCCCTGCTCCACCTCTACTTCATCTCTACTTCATCTCTGCTCCAACCTCTACTTCATCTCTACTCTATCCCTGCTCCATCTCTACTTCATCTCTACTCTATCCCTGCTCCACCTCTACTTCATCTCTACTCTATCCCTGCTCCATCTCTACTTCATCTCTACTCTATCCCTGCTCCATCTCTACTTCATCTCTACTCCATCCCTGCTTCATCTCTCTACTTCATCTCTACTCTATCCCTGCTCCATCTCTACTTCATCTCTACTCTATCCCTGCTCCATCTCTACTTCATCTCTACTCTATCCCTGCTCCACCTCTCTCTCTCATCTCTACTCTATCCCTGCTCCACCTCTACTCTCATCTCACTCTCTACTCTATCCCTGCTCCATCTCTACTTCATCTCTACTCTATCTATCCCTGCTCCACCTCTACTTCACTTCATCTCTACTCTATCCTCTCTCCCCTCTACTTTCATCTCTACTCTATCCTGCTCCATCTCTACTTCATCTCTACTCTATCCCTGCTCCATCCATCTCTACTTAATCTCTACTCTCCTCTATCCCTGCTTCATCTCTACTCTATCTCTCGCTCCATCTCTACTCATCTCTACTCTATCCCTGCTCCATCTCTACTTCATCTCTACTCTATCCCTGCGCTCCACCTCTACTACTCTACTTCATCTCTCTCTATCCCTGCTATCCCTGCTCCACTCTCTCTCACTCTACTTCATCTCTACTCATCCCTGCTCCCTCTCTACTCATCTCTACTCTATCCCTGCTCCATCTCTACTTCATCTCTACTCTATCTCTCTCCACCTCTACCATCTCTACTCTCTCCCTCATCTCTACTACTTCAATCTCTACTCTATCCCTGCTCCATCTCTTCTACTTCATCTCTACTCTCCCTGCTCTCCATCTCTACTTCATCTCTCTCTGCTCCACCTCTACTTCATCTCTACTCTATCCCTGCTCCATCTCTACTTCATCTTTACTCTATCCCTGCTCCATCTCTACTTCATCTTTACTCTATCCCTGCTCCATCTCTACTTCTATCTCTACTCTATCCCTGCTCCATCTCTACTTCATCTCTACTCTATCCCTGCTCCATCTCTACTTCATCTCTACTCTATCCCTGCTTCATCTCTACTTCATCTCTACTTCATTTCTGTTTCATCTCTGCTTCTATCTCTACTTTATCTCTGCTCCGTCTCTACTTTCATTTCTGTTTCATCTCTGCTCCATCTTTACTCTATCCCTGCTTCATTTCTCCTTCATCTCTGTCAGGTGGGACGTCGCTGTCAGCGGAGAAGCTGCAAGAGTGCATCAACAGAGCGACGGCCCGGCAGAGAGAGATCCAGAAACTCATTCACAAAGTTATAAACGGCATGACGGCACAATGAACACACAGACTCTTTTTATCTAAAAGCTGTATTTTCCACTGTCAATATATATTCTTTTTCAATAACAATAAAACTGCTGACAAAGACGGCTTAAAAAATTATTTGTGTCCAGAAACGTCTCACGCTCAGCTGCTGCCTGGTAGGAAACACTCACGGCTCCTGAACTCAGTAAAAGGAGACTCCTTTTTTTTTTTCTTTTTAAAAATAAGCAGTAGAAAAGCGTGACACCATCTTGCATGATGAGCTCGAGTCCTTGCGTGAGACTGTGCTGGACTTCCAACAGACTGAGAGGTAGAGAGCTGCTCCCAGGCACTGTTCCAGGATCAGGCTTCATGGAGGATTTGGTGTCGAGCTCAGCTGGGATCTCTGATCTGGATCCTCTCAGTCCGCAGGACCTCCACAGTGAAAAGTCTTCCTGAAGGGGAACTGTGCTCTTGTGGAAGCCCACCACCTGTGAAAACCATCTTCACCTCAAAAACACGTTTCTCTGAGTCTGGGGCTCTGCTGTAAAAACCCTCTACAGTGAACACCGTTTTGGTTTTCCAAAACCTCTGAGAAACATTACAAATTTGTCAGATAGAAAAAGAAACAAGTATTTCTGCCTGCTGTCTCCTCACAGACAGAGAGCACAGTATTCATGTCCTCGTGGAGCTGGGAGGGGTTTCAGTGGGATCTTAGTCCTTCATGACTTTGGGAGGGGCTGCGGTGTGCTCCTCTTCCTCTTACTTCTTGGCTGACTGGCGGTATGTGGCCGTGGTGCTCCCCCCGGAGGAGCTGCTGCTCCCATAGCCATTTGCTGCTGCTGCATTTGGTGCTGCAAGAATTGCAACTGTTCAATAAAAAAAAAAAGAGAGAAACATCTATGAGAATCTTCCATCAGGAGGTTCAGGACACAACAAAGACTCAGTTCTTCTAAAACATGTTCATGAGTGTCAACTGTCCCCGAGAACAGAGCATCTTCGGGTTATCTGGTGTCAGGGTGGCAGGGGTTAGTGAAGCTGATCTGAAGCCTGTTACGACAAACCAGGAGAGCAGGAAGGCAGGAGACAGGTTAATGGGTTGCAAAGGGATGAGAGGAAGTGTTGGGGGGTGAGGAAGGAGTCCAGGAGCACCATCAGCATCATCAGAAACATCTAAGGGCTGCAAGCCCAGCAGAACAGACATGCATCTTAGCAACAGCTCAGAGAAGTCGGCATCGTCCGCTGGACAAAGACAAACGTTGTAACATGCTTCTCAGCTCGACCACGATGCAAACAGCAACCTTGAAAGGAGCCACAAACTTCTTCACATCCTGCTGCTAGATGTAAGAACATGCCTGCTTCCCTGGCTGTTAGTCGAGGCAGCTTCAGGCAGCTGGAAGGCAGCTGCAGGCAGCTGGAGGCAGCTGGAAGCAGCTGCAGGCAGCTGGAAGCAGCTGGAGGCAGCTGGAGGCAGCTGGAGGCAGCTGGAGGCAGCTGCAGGCAGCTGGAAGCAGCTGGAGGCAGCTGGAGGCAGCTGCAGGCAGCTGGAGGCAGCTGGAGGCAGCTGGAAGCAGCTGGAAGCAGCTGGAAGCAGCTGGAACAGCTGCAGGCAGCTGGAAGCAGCTGGAGGTGCCAGAAGCTCTGCTGGGGTTTCTGGGTGGACTGGGACTGTTGAGGTCTTTACCAAAGCAACCACACATTAAGCAGAGGGGGAGGAGCTAAACACAAAGATCTGTGTGGAAACAGGAGCTCTGGTGACAGTAAGAGTGATGAAGAAGGTTTGAACTCTGTATGCTGGTTTCAGCTCTGTTGAGCTGTCAAATGTGATTTTATTTAAAGAATATTCTGAAGTCACTTTAAATGTCCCATATTCTGCTTTTCCGTGTGCATCATATGGGATGTTTAAATCTGCCAGCGGAGCTGATGTGGAGGCAGGAGGGTGCAGGTGTCTGAGCAGAGCTGCAGGTGACCCTGACATGAGTGTAGGTGGATGTTCATGGTGCTGGATTACTTGGATCTGTGGCTGCTGCTGCTGCTGCTGAAGCCTTGGAGAAGGCAGCGGGGGCCCAGACCCGTCCAGCCCACAGCCCAACTGGGACAGCACTAGGGGGAGGGGGGGAGATGAGATGATGACAGGGAGAGAAGCAGAGGAAGATGGGGGGTGATGAGGATGGGGGGGAGGGGTGCAGGTTCAGTGATGAAACAGCAACACACGAGACGTTACAGGTAGATTAGCAGAGGGAGGGATTATGGGTGAGGAAAACAGGTGGGGGGAGGGGGGTATAGGGCAAGAAGAAAAGGCATCAGGTGGAAAAAATAAAAAACACAAATAATGAAGAAGAAGAAGCAGAGGGAAGAGATGTAGCAGAGAAGGAGGGAGGCTCAGTGGCTTCAGCAGGTAAAACTGAACCAACGACACCTGATCGGTCCGTGGACGCCTCACTAACCCGCCACCGCTGTTGCTGTGTGTGAGCTGCTCGTACCTGCTGCCTGCGGGGGCATGAAGCCCCCCACCCCCAGGTTGATGACAGCAGTCTGCTGGTTCCCTAAACTGGGCTCTGAACCCTGGTCAGTCTAGAAGAGAACATGAACAGGTAACGCAGGTCTGAAACCTTCTACAGCACATCTGTCTACAACAGGACCTTTACACACACAAAACAACAGTCCAACACCAACATGAGTGTGATTCAAATCAGCGGTGAGCAGGAAGCTGTAGAGATGTTCTCTTCTCTGGACCTCCAGGATGTTAGAGGCTCCTCTGAACTGGACCACCTTCACATCCAGCTACAAGTTTTATTTCACTGATTTATTTATACTTTCATTGTTATTTTCTTCCAGCTTTAAAGCTGTGAATAAAACAAGCTTTCTGTGCTTCAGTGACCACCGAGTCCCTGCAGCAGGAGTCACGCTGGTTTCAACCAGTCTGTCTGTGTTCAATAGAGATACAGTGATCCCTCGCCAATTCGCGGTTTAAGTTCTGCGGTTTTAGTTATTCGCGGATTTTTCAGAAATATATAATATAATTTTTAAAAATGTTTAAAAATCGCAGAAACATCACAGGATGTTGTGTGCGTTCTCTCATAGTGAAGAGATATTGTGAGCCAGCCTGGCCCCTTTAAGAAGGTGGCCTTATGGGTAATGATGTGGCCTTATGGGTAATGTAGTGTGTGTGTCGTGGGACGGCAGAAGAAAACGGGGTTAGATGAAAAGTGTAGTGAGCATCAACAGCAGCCCAGCGTGTATAGATTTACATTCTCTGTTAACCAACAGGAGCCCAACAATACAACCTGTGTGATGTTACAAGTTCCTGCAGTGTCAGAATAAAGTGCTTGTTCCATGCAGAGAAAACCGGACTTTTTGTTTTGTTGTTGTTAGCGTGTTAGCCGCTAATTACGAGCCAAAAATAGCACAATACCAGCAGTTTCTTTACTACGGATTCTGAGACCAGAGGCTGTGAAGGTAACAGAAAGACCAGTGGATTTTGTTTTATGCGGGCGGGGGGGGGGGGGCGGTCCCCATTAACCGCGAAGGGATCACTGTACGTGTAAACATTAAAAACATCAACCCTGATGTAAACGCTCCAGTCTTCCCAGGGACCTGCTCCCTGAACATGGTGGTGGTGTTGGTGAAGGTTTAGGTGGATGTCTCACCGTCTCCCCCTGCTGTTGAGGACTGGAAGTGGCTGACTGACTCTGCTGAGGCGAGAACTGGGGCAGCTGCTGCTGCTGCAGAGAGTTAAAGATGAGAGGACCCGTGGGGATCTGGAGGTGAATGGCAGACAACAGCAACCAGAGAACGGGGAGGTGGGAGGGGGGTGACGGGGGTAGGAGGGGAGGCAGAGGGAGAGAAACGATGCACATGGGAGAATTAACGAGGTGATCAACAGACATCTCCCTCTATCAGACCAACGTCTTTCCTCCTGAAAGGTCTTTCCACAGACCCTCAGCAGGTCCAGAGAAACGACAGCTCTTTAAATTTCAGCATATAAACAAAAGACGTGTTTAACTGTGGAAACGGATCGCTGTCAGAGCTTCATAATAACAGTACAGTTAGCAAGGAGGTGGAGGAGAAGGAGAGGAGCTCAGTGGTCCTGGTTCCAGGTGAGGGGACACAGGTGAGAGGTCAACACAGACGGACACTGGAGACACTTACCTGAAGGAGGTTCAGTGGTCTCAACCCAGCACTGTTGTTCAGGCCGAACGGACTTCCTGGAGCAGCAGAGGAACAGAGAGGACTTTTACATGCTGCTCAACATGGACGTCTCCACAAACACTAATGATCCGCTTGGTTGGATTCGCTCTAATCAACATTAGTTTTATTGATAGAGCCTTTAGAAACATTTGACTCCGATCACACAAAGACAGATGCATAAATGACTTCACTGTCTCAGCCGGGTTACTGGTTTTCAGACTGTCAGAGACCACACTGAACATTCAAACATCTGTCCTTGAGCTGCAACCTTCTAGTATCTTAATGAGGTATAGCATGATGACCTTAGACTGGGATAAGACACTATATAAGCAGCCTGAGACCCCCCCCACAGGAGAATCCAGACACCTGAACCACCTCTTCTCTGGATGTGGAGCAGCAGCACCACCACTGAGGTCCTCCTGATGATGCAGCAGAGACGAGCCAACAAATGCAGCCCCAGAACATTCAAAGCTTTGAGGGACTCAGGCTGGACCTCCTCCACACCCAGATCTGCTGCTGCTGAGCTTTCTAACCATGTTGGTGACCTCAGTGGAGATCAACAGCCTGAAGGGCCTGATGGCTTAACAGAATCTCCTCAGAGCCCTAAAGTTTCTTGCAGATACCAGTCAGACACCAGTAGAACAGATACCAGTCAGACACCAGTAGAACAGATACCAGTCAGATACCAGTAGAACAGATACCAGTCAGACACCAGTAGAACAGATACCAGTCAGACACCAGTAGAACAGATACCAGTCAGATACCAGTAGAACAGATACCAGTCAGATACCAGTAGAACAGATACCAGTCAGATACCAGTAGAACAGATACCAGTCAGACACCAGTAGAACAGATACCAGTCAGACACCAGTAGAACAGATACCAGTCAGACACCAGTAGAACAGATACCAGTCAGACACCAGTAGAACAGATACCAGTCAGACACCAGTAGAACAGATACCAGTCAGACACCAGTAGAACAGATACCAGTCAGTATCTTGAGGACCATGACTGTGACTGGCTGACTCTAATCAGTCAGTATCAGCCAGTCACATGATCTCTAATGAAACTGCTAGTTTCATTAGAGATCATGTGACTGGCTGATTAGAGATCAGTGTTAATGAGCACGATTAACTTCAAACTAATAACAATAAAATAATATGAAAACTAACTGTTGCAGTATTTTCGGCCGGGGTAAAGAAAACTAAAGAGAGATTCAGATCACAGATGTCACATCCTGTTCAGTTTGTTTGTGGCCATCACAGAATAAAGGTTAGTTTCTTGCTCTGGGTGGGGTCCTGGTACCCCACGTCTGGGGACAGGAAGTTGAATCACTTTTAGTCTGGCCCTCCCCAGATCCAGAACTCTTTGGGAGACCTGGCGAAGGAGCAACTGCCCCTGATAATACAGGTCAGAGGCTCATCACCATGATAAGATGGTGATTCGAGGAGTCAACTCCTGATACTGCCCAGTGACAGTAGCCTCAATACTCAGGTCATGGGTCCACCTGCCTGTTGCATATTTGTGAACATGTCATGTTGAAAGTTGCTACTTAAAGGTTAATGGCAATAAGAAACATCTCCTACCAGCGTGGGGAGCAGACTGCATGGTGGGCATCAACCCTGCTGGAGGCAGGATTCCACTCAAGTTGAGTCCTGGACCCAACATGGGGTTGGAGCCACTCATCAAAGTCTGAGGACTGCTGCAGAGACAGAAGATCATCATGAGAGAGGACTGCTGCAGAGACAGAAGATCATCATGAGAGAGGACAGCTGCAGAGACAGAAGATCATCATGAGAGAGGACTGCTGCAGAGACAGACATCATGAGAGAGGACTGCTGCAGAGACAGAAGATCATGAGAGAGGACAGCTGCAGAGAGACAGAAGATCATCATGAGAGAGGACTGCTGCAGAGACAGAAGATCATCATGAGAGAGGACAGCTGCAGAGACAGAAGATCATCATGAGAGAGGACAGCTGCAGAGACAGAAGATCATCATGAGAGAGGACAGCTGCAGAGACAGAAGATCATCATGAGAGAGGACAGCTGCAGAGAACAGAAGATCATGAGAGAGGACAGCTGCAGAGACAGAAGATCATGAGAGAGGACAGCTGCAGAGACAGAAGATCATGAGAGAGAGGACAGCTGCAGAGACAGAAGATCATGAGAGAGAGCTGCACAGCTGCAGCAGAGACAGAAGATCATGAGAGAGGACAGCTGCAGAGACAGATCATCATGAGAGAGGACAGCTGCAGAGACAGAAGATCATGAGAGAGGACAGCTGCAGAGACAGAAGATCATCATGAGAGAGGACTGCTGCAGAGACAGAAGATCATGAGAGAGGACTGCTGCAGAGACAGAAGAT
The DNA here is from genome assembly GCA_018398805.1 of Hirundichthys speculiger. Classification (NCBI taxonomy): domain Eukaryota; kingdom Metazoa; phylum Chordata; class Actinopteri; order Beloniformes; family Exocoetidae; genus Hirundichthys; species Hirundichthys speculiger. The sequence goes on from JAGFBZ010000567.1 coordinate 293,579, forward strand.
CATGAGAGAGGACAGCTGCAGAGACAGAAGATCATGAGAGAGGACAGCTGCAGAGACAGAAGATCATGAGAGAGGACAGCTGCAGAGACAGAAGATCATGAGAGAGGACAGCTGCAGAGACAGAAGATCATCATGAGAGAGGACAGCTGCAGAGACAGAAGATCATGAGAGAGGACTGCTGCAGAGACAGAAGATCATGAGAGAGGACATGCTGCAGAGACAGAAGATCATCATGAGAGAGGACAGCTGCAGAGACAGAAGATCATGAGAGAGGACAGCTGCAGAGACAGAAGATCATGAGAGAGGACAGCTGCAGAGACAGAAGATCATGAGAGAGGACAGCTGCAGAGACAGAAGATCATGAGAGAGGACTGCTGCAGAGACAGAATATCATGAGAGAGGACAGCTGCAGAGACAGATCATGAGAGAGGACAGCTGGAGGCGTTGGGGACATCCTGAGTGTTAACTGACAGTGTGACACCTGTAGTTCCTCAGAACTTACCAGACAGAGCTGACGACGTTGATGAAGTTGAGCCCAGCGGGGTTGTTCATGACCTGTGAGGAGGTGGTTCCCGTGGTGATGGACGTCCCCATGGTGGGCAGAGGAATGCTCATGACAGGGAGGGGCTGGCTGAGAGCCAACTGCTGCTGGGTGAACGGTGTGAGGAGAGCAGGCTGGGACTGGTTCTGGACCATCCCAGGATCTGAAGGAGTGGGAGTCACTGACAGGGGGGCGGACAGGGAGTCTGAGGGATGAGGGGTTGAGCAGGGGGTGTTGGTTGGTGTGGGGGTGGATGGTTTGGGGGTCCCCGATCCTAGAGAGAGATAGAGAGAGAGAGAGAGAGAGAGAGTGAAAACAGAAGTGCAACTCTGCAGGGAGGTTATTTCAGTGTTAGTCTGCTGACATCCTGGAACAAAGATGCTCCTCCAGTTGGACCCAGTTGGACCAAACCAGGCTGAAACGTCCCTCAGAGTGATGTCCTCCAGAAATAAAACCACCGTCCTGGAAACTGAGTGTGACCGGACGTCGTCTGTGTAATCTGACGTATATCAGTGATGTAACTGTCCTGCAGTCAGAGAAACATTTCCATCTGCTGCCAACCTGAACCATCTTCTGTCTGAAGACTCACCGTCCCTCAGTTATTTATGTGATGGTGTCATACAGGTAACACGTGACCAGAGTCACAGATACAAGCGTCTCCTCTCGGTCTCCCCCAGCAGGAGGACAGCAGGAGGACACCAGGAGCCAGGACAGAGGCAGCTCAGATCACTCTGAGCTCCTGACATGTCCTCGTACTGTTCAGCTCCGTCTTCCACGGATCTTATGATCTGATTTCTTGCTACAGAAACCAACCAGACATCGTCTAGGGAGAAAAAACGAACCTGTGAAGCTTTGAGAGAATGATGTGGGACTGAGCCCAGCAGAGGGAGACTCAGCTCTACTCACTCTGTGTGGAGCCCATCGGGGACAGGGAGGCAGGAGACAACAGGCCCACCTGGCTCAGCTCCATGGAGTGTTTCCTGCTCAGAGACTGGCTTTTGGCTGGCGGTGGGGGGGTAGGACACTTGAGAAGACCACTGGTGGTTTGTGAACTGTACGGATTACCTGAAAAGAAGATGACATGAAATATTTAGAGCAGATCTGGCTCCAAACCACTTCAAAGTCCAGTCTGCAGAAGACGATGGTTTCCAGCAGCTTCTTCTGTGGGTTCAGCAGAGCTAACCTGTCACCGGCAGACTGGGTCAGGGTCGGTCTGGAGATGTGAGATCATCACCTAGTTTCAATTATTTACTCATCGGGTCCATGTGAATGTGTCTCTCATGCTGTAATCATCCAGTTAAACTTCAATAAGATCATTTACTGTTAAAACCATCATCAGTCTCAGAGTTCCAGTGTTTCCAGTGGGAGTTTCACTCGAGACCAAGGACTGGTGGGACCACCACCTCAGTCCAGATGTACCTGAGGAGCTGCTGCTGGATCCTGAAGGCAGTTTTATGGGAGGGGGGCGGTGCTTAACCCCTTTTCCCAACACAGACGTCTGGACTAGTGGAGAAATCCCATCACCCTGCAGACGACACATAACCAAGTCTCAGAATGAAGTCATGATCTCTGCTGGAGTCTCGTCTTTAACTCAGAGGACAGTTACCTCGTCTCTGCTGGGGGACGGGGGTCCCTGTCCCACATTGCCTGAGTTATGGGACATCTTGACCTGACACTTCACATCTCTCTCATACACTCCTTTGTACTGAGTGAGAAACCTACGAGACAGACAAGAGAAGCAAACGGTTGTTGTCCAGCGTTGTCCAGAAACAGAGTCACTGAGTGTAGAGACTCACCTCTCAGCATCGATCTTTGACCCGATGAGAAACCTGAACAGGTAACAGAGACGGAGACCAGTGAGATCAGAGGCGTTTCCAGCTGCAGCAGCAACACTGAACCCGTCTGGACCGTACTTACGGCGGATGGATCAGCTTCAGGTCTGTGCTGTCCTCCTCTGCCTTTGGTTCTTTAGCGCAGTAGATCTTCCCATAGACCCGGGGGTCTCCCATGGACTGGAAGATGGACACCTTGGTCCTCTGAGCTTGGCCCCCAACTTCACACTCAAATGTATAGTCGTCTACAACTTCCTGTTGAACAACAGAGCGTGATATGTGACCGATGAAGCGTCTAACGGACCAGAGAGCAGACTCCACCCCAGTCTGTGAAGGTTCCGGTCTGCTGCTGCAGGACTTACTTCAGCGGGCCAGAGCACCATGGTGGGCTGAGAGTCATCCAGCTGGAAGGTCTTCTCCACCACAGCGTACTTCTCCACCTGGAGAACAGTCGTGCAGACAAACCCGTTAGATGTTAATCACCCAACAGTGGGTTCGTTAGTCATGGTGGTGAGCTGCTTACGTCGATCTCCTTTGGTACCGTCAGCTGGTAGCTGCTCTGCTTCCAGGTGTCCACACACTGGAGGCGGTGTTGGTGTTGAGACAGCAGCGGAGAAAGATTCAAGAAAGATGAGTGAAATTTAAGATGGTTTTCACTGATGGATGAACTGGTTTGTTCCAGTTGCACCAGTGAGTCTGCAGTAGGGGTGAGTATTGGCAAGGACCTCACAATACAATATGTATCGTGATACTTGGGTCACGATATGATATCATGATATATTGCAATCGCTCGCAGACGTGAATGAGGCTGATATTACATATCCCGGTAATTGACCGCAATAATGAGATGAAGTCAAACATAAACGGTAATCATTATCGCGTACAATTTTACCTTGCTTTACCGTGATACCGGTAACCGTTCCATCCCTAGTTTGTGAAAATACAATGATTAGGGGTGAGTATTGGCAAGGACCTCGCAACCCTTGCGAGGTATCGTGATACTTGGGTCACGATATGATATTATCACGATATATCATGATATATTGTGATATTCTACCCTATGTTACAAGCTACATATTCACGCGAAACACAGTCGCGAGTCGCTCGCAGACGTGAATGAGGCTGATATTACATATCATGGTAATCGACCGCGATAATGAGATGAAGTCAAACATAAACGGTAATCGTTATCACGTAAAATTTTACCGTGCTTTACCGTAATACCGGTAACCGTTCCATCCCTAGTTTGTGGAAAAATAATGATTAGGGCTGAGTATTGGCAAGGACCTCGCAATACAATATGTATCGTGATACTTGGGTCACGATATGATATTATCACGATATATTGCGATATTCTACCCTATGTTACAAGCTACATATTCACGTGAGACAGTCGCAAGTCGCTCACAGACGTGAATGAGGCTGATGTTACATATCCTGGTAATCGACCGTGATAATGAGATGAAGTCAAACATAAACGGTAATCATTATCGCGTACAATTTTACCGTGTTTTACCATAATAGCGGTAACCGTTTCATACCTAGTTTGTGAAAATATAATGATTAGGGGTGAGTATTGGCAAGGACTTCGCAATACGACATGAATCTTGATACGATATTATCACGATATATTGCGATATTCTACCCAGTTAATATCAAAATTAAAAGTAGAGATGAAAAACCAAGTTGCTGTATATGTTTATCAGATGATATTGATCATTCAGAGGACATACTGAGTCAAAACTATTTGCTGCAAAATAACCTATTTTTATTATTATTATTATTAGTTATTATTATTAGTCTTTCTGCACATTTAAGTGAATGAATGAATTTTCCTAAAAAATTGATATTAGGAGCCCGATATTATATCAGGCGGCCGAATATCACGATATATCGCCAAATCGATCATTTTCACACCCCTAGTCTGCAGAGTCATTCATCAGACATGAAGCAACAACAGTGAAGTCATTGTTCACGGCTGAGAAGTCATTAGACATGCAGGACTGCCTCATACTGGACCAGTACTACAGTCTCACACCAGGAGAAGATTAATGCATGAAGGAAGGAAAATCTGCGTACGTTTCCAGCCTTTGAGATCTTCAGGTCGATGACAGGAGCTGGTTTCCTCTCCTTCCTCCTCTGCAGGTAGTCGAAGAGTCGCAGCTGTGGTGGCATGGGGAGATGTGACAGCTCCTGCTGCCGGTTCAGGGCGGCCCGAGAGTGTCTCCTGAAACACCTGAGACGCACAGAAAAGAGGACAAGCATGTCTGACTCCCAGGGTTTCCAGCTGATCGTTTCAGGGAGGAAGTCAGCTGTTCTCGTTATCTGACTGCAGACTGGGAAGCACCTTCTCATCGAGTGAGTGTTCATTTTCTGTTTGTTGTACAGCAGGCGGTTGGCTGTGCAGGTAACAGCGATGGAGGGATTCAGGCACAGAGGCTCAGCGGTGGCCAAGATCAACTGACTCTCCAGCTGTAACTTGTCATCCTAAAGCAGATGATAAAAGACAGAAAACGCCTTCAGATGATGATGACGATGATGAGATGACTCAAACGTGCCAGGTAGGATGTGGTATTTATAAAGTATCTATGTCTGCATGTAGAACATATATATACAGTTTAGATGTGTCAGTATTCTTTTATTTCTTTCAACAAGCACATACAATGAGCCCTTATTTTTCGCGGTTAATGGGGACTGGCGCCCCCCCCCCACGAGAATCAAAATCCACAAACTGGAGCCGGAGCCCCCCAAGCCTAAATAATGTGTTTAAAATATGTTTAAAAAAAATCAGCGAAACGAGACAAAGGCTCAACTGTGGTCTTTCTGTTTCCTTCACAGGCTCTGGTCTCTGAACCGTAGTAAACAAACCGCTCTTTCATCTAACCTCGTTTTCATTCTGCCGTCCCATGACACACACACACTACATTACCCATAAGGCCACCTTCTTAAAGGGGCTAGGCTGGCTCACAGCATTTCTTTGCTGCGAGAGAACGCGCACAACATCCTATGATATTTCTGCAACTTTTTCTTGATTTTTTAAAAAATATTATATATTTCTGAAAAAAAAAAAAAAAAAAAAAAACTAAAACCGCGGAACTTAAAGCGCGAATTGGCGAGGGATCACTGTACACGTATGTAATGTTTTATGTTTCACCTGTGTCCATTTGTGGTCGCTGGTCATGGCGTGGACGTCACAGATCAGAGTCTGCAGAGCAAAAACAATCCCATGTTGGGAACATTTAGAGTTTGTGGGGCCGTAACAGTCGGGACGTCTCCAGACAGACAGGTGTACAGGTGTACCTGCATGGTCGGCCGCAGCAGCACGTGTCTGCTCTGATAGGTGGGAATCTTGGTGTTTCCAGACTGTCTGTAGTCTCTCACCTCCACTATCACACAGCCACAGTGGAAGATGTTCACCTGACACAAAACACCCAACAATGTCAACCAGGAGGTGGGATTAAAAAACACAACGTGAGCAGATGCTACGATCAGTTCACACATACGATCTACTCCTGTTCACCACCAACACACCTGGGATTTCTCCAACAGATCCACCAGAATAGGAGGTAGCTCCTCAGCATCCAGGTACTCCAGCAGCTCTCTCTCTTCATACGGCAGACGGATGGTTTCAGAATCTGAACAGCAGCACAGACATGAACTTTATGGGTCAGAAGAGCCGGATCACTACAGCACAGCACTGTGGGTTTGTCCGTTCACTCTCACCTGAGCCGTTTTTGCCCCTGAGCATTAGAGAATAGCCTTCGTTTCCAGGGTACAGGTTCACCACCAAACAGGACACAGACTCCTGACACACCAGCTTCTCCAGCAGATTCACATTCCTCCTCAGGTTCTTCACAAAGACACAAACCAGAACACAACAGACTTGAACCGTCCACACCGTCCTCCATCGTTCATTGTTTTACTTCACAAATAAACGTATGTTTGTGGATGTACAGCTCCTCGAACTGTTCAACCTTTTAGAACATTTCAGGCTTCAAACATAAAGATATAAAATTTAAATTTATTGTCAAGAATCAACAACCAGTGGGACACAATCATGAAGTGGAATGAAACTTATTGGATATTTTAAACTTTTTTAACAAATAAAAAACTGAAAAGTGGGGCGTGTGATATTATTGGGCCCCCTTGTGTTAATACTCTGTAGTGCCACCTTCTGCTGCAGTTCCAGCTGCCAGCTGGATCATTCAGAGATCCTCACTGAACGTCTGAAGTCAGTTTGCTGCTCTGAAAGTAAAGGGGCCCAATAATTAGGATTATGGGGTACTGGGTCATGTCACTGCTGTACAGTCAGACTCATCTGTGGTGGGAGCTGCACCACCAGGGTTTATCACAGATGATGTTTGAAACCCCTGTGGAGAGCCTTTGTGGAGCAGTCAGAGATGTGGGCTGTTTCTAGTCTGGTCTCAGGCTGGATCAGGAGAAGGATGGGTTCCTGTGCTGTGAGCTGTTATTCATGACGCTCCTCTTCTGGAGCTCGTACGACGTCTGCAGGGTTCAAGGGTTTAAGTAGCTCAGAGACTCGCGCTGAGAGACTGTCTGGGTTTAGTTACCAAGATAAAAACTGCAGCATCATACGTGCTCCTTTGGTTTGGTCCTGATGTGTCAGAAGAGCAGCAGAGGGAAATAAAAGTACCACTAATCAGGAACTTAAATTAACGGATGAGGCAGCTGAACTGGAATTATTTATATAACAACAAAGGTTGTGACTGTGGGAGCTCCTTCAGATTCACTACAGACTGGATTAATACCGTTTTTTATCATCTGTTAGTACGTCAGAGTAAAGCTGAAGCACACACACCTTTAACTCTGGCTCCTTTTCACACTCCTCCAGGTAGAGCTCATAGAGCTTCTGGTACAAACTCTTCCTCCCGCCAGAGGAAACTCTTCTTTTGGCTGGTCGCTGTTGAGCACTTTCAACGATGTACTGAGCAACAGATAAATCATTAGATATGTTAATGAGTGACAGCAGAGCTGAGGGCTAACACAGTCAAAGCTCAGACACTCTTTAGCTTTATTAGCAGGACAGCTGATCTGAATTATTATAATATAATAAACCAGTACAGAGGACTGGCAGTAAACAGCCCCTGACAACAAAACAGTCTTTATTACAGCAACAATGTTTGATTAGAAATCAACAAATAAACAGAAAATATCACGTAGGTTAGGATCTAAACTGTTATCTGGAGCAGTGAGGTCCCACCTGATTGTTCACATACATTAATGACACATTAATGATGTTCAGAATAACAGACCACTATTGACTGTGATGTTGATATTAAGGTTCTCCAGCTTCCTCCCACAGCCCAGAACCAGGTTCAACAGGTTTATCAGGTTTACCAGGTTGTCTACATGTGGCCCTGTGAAGGACCGGTGACCCGTCCAGGTGTACCACCACCTTTCACCCCAGCAGAGCTGGGACAGGCTCCAGCAGAGCCATGTGACCTGACTGGGAACAGGTGGGTATAGAGCAGGGGTGCCCAATCCTGGTCCTCAAGAGCCCCGATCCAGCAGGTTTTAGATGTTTCTAGATGGTTTAGGTTTTAGATCAGGGGTGTCAAACTGATCCGTGAAAAGGCCGCGTGGCTGCAGGTTTTTGTTCCAACCAGCAGAAACACAGCTGACTGGTTTCATTCAATCTAAGAAGAGCTAAAGCAGACTTCTTTTTAAACATAACTTGCTAATGCAAAAGGTAACTCAAGGAAGGTACGGCAAGAGAAGAATAAACTATCGGGTCGACAGAATAAACGGGGTATTAAAGGAATGGAGCTTAAAATCGACAATTAGAAGTGAAAAACCCCGTCACCTTGGCCACTGAAATGAACCTATTTTTCTGTTAAACAAATATCTTTGTCTGTTTGCTGCACCTGACTGTGACTACTGTCCTGTCAACCCTGTACATCCTGTCTTTAACACTGAGGAGATATCCGAGATAGAAATTATTTTAAGTGCATGCACTTAAAAATTTGAAGGTCAAGGATGTCATTGGTATAGATACAAACTTTTTCAAAATGAACATGGAGTCCTTGGTCTGTCCCATCATGCACCTGGTAAATCTGTCTATTAAACACTGTGGTTCCATCTGTATGGAAGGTGAATCCAATCTTTAAATCTGGGAGAAGGTCAGATATTAACAACTACAGACCAATCAGCCTTCTTCCTCTAGGCTCTAAAATAACTGAAAAATGGGTGGTTAAACAATTAATTGAACATATCAGTAACAGCAACACAGCTGTTCAGTTTGGCTTCCAAGCTCACCATTCCACAGAAGTAGTCCTGTAGGCGTCCCTCAGGGGTCCATACTTGGACCTTTTTGGTTTTCCTTGTACATTAATGATTTTTTTGATATCTGTGATGGTTTCCAAGCCCAGTTGCAGGCAGATGACACCGTTATTTTTGCACCGACTAAAAGTACAGAAGAAGCTGCACAAACACTATCAGCAGCGATGGTCCAGTACAGGAGTGGCTCAGGAAATCTAGCCTATAATTGAATGTTAAAAAGACTGTCTGCATGATGTTTACTAAACAACCGGTGAAGATTGAAGCTCTGGTGTGTTTCTGAGAGGAGAAGAGCTCGTGTTGGTCACTGAAATTTAAATACCTGGGAGTCATCCTGGATCCGACACTCTCCTTCAGGAAACATATCAAGAAAGTGTGTAACTCTGTTAAATATGGCTTGGCAAACTTCAGACAGATAAGGAACTCATTGACTGACGGTGCAGCATTAATGTTCTTCCATCAAAGATCCTAGCACACATTGGCTATTGCTAACCTAGCTGGTCATTAGCATGCTCCACGGCACTCAAACCAATTGAATCCCTTTATAAAAGAAAAGGACTAAAAATACTAGACAAAAAGCCGCATTCAGCTCATACTTGTCGCATTCTATACTTGTCAAAACTCCGTACAACGTACTATGAACTTTAACAACCTGTGCAAATGGGCAGCGTGCAATAATATGGGCATTTTACATCATATTGCTAAAAGCACTTTAGCACTTGCGCTTTACTTCCTTATGAACATCTGGTCCCTCCTCCGGTCTGCAATCAACAGGGCTTTCTTGTTTTTTCATTCTTTACATTCTGACTTTCTTCTGTTGTTACAAATATGTGATATTTGACTATCTCTATGTTTGTATTATTGATACTGTGTGTCGTGTAATGTTGTATGTAGCTTTTTATTGAGTCCTACTGGGGGACCAATGCAAATTAGCCTTCTGGCTATCATTGGGTATATTCACATTTTAAATGTTCATTAATATACAATGTCCCTCTACACTAAATAAAATGATTAAAATGAATCAAGTGAACTGGTTCAGACCTTTAGTGAAGACAACTAGCTGATTGACTAAAACTAGTCAGCTGTGTTTCTGCATGGTTGGAACAAAAACCTGCAACCTTTGATGGATCAGTTTGACACCTGTGTTTTAGATGGTACTAACTGGTAACTCTGGAGGACCAGGACTGGGACCCCTGGTATAGAGGATGGATGGATGGATGATACTGACGACAGTTGTTAAGATGATTATTGGTTTTTACTATACTGTGCAGTCCCAGTTTTTAGGTTCTCTTAGAGACATTTAAGAAGGAAATAACAGCTTTTTACCTCAGCTCGATCCAATGCATATTCCAAAACTTGTTGCTTTAAGAGGGAAAAATGAAAGAGATCAGTCTTAGAGAGGAAACAAGAGTGAAATGTTCTTGTTTTCTGTGGAAGTCACCAGAAAACCAGGTGATGAATGAGCTGATTTAACGTACCATTGTGGTCCAGCTGGGAGGTGGTGACAGTTAACGATGCTGTCCTTTCTGCCCCACACCGTTACCTTCCTGGAGTCACCATTCACACCCTGAAAACAAACCCAAACCATGAACCGAGACCTCAGACTGGAGGACAGGTTTCTGGATGCTGCTGACAATCAGGCGCCACACACGCACACACACACACACACGCACGCGCGCGCACACACACACACACTGGTACTAACTGGTATCTGGTCCAGTCCTCCAGTCACTGGTATCTGGTACTAACTGGTACTTGGTCCAGTCCTCCAGTCACTGGTATCTGGTACTAACTGGTATCTGGTCCAGTCCTTCAGTCACTGGTTACTGGTATTAACTGGTACTTGGTCCAGTCCTCCAGTAACTGGTATCTAGTACTAACTGGTATCTGGTCCAGTCCTCCAGTCACTGGTTACTGGTACTAACTGGTATCTGGTCCAGTCCTCCAGTCACTGGTATCTGGTACTAACTGGTATCTGGTCCAGTCCTCCAGTCACTGGTATCTGGTACTAACTGGTATCTGGTCCAATCCTCCAGTCACTGGTTACTGGTACTAACTGCTATCTGGTATGAACTGGTATCTGGTCCAGTCCTTCAGTCTCTGGTTACTGGTGGTAACTGATCCAGTCGTCCTGCAACTGGTTAGTGGTAGTAACTGCTAACTGTCCAATCATCCAGACACTGGCTATTGGTGGTAACTGGTCCAGTCCTCCTGCTATTGGTTACTGATAGTAACTGGTAACTGCTCCAGTCCTCCAGTCACTGGTTACTGATAGTAACTGGTAGCTGGTCTAGTCCTCCAGTCCCTGGTCTGGTAACTTCTCCAGTCACTGGTTATTGGTGGTAACTGGTCCAGTCCTTAAGTCACTGATTACTGGTGGTAACTGGTAACTGCTCCAGTCCTTCAGTCTTTGGTTAGTGGTGGTAACTGGTAACTGCTCCAGTCCTTCAGTCACTGATTACTGGTGGTAACTGGTAACTGCTCCAGTCCTTCAGTCACTGATTACTGTTGGTAACTGGTAACTGCTCCAGTCCTCGACTGAGGATGACGCGGCTAACGTTAGCTGCTAGCCGCTCAGAGCAGCAATCAGCAGCTCCGTTAACAGCTCTACGTCATCTGAAATCGATCCGGCTTCACCGGTACAGACACGACACACGGGTCAACTCACCGTCGAGGTTGCATAGCTGTGGAGGACAGCTCCGAAGTGGGAAAACCAGATTAGAAGTAAAAATGAGCGTCTTCATTGAGAGAAAGTCCGAGCAGCAGCCATCTTCTCCCAGTCACAACAACACCTACACTTCCGCTTACATCAGCGGGGGCGGAGCCTCACTCAGAGCTGATGATTGACAGTCCGGAGACGACGTTCACATCCGTGAACCCCTTATTAATTTTAATCAAGGTAAAATGTTACATTTCTGGTCATATTGCCCAGTTCTAGACCAGCCACAGTTATCTAAAACATTTCTGCTTCCAAAACAGCGACCTCAGTGTCATAAAAACCAAATGAAAAACCAAATAAAATTAAACAAAACGATATGAATAGGGTTATAGGACTGTGGGGTCACAGGAGTTAATGTACATCGAATGATGAATTAAATAAGTTTTAACAAGAAATAATTAAAAACAAAAGTACCACATGAAGTGAGAAATAACATGCTGGATGGCCCTTTTAACTCTTTTCTACGTTTTAACTCTGTTTTTTAACTCTCCTGTCCTCAATCTTTCTGCCACACAGACCTCAACAGACCTGCGTCATTTCTGCCTGCTGTTGTATTTACCTGTTTATTCTCTTTTCATTATTTTTTTTATTTTTATGGGCTCTAATAAATAGAAGGCTGAATTATCAAGAAAAGTTAAATTTGTGTCAGCTAGTTTAGTCACATTACCAGATGGAAAACCTGTAGAAAAGCAGTCTTCCCACACAGTCAAAGAGGTTTAATATCGTTTAATATCTTTATTAATGATAAAGGAACAGATTTTCATCCAAACAGTGCAGCTGATTTTAATAAATACAGTTTTTGAGGAGAGCAAAGCACTTACATGCCGGTTTAATCTGATGAAGAAGAGCAGTGACGGTGCACGAACACGAAATATCTGAGGACGTCAGAATCAGAATCAGAATCAACTTTATTGCCAAGTACAATTTTACACATACGAGGAATTTGTTGTGGCGATGATGGTGCATGCAATTAAGGGAAAAATATAACAAACAATATAAACAAAAAATATTGCAATATAAATATATACACAAGCTGTTTTTTTGCATTAAGGGCAGAATGACCAAGAGTAATGTGCCACGAAAATGTGCAAATGAACAGGTAGTGCAGACTGAGCGTTAATGTAACGCATAGTGTTCTGAGTTCTGTCAATGTGACAGCAGTGTCAGAGTCAGAGGTGGAGAGTCGGGGGTGTCGGGGGGTTCCGGGTCTTATTGATAAGGCTGACAGCAGACGGGAAAAAACTGTTCTTGTGGCGTGAGGTTTTGGTTTTGATGGTCCGAGCCTCCTACCAGAGGGGAGTGACTTAAAGAGTTGGTGTCCAGGGTGGGAGGGATCAGCCACAATCTTTCCTGCACACCTCAGGGTCCTGGAGGAGTCCAGGTCCAGGTCTCAGGGTCCTGGAGGAGTCCAGGTCCTGAAGAGATGGGAGATTGCAGCCAATCACCTTCTCAGCTGACTAAATGACACGCTGCAGCCTGCTCTTGTCCTTGGAGGTGGCAGCAGCGTACCAGATGGTGATGGAGGAGGTGAGGATGGACTCAATGATGGCTGTGTAGAACTGCACCATCATTGTCTTCGGCAGACTGAATTTCTGCAGCTGCCTCAGGAAGTACATCCTCTGCTGTGCTTTCTTGATGAGGGAGCTGATGTTCAGCTCCCACTGAAGGTCCTGGAAGATGACAGTTCCCAGGAAGCAGAAAGACTCCACAGTGTCAATAGTGGAGTCACAGAGGGTGATGGGGGCAGGTGGGGCTGAGTTCTTCCTATAGTCCACAACCATCTCCACTGTCTTTAGAGCGTTTGAACTCAAGGCTGTTCTGGCTGCACCAGGTCACCAGGTGGTCAACCTCCCACCTGTAGACGGACTCTTCACCATCAGAGATGAGTCCGATGAGAGTGGTGTCATCTCTACACTTCAGGAGCTTGACGGACTGGTGACTGGAGGTGCAGCTGTTTGTGTACAGGGAGAAGAGCAGGGGAGAAAGAACACAGCCCTGGGGGATCCAGTACTGATGGTCCGTGAGTTCCAGATGTGTTTTCCCAGCTTTATATACTGTTTCCTGTCAGAGTCTCTGATCCACCTGCAGGTTGAGTCAGGTACGCTCAGCTGGGAGAACTTCTCCTGTAGCAGAGTAGGTATGATGGTGTAAAAGCAGAGCTGAAATCCACAAACAGGATCCTGGTGTAGGTTCCTGAGGAGTCCAGGTGCTGGAGGATGAAGTGGAGGGCCAGGTTGACAGCATCGTCTACAGACCTGTTGGCTCTGTAGGCGAACTGCAGGGGGTCCAGGAGAGGGTCAGTGATGGCTTTGAGGTGTGAGAGCACACGGCGCTCAAAGGTCTTATTGACCACAGAGGTCAGGGTGACGGGTCTGAAGTCGTTAAGTCCTGTGGTCCTTGGCTTCTTGGGAACAGGGATGATGGTAGAGGTCACAGTGCTTCAGGGAGGATGGGGAGATAGAATCCTGTCCAGCTGCTTTTCCGGGGTTCTGTCTCCTAAAGAGTTTGTTGATGTTCCTCTCCTGAATGGAAAGAGTCGTCTCTGAGGAGGGTGGGAAGGGTGGGGCCATTAAGGCGGGCGTAGGTGGAGATGACTGGAGCTGGAGCTGTTGGGAGGGGTTGTGGGGGATGGTTGCAGGACTGTCCCTTTGTCTTTCAAAACGACAGTAGAAGTGGTTCAGGTCGTTGGCTAGGCGTCGATCATTGATGGAGTGGGGGGGCTTTAGGCTTGTAGTTGGGGATCTGCCTAAACCCTTTCCAGACAGACTCAGAGTCGTTAGCTGAGAACTGGTGTTGGAGCTTCTCAGAGTACAGTTGTTTAGGCTCTGTCACCGCCTTGCTAAACTTGTACTTTGCCTCTCTGAATCTATCTTTGTCCCCAGTCCTGAAGGCCTCTTCCTTTGCCAACCTTAGCTGTCTGAGTTTGAACCAGGGTCTGTCGTTGTTGTAACTCACCCTGGTGCATGATGGGACACAACAGTCTTCACAGAAGCTCATCTATGACGTCACAGCCTCTGTGTCCTCATCCAGATTGCTGGTAGCAGTCCTGAAAACATCCCAGTCAGTAGAGTCCAAACACCCCTGGAGATCCTCCACTGCTTCCCTGGTCCACTTCTTTGAGGTCCGCACGACAGGTTTGCAGAGCTTTAGTTTCTGCCTGTAGGCAGGAATCAGGTGGAGCATGACATGGTCAGAGTGACCCAGTGCAGCACGGGGGACGGCGTGATAAGCACCTCTGATTGTGGTGTAACATTGATCTAGAATTTTCTCCTTTTCTGGTGGGGCATTTAACTAGCTGTCTGTATTTAGGGAGTTCATGAGTGAGATTACCTTTGTTAAAGTCTCCAAGGACAATAACTAAAGAGTCCGCTCCACACACAGTATCTGATCGGCGAGTGTACGCTGTCCGTTCATGTCACTGAAGTTAAAACATTTAGGAGATGCAGCATCAGCTGATGCTTGTTAACAAAAAGTAATTGTTGGGTCTGTTTGAGTTTGTTGGATGAGGGCGTAAGAATGCAAGTCTTCTTTTTTTTAACATTTTTGGAAAGATCTCCTGCTCATTCAACAGAAGTTTAAGGCAAGCTGAATGCAGTATTTTCTACAAAATTACCTAAGGTGCTTTGAAATCCCACGAACAATCAGTCACCATTGGACAAACGAGACGGGAGTGTTAGTGATATTAAATACTTTATCCTGAGCTCACAGTTTATGTCCCATACACATTGGTGGGTTGAAATTCCATAAATGAACAGTAGGGGGAGCAGCAGGACAGCAGATTCTTTAGGCTGGATGGAAGTGAGAAGAGTTTGTATCTGCAAACATGTCCAGAAGTGTTTTAAGGTATTCAAGTTCCCCATAAAACTGTTAAATGTACTGAGTATAAAAAAGCATTTAAAGAGGACAGATTATGACCTCATGACATCAGTCCACTCCACTGTTCCCAGTCCACCATACTGTTTTGAGGGATCCGCCTCTTTTGAAATCAGGTCAAAGCTTTCAGGGACCTCTGAGGTGATCACTGGTTGTTAAAACTGTTAAAACTATTTCAAATGCACATAAAGGTCCCTCTGTAGTCTGCTTTGCTCCAGTTGTTACAGTAGAGTTATCTGGAGGGCTTGAATGAACGATGTGTGTCCACTGACTCAAACCCTGAAAAAGATTTATTACTGGATAAAACTGACAAAAGGAGGCACTGCAACAACACTGGGAAGAACTATAATACAACAAATCAATGTGGAACCATTTAAATCTGTCCATCAAAGACCAAGAAAAAGAATCCGAAATCTGTTTGACATTTTCTGATGAACACGTCTCTCCTGTTCAGAGCTTTACCTTGATCCATGTAGGGTTAGGGGTTAGGGTTAGGGATTAGGGTTAGGGATAGGGGTTAGGGATTAGGGTTAGGGATAGGGGTTAGGGTTAGGGTTAGGGTTAGGGGTTAGGGTTAGGGATTAGGGTTAGGGTTAGGGTTAGGGGTTGGGGTTGGGGTTGGGGTTGGGGTTGGGGTTGGGGTTAGGGTTAGGGTTAGGGGTTAGGGTTAGGGTTAGCTTTAGGGTTAGGGTTAGGGTTTGGGGTTAGGGGTTAGGGGTTAGGGTTAGGGGTTAGACAGGTCCAACTAACATCCAGGCTCACAGTGATTCTCTCTCCAGACTGTACTCTGTTGGAATTTGGCAGTATTGAGCATATAATACTAAACAGCTGGAGAGTTGGACACTGCTGAATAAAACCACAAAGGGCATAAAGAGATGTGAGTAGAGACACAACCGCTGAGAGGAACCAGAAGATGGACCAAGAATTCCTGACTGGACCTGCACCATGTCTCTGTCTGCCAGAGTTACTGCGGAAACTGTTTATGGTTACATATTTAATTTTATTTACTCTTTTATTATTCATCTTTGGCAGGCTGGCTGTTATGTAACAAGCTCAGTTGATACCTCTTCATCGGTTTTTACTCATTAGATTTTATTGCGTTATTACTTATAACTTATACTTATAACTCCATCTTTAATAACAGTAAAACATGCCTTTAAAAGTCTCCTCTACTCAGTTTTACATCTTTGTTTTAATGTTGTTGAAGATTTAACAGACAAATTCAAGTAAACATTTATAATGATCAAAAGACAACATTTCCTGATGTATTAATAAAAAAATCAGTGATACTATCAACGCAACACAGATATGTTACAGCAGCTCCCTCTACACCCACAAATATAACCAGAACCACAGCTGGAACCAGAACTACAGCTGGAACCAGAACTACAGATATCTACCAGCATCTGCTGCTGGAACCAGGAACCAAAGCTGGAAGCGGAACTACAGCTGGAACCAGAACTACAGATGTCTACCAGCATCTGCTGCTGGAACCAGGAACCACATCTGGAACAAGAACCACAGCTGGAACATCTGGAGGTAGACCTCTATAGATCTGGTGTTTAGGACCTGTTCTTCTGCAGCTGTGATCAGAGCCTCTATGGTGTCTTTCAGTCCAGTTTTTTCCAGCCACTGGTATGTTTTTCTGATGTCAGTCACCTCTTCAGTTTGGTGGTGGTCCATCCATGCAGGAGCTGATCCATCCATGAGGACCCCTCTGGTTCCTCCTCCACGCTGGGTTTCAGCTGTCTTAGGTCATCAGGTCATCTTCTTGATGATAGATATCTCAAGATGATAGACGTCTCCTTGGTTGTTCCACATCTGATGCTCACCTGTGCCGCCGGCTTTGAGTTGACCTCCAGAGTTGTCTTCTACAGCCTCATTGTGTTCTGGATGAAGACAGTCAGTGTCCTGTTGATCTTCTACATCTTCAGTCACTCCAGTATCCATGTATGTGGCGTTGAGTCATTGGCTTTCTTCGAATCAGTCTAGGCAGTGGACTTGTGCTTGTGGACTTGCAGTCCAAGGTGACTGCTCTGTCAACCAGTAGTTGGTTCTTGGCTCCTCTGGTTCTGCTCATGTCTTGATCCATGTGTCTACTCACCTTAGCTGCTGTGATGCCTGATAGGAGCTCCCATGTTTGGCTGTTTCCAGAGTCTCTGCCGTGGTCAGTTTGCTGTATTTCTTGGGCATCTGTTGATGTTCATCTTGTAGCATCTCAAGGACTAATATTGCTGCTGCAGATATCAGCTGATTAGCTTGGCGGTCCTCATAAACAAACATCCACCACCTCATGTCGGTTGGTCCCCAGCAAAGAGGACGAGAGACAGTGGTATCTTTAGCTCCTTTCACAGCAGCAGCTTTAGGGGGCGGAGTTAACCATTGAACTCCACCTTGTTCTGCTGTGGGATGTGCCTGTTTTGGAACTGATGTTACAGCTTTGCTCTGCCAACATCAGAAAAGCAGGATGCTGTGAAACTGGGTGGAGATGAAGATAGCAGCCCATCCAGCAGATCTCCACCTCTGGATGTCACCTCTGGATGACTGATGTTCAGACTGGTGGCCATCAAATTCAAAATAACAGCATTTCCCTTCTGGAAGTACCTGAAAATACCCAAACACGCTTTCAGGCACCAAAAAATAACTCATTTCATAACAAGACCTGTTGAACTCAAGATCAGGACATCTGGATACATCTACGAGCATCTGCTGATGGAACCAGGAACCACAGCTGGAACCAGAAACATCAAAGAGCTTCTCTTCTCTCATCAGGGCAACATGTGGGAAACTTCACAACAATATTGAAAACGTACAGTTTCAGCACGTATTCATTGTTTTTCCTGCATTGCTGACATGTGGCTAAACTGGTAGGGTTTTTAGAACTAAACTAATCTCTGTTAACAGTTATTCAGTTTATCTGAGGGGGGGGGGGGGGGGGGGGGGGGGGGGGTCTGGCACCGTGGAGGAGGCCAGAGTCCAGGACTGATGCTGGTTCCAGTGTGAACACAGTTTGGCTTTCAAACCGACTTCATCTGAAGTCAGAACCAGAGGCGACAGGAATATTTTACTGGGTTTTTGAATGAAAACAAATGCTGTTTGTGGTCAAAGTGTTTTATGTGTTTGATTATTTCCCTCGGTCCTGTTGGTATGTTCTTGCCAGAATGATCCAGATGTTGTCAGGGTGCTGGACTACAGCTGAAGTGAATGAAGGAGCGGTCCCATCAGAGAGTCTCTGCTGCCTCTACTGGATCCCCAGTGCTGGTACGGCTGGTACTGGGCAGTGTAGGACTGATGGGTGACCCTCCAAGGGGGTGTGGGTGGAGCTGCCCTGGCTGTCCATGGTTGGGTCCTGCAGCTTTCTATTCCTGCTGCAGCTGCTGTCGGCTCTTATGGGGCGTCCCTCCCCACCGGGCTGCTTGGGGGTTCGCTTCCACGTGTATCTGGGTCAGGCTGGGGGGGCTGTGGGGTTGAGAGACCGGGTCACTGCCCTGTCCCACCCTCTCCAGCATGTTCATACCTCTTTTAATGCACATCACTAGATCAGGGCAGAAGACACAAGGGTCAGTCACTAGGTTACATGGTTGGAGGGGCTCCTAGTGGTGGGTCGGTTGCAGCTCAGCAGCGGGTCACTGTCCTCCTTGCCACCCCCCAACCACTCCTGCACTCCAGTTTTAATGCAGTCACCTCCCCTTATTCACTTAGTTTGGGGTCACACAGCACCGCTGGGAGCTCTACCAGCGGTGCTGTGGAGATTTCATCTCATACCAGATGAAATTGCATACATACATTAGTTGGTTTTGCCAGATGATGGTACTCACTGAAAAGAGGAACTGAACGTTTAGTCAGAGTATGAGGATGTCAGTGTAAGATCTGTTCCTGCTAAGAACCGTCTGAGAAACCTCTGAGACCTTTGACCCCGTCATTAACCCTCATCCTGACTCCTCCCAGACGTATTAAATGTCCTGAACACGCTGCAGAAATGGATGTGGGGATGCTACTTTAGTTCCTGGTTGTGTTATAGCTGCATATCTGAGCTTGTGACTCAGCTTTTGCTCCAACAATGAGCTCCTTGGTGGTGTTACAGGATTACACTAGTGAAGAAAAATCCCAGGAGCACCGAGTGTTGGCTGGTTGCTGCAGAGACAAACAGCCCTGTCTTTATTTAGACGTCTACATTTACTGAACCCCCCTGTTCTCAGCTCTTATCCACACCACAGAATATGTTTTCACTTGTGTAACAGAGATGTTGACAATTAAGCCAAAGTGGTGTGTTGGTAAGTTATAATTACCACACGGTGAAAAGAAAAGGCCTGTCTTTTTCAGCTTGTGTTCAGTTCAAAGACCTCCGTTCCTTTGACGTTCTCTAAACACCCGGAGCCTGAAGCCACTTCATTATGTGTTTGTTCAGCAGCAGCCACCCTCGCTCTGTGAGGTCCGCTGTAAGGATGACCTCATCCATCTCTGAAGAGAGGCGGAGCAGAGATGCAGAGACGGAGAAAAAAAGGCTTTTTGAACTTGATGAAGGTTAGGGTTCAGCTTTCTGGAAGACGTGAGAGATGACAGCGATCTCAGCATCATAGTTTTAGTTCCCCTGACAGAACAGCTGGGATCCACCCTGCCACCAGTACGGCAGTCCTGCCACCAGTACTCCAGTACTGCCACCAGTACTGCCACCAGTACGCCAGTCCTGCCACCAGTACTCCAGTCCTGACACCAGTACGCCAGTCCTGCCACCAGTACTCCAGTCCTGCCACCAGTACTCCAGTCCTGCCACCAGTACGCCAGTCCTGCCACCAGTACGCCAGTCCTGCCACCAGTATCCAGTCCTGCCACCAGTTACCCAGTCCTGCCACCAGTACTCCAGTCCTGCCACCAGTATTCCAGTCCAGCCACCAGTACTCCAGTCCTGCCACCAGTACTCCAGTCCTGCCACCAGTCCTGCCACCAGTCCTGCCACCAGTACACCCTCAGGACTCGCCTTGTTCCCGTGGTGTTGTGTTCAGGTCTTGGCAGGACCCAAGTCTGCTTGAGTCTAAGCTTTTTATTCATTGAAGGGAAGATGCTCCTGGTGGCTGGATGGCCATGAGACAACAGGAGCGTAAATACTGACAGAGGTCAACAGATGAGACCAAGGAGGCTCAACACGGCCTCAAACAGACTTTCAAAATAAAACAGGAAGTGATGTTAACAGCAACCAAAACGAACACAAAGAATCCAATAAACCAGGATTTAAAAAAAAAAAAATCACCAAAACCAAAGCAACGGTCACACTAAGAAAGGCTTTTCCTTTCTTCTGACTGTGTTTTATATCTTTATAACATTCTTTTGTTTTAATACATTTAAATTGTTGTTAAGAGCTGTTCAGTTTCACTGCTATGTGAACAGATTTGACTCTGAACCATCTCCGTACAGCCTCTCTGACTCTCCATCCATCGTCTTCGTTCCCAGAGAACATGGTGACGTCTTCATCTCTGGCTCCTCCAGGAGGACTGGTCTCACTGTTCTCTTTACTCGCTCTACTTCTCTTCTGTCACAGAAAACGAAGCATCTAGAAGACCATCAACAGTGGAGAGATGGAGGGATGGAAGGTTCGGCCCACGAACAAATGATCTCCTGTTACTTTAATGTTAGCGTGTGTTTAAGCAAACCTGTGATGACCTGTTTCGATCAGAACAAACTCAGACATGTATAGCGTCTGCTCTCCAGTAATGTGACCCTCTGTGACTCCCAGCATGCTTTGCGGTCGATGGCAGATCGAGACGGAGTGAGTCATTTCCAGGGATGTGGCACCAGAGCTGCTGGAAGTGAGAGAACGTGAGTGCTGGACGTCGTCCCAGAACAGCAGGACGAACCGAGGAATCTGTGGAGTGAAGCGTTCATGAGAGTTTGAGGCTGACGGAGGAGCAGAGAAAGAAATAAATACCGTCCCAACAAGCAAACAGTGTTTAGTTTTAGTGGGTTACTGCGGTGAGGTTATTAGTCCTCTGTGGAGGTTCAGTAAACAGCAGTCTGTTGAACGAGGCCTCGGCTATATAAAGGAGCCTTTTCCTCCATCTGTATCTGTCTCTGACTAATCTTTTTATAATTCAACATTTTTTTTTATAATCCACAATAGTTTCACCGCACCATCTATCATCCAGATGGGTTTCATTTCTACAGTTTGTGGACTTCTTAAACTGTGATTAAAGAGACATTTGAGTGAGCTAAATACACAAAACACAACAAAGACTATAGAACTTTATAATAACAACAGAGGGAGACAGACGCCATGGAAAATTACTAACTACTGACACAACTTAGACCTACCTGTTACCTGCTTGTTACCTGTCTGTTACCTGTCAGTTACCTACCTGTTACCTGTCAGTTACCTACCTGTTACCTGCTTGTTACCTGTCTGTTACCTACCTCTTACCTGGCCGTTACCTACCTCTTGGATGGATGGATGGATGGATGGATGGATGGAGTAAAGGATGGATGGATGGATGGATGGATGATAGTAAAGGATGGATGGATGGATGGATAGATGAAAGTAATGGATGGATGGATGATAGTAAAGGATGGATGGATGGATGATAGTAATGGATGGATGGATGGATGGATGAAAGTAATGGAGGGATGGATGATAGTTATGGATGGATGGATGGATGGATGGATGGATGGATGGATGAAAGTAATGGATGGATGGATGGATGGATGATGGTAATTGGATGGATGGATGATGTGGCTGCTATGGATGGATGATATGGATGGATGGATGGATGGGTAACTAATGGCTGGATGGATGGATGGGTGGAATGGATGGTGATGGATGGCTGGATGCTGATGATGATGGATGGATGCTGGCTGGATGGATGGATGGATGGCTGGATGGATGGCTGGATGGATGGCTGGCTGGCTGGATGGCTGGCTAAATGGCTGGATGGATGGCTGGATGGATGGATGGCTGGCTGGATGGCTGGCTGGCTGGATGATAGTAAAGGTCTGGATGGATGCTGCTTAAAGGATGGATGGATGGATGGCTGGATTGGATGGATGTCTGGATGGATGGCTGATGGATTTGGATGGATGGCTGATGGATGGATGGATGGACTGGATGGATGGATGCTGTCTGGATGGATGGATGGATGATAGTAATGGATGGATGGATGGATGGATGGATGGATGGATGGATGGATGGATGGATAGATGGATGGATGATAGTAAAGGATGGATGGATGGACAGATGGATGGATGATAGTAAAGGATGGATGGATGGGTGGAAAAACAGACAAAATGACAAAGACTCAGCCAATGATCAGCTCCAGGTTGATTGAAGAAGATCTAAAGTTACCTGAGAGGACTGGAACAAATTGAAGATGTCTATGTGGAGCCAAGATATCAGCCAAGATATCAGCCAAGATATCATCGAGAAGCTCCCACAAAGTCCCACTGATGAAAAAAAAAAACACATTTGCTGAAGAAGTACCAGTTCACCAAAGACTCTGACTGAAGACACATGGAGGAACATGAAGCCAGATGGTTCTGTTTGGGTCTGGAGCCACAGACAGTTGGTCTCTGAATTACAACCTCAGAACCCTGAAGACAGTGAAGCACGGTAGAGCCAGCATCATGATCTGGGATGGTGTCTGGATCCTGGATCGGTCTGGAGACATCAGGACACTTGAAGAGGTCATGTTGTCTGATGCTGAAGAGGAAATGTTCTTCAACATGTGATTCACCAAGACAACGAGCCCAAACACACCAGTCAGCATCCTGGTTCCAGACCAACGTCAGACCTGGACCCAGTAGAGGACTGGAGACACCAGAGATGCTGGTTCTGAGGAGAAACCAGTGGTCATGGACTGGAACACCTGTTCACAGGTGACTCCATGAACCCAGATGTGGAGCAGCTGTCAGAAACAGCTGTTCTCCAACTGAAGATGAGTTTAGAGGAAACATCAGTCTGGAGACTGGAAACGCTGGAGAACTGACGCTCTACTGGACACTGATGTTCCACTGGACGCTGATGCTCTACTGGACACCGATGCTCTACTGGACACCGACGCTCTACTGGACACCGATGCTCTCCTGGACACTGATGTTCTCCCGGACACTGATGTTCTACTGGACACTGATGCTCTACTGGACACTGATGTTCTACTGGACACTGATGTTCTCCTGGACACTGATGTTCTACTGGACACTGATGTTCTACTGGACACTGATGCTCTACTGGACGCTGATGTTCTACTGGACACTGATGTTCTACTGGACACTGATGCTCTACTGGACACTGATG
Source organism: Hirundichthys speculiger (assembly GCA_018398805.1). Classification (NCBI taxonomy): domain Eukaryota; kingdom Metazoa; phylum Chordata; class Actinopteri; order Beloniformes; family Exocoetidae; genus Hirundichthys; species Hirundichthys speculiger. The sequence goes on from JAGFBZ010000567.1 coordinate 317,119, forward strand.
TTCTCCTGGACACTGGTGTTCTACTGGACACCGATGTTCTCCTGGACGCCGACGTTCTACTGGACGCCGACGTTCTACTGGACACTGACGCTCTACTGGACACCGATGCTCTCCTGGACACTGATGTTCTCCTGGACACTGATGTTCTACTGGACACTGATGCTCTACTGGACGCTGATGTTCTCCTGGACACTGATGTTCTACTGGACACTGATGCTCTACTGGACACTGATGTTCTCCTGGACACTGATGTTCTACTGGACACTGATGCTCTACTGGACGCTGATGTTCTACTGGACACTGATGCTCTACTGGACACTGATGTTCATTTATCTCTGCTTTCTGTCAGATTAACAGTAACATTTGATACATTTTATTCATGTTTTGAGGTATAACTGAATGTTCAGTGTTTCCAGGCGTTTATGAGTTTGAAATAAAAGCTGCTATCAGGATTTGGAGCTGAACCCACCTCATAAACTCTGTTATCTGCTGCTATCTTGAACAGTCCAGAGTCGGTTTGAGACTGAAGTTTCCTCAGAGACAACAACTTCTTCAACTAACTGTGAACTAAAGTTTAATCATCTAAATGCTCCTCACACATGAGCAGCTGTTGGACCAGACATTTTAAAAACACACTTCCAGGTTTTAATCTGAACAGAATCATTTCTGAGTTTGATTCCCAGTCAGATTGAAGGTCTGGACGGTCCAGCGCCTCCCTGGTGACAGACCTGCTGGATGACCGCAGACGTGGTGGACACATCTCTGCATCAGTGGTTGGTCCTCCTGAAGGACCAGGCCTTCACCCTGACAGCAGTCTGATCTGAGCCCAGGAGACGTCAGACCAAGACTCCCTCAGAGTCCCGGTTCCTTCCAGAAGATGATCAACTGCAGATGTTCAAAGACCTCACTTCTTTCTCATGTTGCATTTCCTCAGTAACCTATTGTTCTCTGGAAAAGTGCTGAGTCATGACCCAGCATCGCTTCGAAAGGGTCAGACTTTAGTGAAGACAGCTTTTATTTGCATTTGCTTGTTCATGTTCTCATGAACATGTGACCATGAAGATGTGACAGCCTCTAGACCTCTGACCTATTTTTTTGTTTTGGGTGCTGAGACTGTGGGAGTGGCTCATTAGGAGAGATGGCTAACACCTGAGTTGGTGTGAAGGCTCACCTATATATATATATTAGGGCTGTCAATTTCTCAAAATAATTAATCAGATTAATCGCATGACTGTCAATAGTTAATCACGATTAATCGCAAATTAATCGCATATTTTTATCTGTTCTAAATCTACCTTATACAGATCTTTTTCAAGTTGTATTACTCTTATTAATACGAGTCCTGACTAGAACCAGGAAATACAACCATATTAGTCCAGTCCTGAGGTCTCTGGTAGAGATGCGCGGATGAACCGCGCACCCGCGGGCGGAGCGGATAATCCGCATATCGGGCGGATGACTCGTCAAAAAATAATACGTTAATTAAATTCGGGCGGGTTGCGGTTGAAGCACTCAAATAATAATAATAAGAAAAAATATTTTACATATTATTAAAAAGGATGGCGGGTCGGTTCGGTTTTGAAAATTGGTGAAAAAACGTTCCTGCAAATGGATAGCGGGCGGATAGATTTTAAGAAGCGGTTGCGGGTTAAAATATACGTCATCCGCGCATCTCTAGTCTCTGGCTTCCTGTCACTCAGAGAATAGACTTTAAAACAGCTCTACTTGTGTTCAAGTCTCTTCATGGCCCCAAAGTCCATCTCTGACATGTTAGATCCATATGAACCAACCTGGACTCTGAGAACCTCAGGTAGTGGTCTCCTGCTGGTGTCCAGAGTCAGGACTAAACAAGGTGAAGCTGCATTTCAGTTTTATGCTCCTAAAATCTGGAACAGTCTTCCAGAAGATGTGAGAGAGACCTGAACTCTGACAATGTTCAGATCCAGACTGGAAACAGTTCTGTTTAGATGTAAAGATGATGACTGGAAGGATTTTATCTGCACTCTTCATTTTTAATTTAATTAATTAATTTTTATTTATTATTGATTATTTTTATGCTTGTATGGAATGATTCTATTTGCCTTCTTGTGACTGCATCTGTAAAGCACTTTGAATTGAATTGCAAATAAAGTTGCCTTGCCTAATATGAGAGTACACAAATGCTTGCCTTATGCAAAACAAATGTATGTTTATTTATTGCTACAATGCCAAATCCATTATATGTTATATATATATATACTCAATATTTTATCTTATGTTCTTCATACAAAATATTTCCGTTTATTTGCTTCAAACGGGGGGGGGGGTCTCTCTGCATCACCGCTCTCATTAGCCGACAAGTGACCGGACTCCGGTGGTAACTAAATTCACATCGACAGCAAACACAAAAACATTTATCTTGTGGAGTTAGCCATCAGGCAAGGTTTTGAAGCTGAACTTACCATTCAAAATAGTATCTTTTGTATCCATTTATTATTTGTATCCAACTACTGCTAATAGTTTGTTTACGTCTGTCTGTCTGCGGCATGGACATCGACGTCAGTGCATGACTTCCTGTTTTGACAGGACTAGCAGGACTACAGGACTACAACTACGGCGGGCCCGAGGCTCATTAAACCTACTCTCCTCTTTACTATTGTACACGGCCAGGCTGTGTCGCGTTAACGCGCGTTAAAAAAATTAGTTGCGTTAAAATTATTTTGCGTTAATCACGCGTTAACGCGTTAACTTTGACAGCCCTAATATATATAGGTGTCTGAGCATTCAGTTCTGTCTCCTCTTTGAGTTGCTTGGTTTGTTTGGTCTTGGGTTACCTAGTTTTGTTAGTTCATTTAAATAAATTTAATTCTTTTACTTTAAACTGTCATGTGTGGTCTCCATACTTTGTCCCACCCTTGAGCCAGGTTGTGACAAAGTGGGGGCTCGTCGGATGGTTTTGGTGGTATGAGTTTGGTGCTGCTCTTGTGCTGCTTTTGGGTGGAGTATCACACATGACTGTAGTGTTTTGTTAGTTTGGGGAGGTTTTGATCTACTCCATTTGTAGGCTTATTGTTTTGAGGTGAAAAGGTAGTGATAGAATGGTTGATGTGACATTATTTTGACTGGTGTTCTCCTCTGTTAGGCACAGCAGCAGGCTCTGTTAGAGGCTCTGTTAGAGGGTCTGTTAGAGGGTCTGTTGAGGGGTGTTTTTCAGAGTGTGGCGGGGAACGTGGTTAGAGCAATTGGCTCGGGATCACATCCAGGGTTTCTTGGGGGGTCGCTGTTTATGCAGTTGCTCTCCAATACCGCTGGGCTACGGTGAGTAAAAACCCACCACCAGTACCTGTCTGAAGACTAGGGATGAGGTTAGTTAGTTGATTCTGCTAGGCAGTTCAGTCGGGGGGGGGAATCCAGTTCTTTTGGCCACTTGTTGCAGAATGCATAGTTTTGTAGAATTCCTCAATTTGGTTATCTATTTTGCTAGATTTGGTTAGTGGTTATGGTTAACATTGTGGAGGAGTTCATTCAGTCCCCTTTGGAGGAGTTGCTGGAGCAATGCAACAAGGAACAGTTGATCAAGATTGCCCAGCATTACTCTATTGAAGTTGAGCACAGACGGACAAAGGAAAACCTGAAGAGTATCATCAAGGCTAACTTGCAAGAGTCTGGTGTGCTAATGGATGGGAATGGTGAGAGTGGTGTAAGTATTGTGGTGGAAATTTTTATTTGGTTTATTTCATCTTGTAATTTTGTCATCTAACAATATGTTTAAAAGTGATTTGTCTGTGTCACACGAGACCAAATGTCTGACAAAAGGCAAATTACGGGGGTCAACTGTGGCTCATTGATCTAGGAGACACGGCAGGGGTCAGCTGTGACTTCCTAAATTCAATTAGCACCAACTAAATAACTTCTTGATCAAGGAACTGTGTTAACATTGCTAAACTCAATCAATCTGTTCTCAACAAATGCCTCTGTATGACATCCCTAAACTCAATCAGTCTGTCTAAACAAATGCCTCTGTATAACATTGCTAAACTCAATCAGTCTGTCTTGAGACAAATGTCTTTTTTGCTTTGACCACCACCTACTGTGTTTACACTCTGTTTGCAAATCTGTAACACCTTGCTGTCTTGGTGTATAAAGATCAGCTTAATCTTTGTATCTGCAGAGTGATCAGCCAGTGCTCTGCGGAGTGGTGGCTGGTCGCTCTCCTTGTGGCCACAAGTATTTGTATGTCTGTCTTCTTTTCTCTGTAATAAATTATATTCTGATTTTCTCATCAAGATCGGATCTTTTTTTTTCATAACAATTTGGCGCTGCAAAGTAGGGTCCCTCGCTTGGCCGTCTGGACGGAGTGACCAGAGACCGAGAACCTCAAAAGTGCTGTTGAGATGGGAGCTGACTCACTGCGTCCTGGCTGCCAACGCTGGGATCCAACGAACTTAAGTCCTACAATCTGATCTGGTGAGAAATTCATTTTCAAAAACACATTTGGTCTCGAAAAGGTTCAGATCTGAGGTGGTTCAGCATTCTCCATAGCATTTGGGGAAGTTTAGTCTGCAGGAGTGACTGCGACTGGTTAAGTTTCTGAGATCTGTTCTGAAACGCTCCTTCTGTAAGTACTCAGAAGGTTAGGCTTTAACTGTTTGGGGCAGGCAAACAGATTTTGCAAAGACGTTTGCAATCTTAGCAAGAGTATGCATACTGACTCATAAAGAAATGAGTCTGGTAAATCCAAACCTCTTTTCTGTTCCTCAGAGTTCCAATGTGGAATAGGTGAGAGAAAGAAACGGCCGTGAGAGTGTTGAATGTCTGGACTCAGAAATATGGGTTCGTCGAGTTTGAATGAGTTGGAAAGACTGAATGAGAAATTGACTGAAAGATTTGTGTAAAAGATTTGGAAGAATGTGAAACATAGCGCTTTGTTTTTTTGTTTTGTTTTTAAGGAGTGAATGTATCTTTATTGTTGATTCTGATGCTACTCCGCATCTCTGACCCCTGCGCATGCGCAATAATATATATATATATATATATATATATATATGTGTGTATATATATATATATATATATATGTATGTATTATTTTTTGGTACCTTAAGTGTTGTATGTATGTCCTGTGCTTTGTCTGTCTCACTAAACCCCAGAACAGAGACAGTTGTTTCCCACACTGATACCCCCCCTTTTTTTTCTTTCTTTTTTTTTTACTCATTTGCTTTTGGCCAAAGCAATTTACAGTGATGCGACCTAGATTTTTTTTTTTTTTTTTTTTTTTGTAAAACTGTCAGGACTGAAAGCCAGTCCTGATTTCAAAGTTTGTGTTTTCTCTCCCTCCTTAAGGTGTACAGACAACAACCATGTCGTACTGTATGCAAATCAGTGAAACTGGTTTCCATGGCTGCTGTCACTTTTCACAGCTTCCTGTCTGAGGAACAGACAGCAGCCATCCCCCCCCCCTTACGGGACGTCCCCCCTCAGATCTCTAAGCCCAGAGTAAATATGTTAGTCTAAAAAACAAACAAACTGTGACCCTGTTGTTATTCCCGTTGTTGTGATTTTGTACTAAACTTCTCTGTGCTTGAAGCCCCTTTATCTTCTTTTGTCCATGGAGAAGGTCTACAGCCTCCAGACCTTATTAGATGGACCAACCCCCCCCCCCCCCCCCCCCCCCCCCCCCCCCAGGCAGAGAAATTAACTGAAAAAGGCTCTTCAAACAGCTCCCACGTTAGGCCTTTCCTGGAAAGAGTTCTCATCCCCCGACAACCAGATTGCTCAGCAGGTAAAAGCAGCTCTTCCTGAGACCAGCAGACACCCCTGCTCACGAGTCAATCACCCAGCATCAGAGTAGACACTCTACTCCACCCATCACCAGGCGAAAGTCAGGTCCTCACCAACAGAGGGGACATCTCAGCTGAAGGAATGAGTGCTGATCAGGCCTCTGGCAGCACTCCGAGCTACAAGCTGCTCAACATGGATGCTTTCTTCTGCTTGGTGAGTGACATTGGCTCAAACACGGACAATGGCAGCCTGTTGGACTGACAGGTTGTGGACTATTTGGCTCAAAATGCCCTTGATTTGGATTATTAGTCATTTGGCCTGTTTCCTGAGGGTCAGGAGGTCATTCAAGATTGCTGCATGACAAAAGATCTCACACTGCAGCACCTTTATGTGGTGTCAGCTCATGACACACCCCGCCATCGCCGCTCTCCAACTGACCCACGTGATTCAATCTGGGGCTCGGATGTCCCACCTGACAGGAAACTCTGGTCAAACACTTTTTTCCCCTTGATGGAAAAAACTCATGTTGTGCCTGGAAACTGAACTACAAGCTGGACAAATTCACCAAGGACTATGTGGTTGCCCTAAAAGGACTCTGCTTGCGGACCATGTGTCCTCCTCTGGCTGGCTTTCATTGCTAGCTGGTAACAGCTAAAAGGTCTCTCCTGCTGTGGATTATGACCTCAGTCATCATTGTTGTTTTTTCATGCAGCATTATTCCCTTAGTCAAGAACTGTCTAAGATGATTCCCATCCAGTTTTGGATCTGTATACCCCATGTTCCCAAACAAATCCCATGGACTCTATTTCTAATCCTCCCTCATCGCCTGGATATTATGACGATTCATCAGAATGACTCTGACAACGACTCCTTTGTGTGATCGTCTGTTTTCCAACACTGAATATTATTGTCCATATTCATAAGTCGAACATTGTTTCTGTTTTCAATCATGTTTATGATGGTGATCATTGAATCTCAGTGAATTTGGTGACCTAATGTTACAGTTAATGGATGTTATTGTGATTAATATAAAACATATCAATGTTTCATTATAATCAAAAGAGAGAAATTGTGGTGGAAATTTTTATTTGGTTTAATTCAACTTGTAATTTTGTCATCTAACAATATGTTTAAAAGTGATTTGTCTGTGTCACACGAGACCAAATGTCTGACAAAAGGCAAATTACGGGGGTCGGCTGTGGCTCATTGATCTAGGAGACACGGCAGGGGTCAGCTGTGACTTCCTAAATTCAATTAGCACCAACTAAATAACTTCTTGATCAAGGAACTGTGTTAACATTGCTAAACTCAATCAGTCTGTTCTCAACAAATGCCTCTGTATGACATCCCTAAACTCAATCAGTCTGTCTAAACAAATGCCTCTGTATAACATTGCTAAACTCAATCAGTCTGTCTTGAGACAAATGTCTTTTTGCTTTGACCACCACCTACTGTGTTTACACTCTGTTTGCAAATTTGTAACACCTTACTGTCTTGGTGTATAAAGATCAGCTTAATCTTGGTATCTGCAGAGTGATCAGCCAGTGCTCTGCGGAGTGGTGGCTGGTCGCTCTCCTTGTGGCCACAAGTATTTGTATGTCTGTCTTCTTTTCTCTGTAATAAATTCTATTCTGATTTTCTCATCAAGATCGGATCTTTTTTTTTCATAACAGTATTTCTATGACTGGATTAACATTTGAACAGCTTTTGAACTGCTTTTGAGATTAGATCATGAAAAGGACATTGAAAAGATGAAATATAAGAAGGAACAACTGAAATTGGATTTGGAAATGCAAAAATTGGCATTAATTAAGGAAGGTAAAGTGTCTGCAGCTGCTTTAAATGAGGAACCCATTGGTTCACGTTTTGATGTTGCCAGTAATTTGAGGTTGTTGCCAAAGTTTAATGAAAGTGATGTGGAAACCTTCTTTTGCTTGTTTGAACGTGTTGCTGATTTAAAATGCTGGCCTGATGAAGAGCGAACTTTAATGTTGCAGTGTGTCTTTACAGGTAAAGCACAAGAAGTCTATTCTGCTCTGTCTTCAAAGGACTGTAAAGATTACAAGGTGGTAAAATCGACTGTCTTACAGGCTTATGAGTTGGTTCCTGAGTTTTATCGGCAACGCTTTAGGGGTTGGCGAAGGTCTGGTAAACAAACACATGTGGAATTTGCACGGGATTTGATATCACATTTTAATCGCTGGTGCTCCTCATCTGATGTTAAAACATTTGACAAATTGTGTGATCTAGTTGTTCTAGAACAGTTCAAACAGTCTGTTCCTGATTACATTGCTACCTATATTAATGAACACAAAGTCACATGTCCCAGTGAGGCTGCAGTGCTGGCTGATGAATATGTGTTAACACACAAACGCATCTTTGGTGAGCGATATAAAGATAAATTTCAGAAGATAGATTCGTTCACTAAGTTGGAACAAGACTAATGGTAAAAGTGATCCAAATGTGTGTAATTATTGCCATCAAAAAGGTCACTGGAAAAAAGAGTGTCTTTTGTTAAAAGGAAAAAATAACGTATCCCATGTGAAGTCAACTGGTTTGGCTGCAACTATTTGTAATCCTGCTTTTGGTGACAAACAACAACTTGTGGCTCCATTTCAAATGCATTTCAAGCCAATAGAAACCTCTGAGATTGATTTGGGTTATGCTCCATTCATGTCTAAAGGTTTTGTAATGTTAACTGGGAGTGATAAGAAAGTTCCAGTCAAAATTCTGAGAGATTCAGGAGCTTTGCACACCTTTGTAAGGGAGGCCATTTTGCCCTTTACTCCAAGTTCAGACACAGGGAGCTGTGTTCCGGTTAGAGGGATGGGTCTACAAACCATGTTTGTGCCGGTGCATAAAATATTCTTGTCATTTGATCTGGTACAGGGAGAGGCTGAGGTGAGTGTCCGCCCTGAACTGCCGGTTGAAGGAGTCGACATCATTCTGGGAAATGACCTGGCAGGTGGTCGAGTGTGGTCAAATGACATAAGACCAGACAGGGTAAAAGTATCTGACAGGTCCATACAACCGACTAAGACCTGTGCTTCATTCATAGAACCTCCAGAAATCCCTGATTCTCAACAGGTGGTTCCAGACCCACAGGGACCCACTGAGTCTGAGCAAGCAGTGTTCACAGTCTGTGCCGTGACTCGTGCAATGACCGCTGCTCTAGCTGAGCTGGTGAAAGAACAAAGAGAAGACCAGTCTCTGAAGGACCTGTATGATCTGGTTTTGCCTGCCTCTCAGGGTCTGAGGTGGGAGTTCACTCTTGAGGAGGGGGATGTGACAGCCTCTAGACCTCTGACCTATTTTTTTGTTTTGTGTGCTGAGACTGTGGGAGTGGCTCATTAGGAGAGATGGCTAACACCTGAGTTGGTGTGAAGGCTCACCTATATATATATATATATATATATATATATATATATATATATATATATATATATATATATATATATATATATATATATATATATATATATATATATATATATATATATATATAGGTGTCTGAGCATTCAGTTCTGTCTCCTCTTTGAGTTGCTTGGTTTGTTTGGTCTTGGGTTACCTAGTTTTGTTAGTTCATTTAAATAAATTTAATTCTTTTACTTTAAACTGTCATGTGTGGTCTCCATACTTTGTCCCACCCTTGAGCCAGGTTGTGACAAAGATTACAGAAACAGAGCAGACAGAAGGTGAACTCATGATGCTCCTCTGATGATCCTTCAGGTCAGCAGATTAAACGCCAGGACAGCTATGATGTCACACATCACACTGACTTCTGGACACTCTTCAGCTTCCAGAATGATGGTTTGATGTCTGGAAGGACGTTTCAGGTCCAGGATGTAAAAACTGGAGGAGCATCCTTCTGGAGATGCTACTGAACGTCAGTATGGAGGCATCTCAGGTGTGCGGTGAACCAGGAGGCAGCTGAGAGCTTCTACATTCCCCTTTTATTACATTTTAATCAATCTGCCTCGTGGTGATTTTGGATCAAACTGCACTGAACTGAACAGACAAAAGCAATAAAAGCTGCAAGTCTAAGCAGGAGAGGATCAATGTGTCCCTCCGTCTTTGAAGACTAAACCTTCACTTCCTTCACACGTGATTTAAGACAATGATCTTGATGATGGATTATGGCTCGACAGGTGTAGGAGTCTTTGTCTTTCCAGGTGCATGTCTGGGAACGTCAGCAGCTTCTTCCTAAGTCAGTCAGCTGAGCTGTGTTGTTATAAAGCGCTGCAGTGACTCAGCACTTTTCTTTCTGCTGTTGAATAGATCTGTGAGACCAAATCTCCCAGAGCTTCACAGAGCTTCTAATGTAGCAACACGCCGCAGTTCATCATGATTGTTTCTCTGGTAAAACAGCCAAACCAAGCGTGTGGTTGACTGAGAGCAAAACAGTTACGGAGACAATGACAGAAGGCCAGGAATTATTTCAGACAGGAACGGCCTGGTGGCAAGAAACCACGATGTCCTGGACAAGAGAAACCACGAGGTGCTGGACAAGAGAAATGAACAGAAGAGCAGTGACTGAAGAACTGTCCTACTTTTACTCCATTATTCCTCTACTGACAGTTAGAGTCACTTTAAATCCACAACTTCCTCCAATACAACCAAAGAAACACGTGTCATTAAAGCTGCAGTTCCTCTACTACCGACCACTAGAGGCTGCAGTTCCTCTACTGACCATTAAAGGCTGCGGTTCCTCTACCCACCACTAGAGGCTGCAGTTCCTCTACTGACCATTAAAGGCTGCGGTTCCTCTACTGACCACTAGAGGCTGTAGTTCCTCTAGTGACCACTGGAGGCTGCAGTTCCTCTACCGACCACTAGAGGCTGCAGTTCCTCTACCGACCACTGGAGGCTGCAGTTCCTCTACCGACCACTAGAGGCTGTAGTTCCTCTACCGACCACTAGAGGCTGCAGTTCCTCTACTGACCATTAAAGGCTGCGGTTCCTCTACCCACCACTAGAGGCTGCAGTTCCTCTACTGACCATTAAAGGCTGCGGTTCTTCTACTGACCACTAGAGGCTGTAGTTCCTCTACTGACCACTGGAGGCTGCAGTTCCTCTACCGACCACTAGAGGCTGCAGTTCCTCTACCGACCACTGGAGGCTGCAGTTCCTCTACCGACCACTAGAGGCTGTAGTTCCTCTACCGACCACTAGAGGCTGCGGTTCCTTTACTGACCATTAAAGGCTGCAGTTCCTCTTCCGACCACTAGAGGCTGCAGTTCCTCTACTGACCACTAGTGGCTGCAGTTCCTCTACTGACCACTAGAGGCTGCAGTTCTTATACTGACCACTAGAGGCTGCAGTTCCTCTACTGACCATTAAAGGCTGCAGTTCCTCTTCCGACCACCAGTGGCTGCAGTTCCTCTACTGACCACTAGTGGCTGCAGTTCCTCTACTGACCACTAGAGGCTGCAGTTCCTCTACCAACCCCTAGAGGCTGTAGTTCCTCTACCGACCACTAGTGGCTGCAGTTCCTCTACTGACCATTAGAGGCTGCAGTTCCTCTACCGACCATTAGAGGCTGCAGTTCCTCTACCGACCACTAGATGCTGCAGTTCCTCTACTGACCACTAGAGGCTGAAGTTCCTCTACTGACCATTAGAGGCTGTAGTTCTTCTACCGACCACTAGAGGCTGTAGTTCCTCTACCGACCACTAGAGGCTGTAGTTCCTCTACCGACCACTAGAGGCTGTAGTTCCTCTACCGACCACTAGAGGCTGTAGTTCCTCTACCGACCCCTAAAGGCTGCAGTTCCTCTACCGACCACTAGAGACTGCAGTTCCCCTACCGACCACTAGAGGCTGCAGTTCCTTTACCGACCACTACAGGCTGCAGTTCCTCTACCGACCACTAGAGGCTGCAGTTTCCCTACCGACCACTAGAGGCTGCAGTTCCTCCACCGACCACTAGAGGCTGTAGTTCCTCTACCGACCACTAGAGGCTGCAGTTTCCCTACCGACCACTAGAGGCTGCAGTTCTTCTACCGACCACTAGAGGCTGCAGTTTCCCTACCGACCACTCGAGGCTGCAGTTCCTCCACTGACCACTAGAGGCTGCAGTTCCTCTACTGACCACTAGAGGCTGCAGTTCCTCTACCGACCACTAGAGGCTGCAGTTTCCCTACCGACCACTAGAGGCTGCAGTTTCCCTACCGACCACTAGAGGCTGTAGTTCCTCTACCGACCACTAGAGGCTGCAGTTCCTCTACCGACCACTAGAGGCTGCAGTTTCCTTACTGACCCCTAGAGGCTGCGGTTCCTCTACTGACCATTAAAGGCTGCAGTTCCTCTTCCGACCACTAGTGGCTGAAGTTCCTCTACTGACCACTAGTGGCTGCAGTTCCTCTACCGACCACTAGAGGCTGCAGTTCTTCTACCGACCACTAGAGGCTGCAGTTTCCCTACCGACCACTCGAGGCTGCAGTTCCTCCACCGACCACTAGAGGCTGCAGTTCCTCTACTGACCACTAGAGGCTGCAGTTTCCCTACCGACCACTAGAGGCTGCAGTTCCTCTACCGACCACTAGAGGCTGCAGTTCTTCTACCGACCACTAGAGGCTGCAGTTTCCCTACCGACCACTAGAGGCTGCAGTTCCTCCACCGACCACTAGCGGCTGCAGTTCCTCTACTGACCACTAGAGGCTGCAGTTTCCCTACCGACCACTAGAGGCTGCAGTTCTTCCCTACCGACCACTAGAGGCTGCAGTTTCCCTACCGACCACTAGAGGCTGCAGTTTCCCTACCGACCACTCGAGGCTGCAGTTTCCCTACCGACCACTCGAGGCTGCAGTTCCTCCACCGACCACTAGAGGCTGCAGTTCCTCCACCAACCACTAGAGGCTGCAGTTCCTCCACCGACCACTAGAGGCTGCAGTTCCTCTACCGACCACTAGAGGCTGCAGTTCCTCTACCGACCACTAGAGGCTGCAGTTCCTCTACCGACCACTAGAGGCTGCAGTTTCCCTACTGACCACTAGAGGCTGCAGTTTCCTTACTGACCCCTAGAGGCTGCCGTTCCTCTACCGACCACTAGAGATTGCAGTTCCCCTACCGACCACAAATCTAGATGAAATCATTAGTTTTTTGCCTCGAATTTTAAAAACTGCAC